>JBBGZY010000542.1:0-355000 GCA_037952925.1 Lithobates clamitans
CGCCAGGTCCCCGGGCTGTTCTCTATGGGGGGCGTGCGCCAGGTCCCCGGGCTGTTCTCTATGGGGGGCGTGCGCCAGGTCCCCGGGCTGTTCTCTATGGGGGGTGCGTGCGCCAGGTCCCCGGGCTGTTCTCTATGGGGGGCGCGTGCGCCAGGTCCCCGGGCTGTTCTCTATAGGGGGCGCGTGCTGGGTCCCCAGGCTGTTCTCTATAGGGGGCGCGCGCTGGGTCCCCAGGCTGTTCTCTATAGGGGGCGCGCGCTGGGTCCCCGGGCTGTTCTCTATAGAGGGGTACCACATCCCTGTACTCCCCAGATTGGGAGGAAGCGGGGTGATGGGGAGGTGATACTTGTCTGCTGTTTATAGGGTCGCAATGTCCCTGGGCTCTGCTCTGCTGAGGAAGGACGCCTCTAGGCTGGGGGAGGAGTTAAGGCCCCTACAGAAGGGTGTCGCGTCCCCAGACTATTCATTACAGAGGGGTGTCATGTCCCCGGGCGTACATTGAATGTCATCCAGCCTGTCTGTGCGACTGCCCGCAGTATTCGTACTGTGGGCTGTTGGCAAGTGGTTAAAATTGGCTTTGTACATGGGGACACAGTCCTGCTTAAAGATAGGACCTTTCCCAAATTGTTATCACAAGGTTGGAAGCTCATAATTGTCTATAATGTCTTGGTATGTTGTATCATTAAGAGTAGCCTTCGCTGGAGACGCCCTTATTTTGGAGAGGTGTCCACATCCTGTTGGCCATTGATTTTATATTATATGTTGACCCATCAGAATTGTATAGACATCTTTTAGAATTCAAGGACCTCACTGGCTGATTTTCTTAACCTTTCCTTTTTGTTCACAGGACTTCCTAAGGACTTCTAGGAGTTGGTATCAACTGGAGTGCAACGTCTTCTCTTGGTGAGACAGGAGCTGTTGATTGTGTTTCCGGAGTTTGTTGGCAGGGATCTCTGGCATGGTATTCAGTCCTGATGAATTCTGTGACCTGCGTCATCCTGTGAGCCTCCTTGCTGCCTCGACAATGGAGTGGAGATAGTAAGACGACGGCTACCATCTTGTAAAACATCTCCAGGGGATACCATGGAGGCCTTTGGGCCGGTCATGCTGTACTTGCTCCAGGTCCAGGAGAACGAAAAGAATGACAAACCCCAACCAAAGCCGAAAAAGAACCTTAGGCCGCCACCTGTAGAAAAACCTCGGCCTAAGCCAAAACGGCCCCCGGCACCCAAGCCTCAGGTGCTTGGAATCAGGCGGCCAAGGATATTTAGGGAGCGCACAGGGATGGAAGGACTGACGGATGAGGAGGTCTTTGAAAGGTTTAGACTCACCAAAAGCACCATTATAGACTTGTACGAGTTAATAAGGTCTGACATTGACCCGCTGACCCAGAGGAGCCACGCCATTCCTGGGATCGTGAAACTGTTGAACTGTCTACACTTCTTCTCTTCCGGATCATTTCAAACCAAAGCCTCGGCCATCGGTGGTGTCTCACAGTCCACTTTCTCTCGGTTCCTGGTGCCGGTTATCCAGGCCTTGAAGAAACACGTGCACACCTTCATCAGCTTTCCCAAAGACAAGGCCGGGTGGCAGAAACTGAAAAGCGACTTCTATGAAGTGGCCGGCGTCCCGCATGTTATGGGAGTTTTGGATTGTATGCCCATTGCGGTATCGGCACCGCACGAGAGAGAGGAAATCTATAGGAATAAAGAGGGCTACCATTCGGTCAACGTGCAGATGATTGTCGACAGCAACTGCAAAATTCTCAGCCTATTCTCTGCCTTTCCTGGGAGTTCCCAGAATTCCTCCATCCTGAGACAGTCCTCGGTGTACGAGGGGTTCGAGAGCGGTCGGCTGAGCGGTGGCTGGCTGTTGGGTAAGTCTTCACCGTTCGTTTTTATTTTGACCAAACCTCACAATTACTGTTGGTATAAAAGTGGAGCCCATCCTATCCAGAAGGTGGCCATTGCCAAATGTCAGTTTGCCAGGCTGTCTCTGGCCTCAATATTTGACAATTTACCTGAAACACGCAGGCTTTAAGTGAAGCCATAGAAGATTCAAGACTCCTAATCTGCATTTATGTTCCTAGTTAGTGAATTGGAATATACTGAGGCCAACTTCTGCATCCCATAGAAAATGATCAGGCAGCTTTACAACCTCCCTTATCACTTCTACATATGAGAGCAGAGCCTGAAGATGGCAGCCATGAGCTTGTTTTAGAATCAATTGCAAGTGCGGTGGCCAAACGATTTTGCCACCCTCCCCAATTGGATTCCCCAGAATGTACCATAACTCATAATTGTATAATCGAACTGGGAGGGGCAGGGACACAGAGATTACAAAGGGGAATCTCACCATTGTGGGAGGGGCAGAGACACAAACTACTAAGAGGAAACCTCACCATTGTAGGAGGGGCAGAGACAAAGTGCTACAGAAACCTCATCGATGTGAGAGGGGCAGAGACGCAAACTACTGAAAGGAAATGTCACCATTGTGGGAGGGGCAGAGACACTACTGCAGGAAACCACCGTTGTGGGAGGGGCAGAGACACTACTGCAGGAAACCACCGTTGTGGGAGGGGCAGAGACACTACTGCAGGAAATGTCACCATTGTGGGAGGGGCCGAGACACTCTTGCAGGAAATGTCACCATTGTGGGAGGGGCCGAGACACTACTGCAGGAAATGTCACCATTGTGGGAGGGGCAGAGACACTACTGCAGGAAATGTCATCATTGTGGGAGGGGCAAAGACTACTGCAGGAAATCTCACCATTGTGGGAGGGGCAGAGGCTCTACTGCAGGAAATCTCACCATTGTGGGAGGGGCAGAGACACAAGCTACTGCAGGATCATCTCACCACTGAGTAGTATAGCCTCCAATATGTCTTGTGTTTCCAGGTGGTCCTGTGTACGCATGCCGCCCATGGCTGTTGACGCCAGTCCCAGAACCCAGCACCCCAGCCGAGACCGCCTACAACGAGGCTAACGACAGGACTCGCGATATCATAGACGAAACCTTTAAGATACTGAAAAGCCGGTTCAAATGTTTGGACAAGTCGGGGGGCGGCCTGCAGTACGACCCCACCAAAGTGTCTGACATCATCGTGGCCTGCTGCATCCTACACAACATCTCCATCCTTCACAACATTCCGCTCAAGACAGAGGAGCCTTCCAACCGCAAGAGGAAGCCAATGCCAGAGCTCCAACCACCTCCGAAAGGAAACGCTCAGGATGTCCGCGCCAGGGTGATCGAACAATACTTCTCATGTAAGTGGTATTCCTGGTTAAAGAGGAGTTGTAGTCTGTTGAAAGTCCTTGTATAAGCTCCCATGAGGCCATAGAGTACAGCTCGTTTCCTGGCTGGAGGACATCCTTGGCCAAGTGTCCTTGGCCTGCCCCTTTCATTCATTGGCTTTCAGTTCATTCAACCATGGATGCTCGGCATCGCATGTGGCCATTACTGAGGGTGGTCAGCCTGCCTAGGAACACCAACTCCTCCAGACTGGTAGCCGGTTATCCAAGGCATTTTGATATTTGCATAACTCCTCCCAAGAGCCAGCCCACTTCTTGAATCGAGGCTGAGGGCTCTTGAGAGGAATACTGAGGCAGGGGGCTGTGATGTTTTCAGGAAGCCCCTGCTGGCCCCTCCCACCCACCATGATATGCCTACATTGCATAGAGAAGCAGTGATGATGTCACTGGGTTTAACCACTTCAGCTTTTACCCCCTTCATGACCAGGGCATTTTTTTGCTATTCAGCACTGCGCTACTTTAACTGGTAATTACGCGGTCATACAACGCTGTACCCAAACTAAATGTATATTCTATTTTTCACACAAATAGAGCTTTCTTTTGGTGGAATTTGATCACCTCCTGGGTTTTTTATTTTTTGCAATATAAACGAGGAAAAAAAGGAAAATTTTAGAAAAAAATATTTTCTACTTTATTATAAAATATATCCAATAAAATCAAATTTCATCATAAATTTGTGTTAAAATGTATTCTGCTACATGTCTTTTGGTAAACAAAATACCAAAAATAAAGTATATTTATTGATTTGAGTGAAAGATATGGTGTGTATATACACTATTGTCAAAAGTATTGGGACGCCTGCCTTTACATGCACATGAACTTTAATGACGTCTTAGTCTGTAGGGTTCAATATTGAGTTGGCCCACTCTTTGCAGCTATAACAGCTTCAACTCTTCTGGGAAGGCTCTCCACAAGGTTTAGGAGTGTGTCTATGGGAATGTTTGACCATTCTTCCAGAAGCGCATTTGTGAGGTCAGACACTGATGTTGGATGAGAAGGCCTGGCTCGCAGTCTCTGCTCTAATTCATCCCAAAGGTGTTCTATCAGGTTAAGGTCAGGACTGTGTGCAGGTCAGTCAAGTTCCTCCCTCCCCAAACTTGCTCATCTATGTCTTTATGGACCTTACTTTGTGCACTGGTGTGCAGTCATGTTCCCCAAACTGTTCCACAAAGTTGGGAGCATGAAATAGTCCAAAATGTCTTGGTATGGTGATGTCTTAAAAGTTCCCTTCACTGGAACAAAGGGGCACTGTAACAGCAAAGCTTTCCACTGTGAATGGGTTAACCATGACAGCTGTGATCACTAGTAATCTGTAATTGGCTGCAGCTAATCACATGGTACAGGGTGCTTTAATTGACCCAGGTACTATGGCCAATCGCAGCATAGGCAACGCAGCTGTTATGAATGAATGAATTACCGTAATTTGTAACAGCTTTGTTTGACATTGTGATCATGTGATTGCATAGCGATCACCAGGCAGCCGCAATTGCGGTTCGCTTCGAAGCCAGGAGGAGGTGGTACAATGATGGACATGTGATTGTGCCTACTTGTGCCACCCTGCCACAGTCAGCAAGTGGTTAAAATGAGGTTTGTAATTAAAAGTTTTATTCATTTTGTCAGCATATATAATATAATATATATATATATATATATATATATATATATATATATATATATATATATATATATATATATATATTATAATTATTTTTTTTATTTTTTTGCGGGGGGGGTGACCAGCAAAGGCCAAATATAAGCAGCTTGGCTTTAATCAGAGACCAAATGAGGCATTAAAGGTCTAATAGACCCCTAGTGTCTCCAGGAAGAGGACCTGTCCCTGGGGGAGGGATTGTCAGCCTCCTTGTGAAAGTAAGTGGGGGGGGGAATGTGAAATGAGCAATAATGTAAAATATATTCTACTTTGACCATTTAATAATTCCAGCTTGATCTTGTTATCTATGAGGTGTGTGTGTATGTGTATATATACTTTTTTTTTTTTTTTGTGTATGTATAAAATTTTATTTCTTGGGGGGTGGTGGTGGTGGTATCGACATGAATTTTTCACTATTACAGTTGGAGCTCCCAGGGTCTGATACTTTACCCCCATTTAATACACATACTTTAATTTCTCCGCGTGATGAATTACTCCCTTTATGGCGACTATTTCTAACAATTTCTGCATTTTATTTATTTATTTATTTATTATTTTTTATTTTTTTTTGTTTGTTTCTTCCCAGAAACTCTCCTGAATTTGAAGACGGTCTGCTTGAAATTTTTATTTTGAAGATTTTCTGTGGATAATATTTGAGTTCATGCGAGGATGGAGGACACGGGAGGTAACAGTTTAATGACTTTATCAATGATGTGTTTGAAGAGAATTGGCAGGGTGACTTGTCACGGGCTAAATTAAAGAAATCTATTGACTTCCCCAATCAATGACAGCCAGCAACCACTGATGTCAGAATACCCAAACAGCAGCTGCATCTGGTTGGATGCAGTCACTGTTCGGCTGGCACCTTTGATTTTCAGATAGAGGTGCTTCCATTTTTCTGTAATATCCGTGTTTTAAAGTGGGCAAAGGAGCACCCATTTTGCAGTCTTTATGGCTTTGCAAACTGAACTTCACTGCTTTAGCAAATCAACCCCGAAGAGCAGTGGTCTCCAAAATGCCAGTGATGGGGCGCCAGTCCTCCCCCCACTGATGGGGCACCATGCCTGAGGCACCACAATACACATACTACAAAAACATACCATCCGTTGTGGTGCCCTGCTTTGCCAAAATAGTCATGTGGTTTATTTTGTCTGCTGTGGTGTGTTTGCAGGCCACTCATAATGAATGGGCTGCCTTAAAGCAAATATACACACTGTAGCTGCTGTCTTTTTTAATATTCAGACACCTATGTGTCCTGGAATCCAGCAATGTCGGCGCCCCAGCCAATGTTTCCGTCTGGTGCTGCAGCCACCATTGCCGGTAAGGGAACCCGGCAGTGAAGCTTTGCGGCTTCACGGCCGGGCCCCTAATGTGCTGCGCTCTCCAACTGGCCGAGGAGGAGGAGCCGTGGCAAGGTCCGATGGAATTAGGGACAGGGTACCTTTCCAAAAACGGATACACTCTCTCCCTGAGAGGTGCCAAATGTATCACCGGAGGAGGGGGAGGAATCGGATGTTCCACTTTTGGGGGGAACTCCGCTTTTAATGCAGTGTATGGTAACACGTCCCAATGGATGACTTAAGTGTGCCCACACCCCCAAAGTTCTATTGGTAATAATCACTCCAGCTAGCTTGCAGCTTCAGCCTACAGCTTGTATTGTATTCTATTCTGATGACGTCCCGTTTGTGTCTTTGTTGTCCAGGTGTCAGTGCCCGGACAGAGTGCTGCACCGCCTTGTGGTCTTGTTAATTCTGTGGACCGTCCATCCTGAAATGTTTGAAAAGGACTCAACCCCTTTAACTGTTGGAGATGGACCAGTATTGCCCCATCAGTTTGGCATTGGATGATCCCCTGACTACTACCCTATTGTTCAGAAAATGGAGTGATCCTTTGACAACACTACATTATTGAACTGATCCAAGGACACCTCTGCGGTGCAGATGGTAGACCGGCTTTGGGGAATCCCCGGCAGTGTTACGTAAACTGATGATCCAGTTACATATGTAAGTTCCTCATAGACTGATCCATGAAGGCCCCTGTGGACCAGTTCTGGGGTTATTCACTAAATGGGTTTTTTTTTTTTTTTTTTTTTGGTCCTGAAATTTGCTGATCCTGAGAGATTCCTTTCAGGACATTCCTACATTACTGGGAAGGGGCTAATCCAGGAAAACGCCTGGAATTCTGGAAATGGACTGACCCCTGTCCTCGGAGTGATATCTATGCAGAGTCCTAGATTTATCACGAGAGGGATACATGTCACCTCTAGACTTGCCTTCAGTACAGTAAATGAGATTTCACTCTGGTATCATCACTCCTGTACCCCACCTACATGGACTAATCCGCTTGAAGATCCCTCATTAATCCTAGGCTGGACTGTACCAAGGCCATTGGAGGGGCTGGTGACATGAACTCGATAAAACGTTAGCACTTATTATTTTGATATCTGCCTTTATGTAGAGAAGAGCTGATTAGATGTGTGTAGAAACTTGAGTGTGAGTGAGCGACTAAAGTACAGAGAGCTGGCCCAATCTCAGAGGGCAGGTCACCGATCGGCCTTGGGGCTTGTGTATGCGGGCATCGTCTTCCCGTGTATGAGGTGCATTCTAAATGCATGGCACGATAATCATAGGTTAGCAGATTCCCATTGAGCTCAATGGTGCAGCAACAAATGGTGACCTTCATGGAGCAACTGCTGATCCTGGCAGCACATGCCAAGTTCATGCCGTTTTTTTTTTTTTTGTTTTTTTTTCTAAATCTCAGTAAGCTTTGACACTAGGCAAGCAAGGTCACTCACTTATTTTTTGCTGCCCAACGTGACACCACTACCAACGCATTTCATCTACAGTATGGGCTTAAAAGTAGGGGTGACTAAGCCCATGGGCAACAAGGTTAGCGGATTCCCATTTAGCTTAATGGTGCGGTAATCGATTATGACCTCCCAGTAGGACAAGCTTTATTGACAACAGGCAAGTGAGCAAAAGAGACAGCAAGGTCACTCAGACTTATTCTGGCCTGCCGATCGTGATGCTACCACGGGTGCTTGGCCTTGTGGGATCCACCTCCTCCCTGCAGTACATACTATGTTCAAGGTTTTTTTGTTTTTTATATCGCAGTAAACTTTGACACCAGGCAAGGGAGCAAAAGAACAAGCAAGGTCACTCTGAATTATTTGTATGGGCTTAGATATAGGGGTGACTAAGCCCATGTTGTTGGCAAAGTCCCTTCAGACGGGGCAGAATATGTCCAAGTGACTTTGCTTGCTCTTTTGCTGGCTTGCCTGGTGTCAAAGCTTTTTGGGGTTTAGAAAAAAAAAAAAATGGCGTGCGGCCTGTACATTGCATGTCTGGTGCCACGTGAGAAACCATTTTACTTCCAGCTTTGTGTTGCTTTTCTCTGGGCGCAGCACATCCTTTTGAGATGCGTGTGCACTCCTGCAGATAAAATGCAGCGATTTGCGTTCAGTTGCACCTGTTCAAACATAAAAGCTAACATTTTACAGCAGAGCCCATGGACACAAGCCCTAAAAACAAAACAAAAAAAAAAAACACTTTGCTATGCGTGGAGCACACATCCTTCCTGAATGGTTTAGACCAGGGGTCTCAAACTGGCGACCCTCAATCCCAGCTGTTCCCATCACGCCTCTGCCTGTGGGAGTCATGCTTGTAACTGTCAGCCTTGCAATAATTGCAATGCCTCATGGGACGTGTAGTTCTGCAACAGCTGGAGGGCCGCCAGTTTGAGACCCCTGCTTTAGACGGTTACTCTGACAATACATGCAGCGTCATACGATGAGATGCAATAATAATAATGAAAAAATTCTCTGCTCAAAAATGAGCGTTTGACGCTTCTAATAAATGATCCATCTGGTTAAATGCGATCAGATTTTACCACCAGGAGGGATTGTTCCATTTATTGTCTACTTGTCAAAGTCATCATTTGGCGCAGGCGACTTCTGTAAGGCGCTTTTTTTTTTTTCTCCATAAAATTTAACCATCATATTTGTATGCATAGATCCACTCAGAAGTAACCGTTCTGTTTTTGGTGGATGCTGGAGATTTATTGTGCAGCTGTGTACCATTTTCAACAGATGCCCTTTCTGAGAGCAGACCCCATAAGATGGCAACTGTTATGTTTATTAGCCGGAAAAAGAGCTCTCCCTCTCCCTCTCTCCCTTTCTCCCTCTCCTCGTTCAGACTTGCAGTAAAAAATTGTGTGGTTGAGCTGTGGTTCTAGAGAGCCACCCCCCCCACCCCCCTCAAAGTGGTTCTAAAGGCAGAACGGTTTTTTACCTCAATGCATTCTCTGCATCAAGGTACAACGCCTTCTGCATGTAGCCCCCTTTTATACTTACTTGAGCCCGATCTCGAGCCAGCAATTTGCACACGAGCTGTAGCTCTCTCTCTCTCCTCACTGGCTCATTAGCTCCTCCTGCTGTCAATCACAGCCAGTGAGGAAGGGGGTGGGTCTGAGCTCTGCCTTATGGACTCGGCTCGGGAGTGAGTATGTACGAGTGCCCCCATAGCATAGCGCCTTGCTATGGTGGGGAGGGGCCCAGAAGCATCAGTGGGGGGACCCGAGAAGAGGAGGATTGAGGCTGCTCTGTGCAAAACCATTACACAGAGCAGGTAAGTATAAAATGTTTGTAAAGGTTTAAAGGGGCTGTAAACCCTCGCCGTTTTTCACCTTAATGCATTAAGGTGAAAAACCTCCTGTGCTGCAGCAGTGCCCCCGAGCCCCCCTTCTACTTACTTGACCCCCGTAATTCCCACGATGGGAACGAGCACACCAGCTCCGGCCGGTGTCTCATGTTCTGATTGATGGCAGCGCAGCCATTGGCTCCCGATGCTGTAAATCAAAACCAGTGACGCGGGGGGGCGGAACCGAGCCCTGTTGTCTGTGTCTACAGACGCAGCAGCAGGACACGGGAGCGCACCCGCACGGGTGTCCAGTCGAAGAACGCTTCTCCGGCGGGACAGGCGAAGAGGAGGAGCAAGGAGAGCCGCGGAGGGACCCCAGAAGAGGAAGATCGGGGCCACTCTGTGCATACCCAACTGCACGGTGGAGGTAAGTAAGACATGTATGTGTTTTAAAAAAAAAAAAAAGCTGAACCTTTTACAACCACTTTTTAACTTTGTTTATTTAACAAAAAAAAAAATCACTTTAAGCTGAAAAAGCAGAGGATGAGGGGTGTTAACATGCAGCGGATGCGATGCCTTGCTTCTCACTGGCGGGAAAAAGTTATCCCGTCTAATCGCATTCCAGTGAATGGGGGGGGGGTGGTTGTGGGGGGTGTTGTGGCAGTCATGGGGTTAAAACAGATGGTGAGAAGGCACCACATTGCCTCCTCTGTGCCGTTTTTAAATTCCTCTGAAATGCGATCTTTGGATCCCCTTTCAGAGGAGCGGTAATTCAGACGAAAGTTTAAATTTAGGCTTATTGGGGTGTTGCTGTCATTGGTGGTGCTTTACACCTTCCTGCCAGCCGTACGTATATACGTGTGGTAGCACGCTTTTGGCCTTTTAAAGTGATTCTACAGTCTTAAGGTTTTTCTACCTTGATGCTTTAAGGTAAAAAAAACTCTTCTGCTGCAAAGGATCTTTACCCCCTCAACCCCGCCTTATACTTACCTGAGTCCGATTCTGATCCAGATCCAGAGAGTAGAAGCTCTCTCCTCCTGCATTGGCTCCCGCTCCTGTCAATCAAATCCTATGATGAGGGGGGCGGGGCCGACCCTCCCGATCTGTGTCATAAGACACAGACCGGATGGCTGGGAAGCAAGCCCGCATGAGTGCCCACATAGGAAGCAGCTTGCTAAGGGGGCACTGTGGGTGGACGGAGCCTGGAGTGGCGGCGGGGGCACCCAAGAAGAGGATCGGGACTGCTCTGTGCAAAACCACTACGCAGAGCAGGTAAGTACAACGTGTTTGTTATTTAAACTTTTTTTTTTAAATGGAAGCTTTAATTTCGCTTTAACATCAAAATACCACATATGTGTGTACAGCTGGCGCCACTGTTTTGTGCTGGGTGCACACATGTTTGGAACCCCCCTCCCAGCACTGTGACGAACCGCTACCAAATTACTATTTTGCAATCAACAACTGATAGCATGGGCTCTCAATCACATGACCACTGTGGTGACAGCCGGTCACATTGATCGCATGTTCAAGAGCCCACCAACGGGCCTCTGGTGTTTTGGGTGCCCTTACTTCTCTGGCTAATAAAGGTGATAGCATCTTGGGGTTTCTGCGCCCCATTTCATCCACGATCTAAAAACGGAAGTGGAAGGGATGGAGGGAAGTGAGCAGACAGGAACGTGGTACAGGTGGAAGATGTAGACGACCCCTAACCGCAAGTAGGACCCGAAGAAAGCTCGGACCGGTGCAGTGGGAGACGCATCCCATTGGCCGTTGTGTGGCAGAGGGCCACGGACAAGTAGAAGAATGAATTTTCTTTATCCTCAGCAGAGTTTCCATTCTGTTCTGTATTACTGAAGCATCTGCAAATGTTTCTGAACTGCCGTGTGTGTGTGTGTGTGTGCGTGTGTGTGCGTGCGTGCGCGCGCTGAGTGGACATTAGACATGAACGGTTTATGTTCTCTGTAAATGAATGCAGAATATCCCAGCATTATATGAATAAAAGTAGACATTTGTACGCAATAACATTATTTTGTTGTGGTGTTTTAATTAAAGGGATTGTATATTTTTATTTCAGGTATTTATATGGCGCCAACAACTCACACAGTGCTGTACATCCACAAATCTTACAATCTAAGGTCCCTATCTCACATACTAGGGCCAATGTAGACCGGAGTCAATTAACCTACAAGCATGTCCCCATGCAGATAATGTGCTGATTGGGGTTCCAACCAAAGACCCTATTGCAGTCAGAACTAATAAAAGGTGTGTAGGGTTTTTTATTAACCGCTTCCAGCCAAGGCCTATTCTGGCACTCCTCTCCTACATGTAAAAATCATCATCCTTTTTTTTTTTGCTAGAAAATTACTCAGAACCCCCAAACATTTATTTATTTATTTATTTATCATCATTATTTTAGCAGAGATGCTAGGGCAGGGATATGCAATTAGGGGACCTCCCAGCTGTTGCAAAACTACAAGTCCCATCATGCCTCTGCCTCTGGGTGTCATGCTTGTGGCTGTCAGTCTTGCTATGCCTCATGGGACTTGTAGTTCTGTAACAGCTGGAGGTCCGCTAATTGCATATCTCTGCCCTAGGCAATAAAATGGCAGTTGTTTTTATGTCACACAGTATTTGCGCAGAGATTTTTCAAACAAGGTTTTTAGGGGGGGAAAAAACTTTCATGAATTTAAAAAAAAAAAACACTAACGTCAGCCTGATTTCTTCTTTTTCTTTTTCTTCCCTTTTTTTTTTTTTTTTTTTTTTTTGTATAATGTGAAAGATGTTACACCAAATAGATACCTAACATGTCATGCTTTAAAATTACGCACGCTTGTGGAATGGTGCTGAACTTTCGGTACTTGATAATCTCCAAAGGCGACGCATTTAAACATTTTTACAGGTCACCCGTTTAGTGTTACACAGGAGGGCTTGGGCTAGAATTGTTGCTCTCTAACATTTGCAGCGATACCTCACATGTGTGATTTGAACACTGTTTACATATGTGGGTGCAACGTACGTTTGTGTTTGCTTCTGTGTGCAAAGACAGGGGTGCTTTTTTTTTTTTTTGTTTTTTGTTTTTTTTTGTTTTTTGTTTTTTGTTTTTTTTGTTTTTTAATTTTTTGTTATACACTTTCTCTCTCTTATTCCTATTACAAGGAATATAAATATCCCTTGTAAGAGGAATAGGGCACGACAGGTTCTCTTATAGACTCCGCATCTCTCCTCTAGGCTGGAAAGTCTGTGAGATTTAAAAATAAATAAATAAAATGGGGAAAAAAAAAAGCGATCTCAGACTTTCCAGGTTAAAAAAAAAATAAAAAAATGGCAGTGTTTACATCTGCCTAGGTCGGATGTGACGTCATTACATTGCGCCCGGTCTCCAAAGGTCATAGAGATTGCCGGCGACAATCTGGTCCAGCTGTAGCTGCAGGCATCATTCAGAGATATCTCCACTCAAAGTCCAGGATGTCCTATGACCGCCAAGTAGTTAATTGGGGTGAATATATTTTTTACTATTATGTAGTCCCAAGCTGTAGTCCTTTATTTGACCACAGGGTGGAGCTCTCTGCTTTTTTTTTCTTACAAGCTGTAGTCCTTTTATCTGGTTACAGGGTGAAGATCTCGGCTCCTTTTCAGTTTCTTCTAACCACAGTTAAAATGTGTCTGCAGAGGTAGGTGTTTGAAGGTGAATGAGCAATCAGGGCTGCAGTTCATCCTGTATCTAAAGCCTAATGCGATGTTTGAATCGCAAAGACCTGGTTGGAAGGAACCTTTTTTGCTGTCTCGTCTTACTGGATAACCCACAGTGCTCTGTGAATCCTGTGTCCTCTATTAAAGTGGGTCATCACCCTCAGGAGAGATTTCCCTCCTCTCCACCCCTCTCCTGCCAGAATAGAGCTGTCATTTTTTTAACGCAAAGAAAAAAAAAAAGGTCAGCCCGCCTCTTTGTCCTCCCTTTGCCTCCTGGGATATGCACATCACAGATCCCAGGAGGCATAGCGCTTCATTCAGAAAGGAAGAGGGAGTGCCACCCGAACCAGGTAGAATTTGTCAGCGTGGGACTAAGAGGATCTCAGCAGGACAACGCTGGATCGCCCACTTACCCACCCGCTTAAAGATCCACTTTAATTAGTTCGTAATTGCATTCGTCTAGTGTAAATCAATGTAAAGCTGTCCGTACATTGATCAGCCAGCGGGTTGATTGAAAAAAAGAAGTGAATGAGGATCCTCCCCACTGTGCTATTGCATTCTGACAATGTGACTCCTCTCTTGTCGGAATACATTGATTAGCACTGCAGCTGCAAGTGCCGATCGAATGAAAATATAGCAACAGTCCCGTTCAAGAGGTTTCAGTCATTAGATTGACTCCTCTCAACATGAATGGCCATAGATGGATCGAAAATCCTGCTGAACCGGACGAATTTCCATCCATCTATGGCCAGCTTTAGTATACATATTCCGTACAGGAAGAGAAAATCACTGTAGTAGCCACCACTATGCCTCGTTGATGTCAGAGGGGAATGGGCAGACTGGTTTGAGATGATAGAAAGGCAACAGTAACTCAAATAACCACTCGTTACACCAAGGTAGACAGAATACCATCTCTGAACACATAACACATCCAACCTTGAAGCAGATGTAAAGCAGCAGAAGACCACACCAGGTGCCACTCTTGTCAGCTAAGAACAGGAAATGCTACAATTCGCACAGGTTCACCAAAATTGGACAATAGAAGAGTGGAAAACTGTTGCCTGGTCTGTTGAGCCGCGATTTCAGCTGCGACATTCAGATGGTTGGGTCAGAATTTGGCGTAAACATGAAAGCATGGATCCACCCTGCCTTGTATCAACGATTCAGGCTGGTGGTGGTGGTGTAATGGTGTGGAAGATGCTTTCTTGGCACACTTTGGGCCCCTTAGTACCAATTGAGCATCATTTAAACACCACGACCTGCCTGAGTATTGTTGCTGACCATGTCCATCCCTTTATGACTACAGTCTACCCATCTTCTGATGGCTCCTTCCAGCAGGATAATGCACCATGTCACAAAGCTCAGATCATCTCACCACTGCTTTCTTGAGCATGACAATGAGTTCACTGTACTCCAATGGCCTCCACAGTCACCAGATCTCAATCCAATAGAGCACCTTTAGGATGTGGTGGAATGAGAGATTCACATTATAGATGTGCAGCCGACAAATCTGCAGCAGCAACTGCGTGATGCTTTCATGTCACTATGGAGCAAATGTTCTCTGAGGAATGTTTCCAACACCGTGTTGAATCTATGCCATGAAGAATGAAAGCAGTCCAACCCGATTCTAGCAAGGTGTACATAATATAAGTGGCCAGTGAGTGTATGTAACTTTGTAACAACATAATCATAAACATGAATGTGCTGTGGGGGTGCAGGATTATACTAAAAAGTCCATCGGTCCAAAGATAGCTGCAGCAGCTCCTCAATGAGACTGAAGTAATCTCAACAATATATAAGGGAAACAGCAGAGGGTGCCAACTAAGTGCATTATATACAGTGCCTTTCAAAAGTATTCACCCCTTGGCAATTTTTGTGTTTTGTTGCCTCACAACCTGGAATTAACATGGATTGTTTGAGGATTTGCATCATTTAATTTACAGAACATGCCCACAACTTGAAAGATGGTGTGGTTTTTTTTTTTTTTTTGTTTTTTGTTTTTTATTGTGAAGCAAACAACAAATAGGACAAAATAACAGAAAAAGTCAATGTGCATAACTATTCACCCCCCTAAAGTCAATACTTTGTAGAGCCACCTTTTGCGGCTATCACAGCTCCAAGTCGCTTTGGTTAAGTCTCTATGAGCTTGCCACATCTTACCACTGGGATTTTTGCCCATTCCTCCTTGCAAAACTGCTCCAGCTCCTTCAAGTTGGATGGTTTGCGCTTGTGAACAGCAATCTTAAAGTCTGACCACTGATTTTCTAGTGGATTGAGGTCTGGGCTTTGACTAGGCCATTCCGACACATTTACATGTTTCCCCTTAAACCACTCAAGTGTTGCTTTAGCAGTGTGTTTGGGGTCATTGTCCTGCTGGAAGGTGAACCTCTATCCTAGCCTCAAATCACACACAGAGTGGTACAGGTTTTGCTCCAGAATATCCCTGTATTTAGCACCATCCATTTTTCCCTCAACTCTGACCAGTTTCCCAGTCCTGACTGCTGAAAAACTTCCCCACAGCATGATGCTGCCACCACCATGTTTCACTGTGAGGATGGTGTTCTTTGGGTGATGTGATGTGTTGGGTTTGCGCCAGACATAGCGTTTTCTTTGATGGCCAAAAAGTTCAACTTTAGTCTCATCAGACCAGAGCACCTTCCTCCATACATTTTGGGAGTTTCCCACATGCCTTTTCGCAAACTCAAAATGTGCCATTTTGTTTTTTCGCTGAAAGTAATGGCTTTTTTTCTGGTCACTCTGCCATAAAGCCCAACTCTATGGAGCGTACGGCTTATTGCCGTCTTATGTACAGATACTCCAGTCCCTGCTGTGGAACTCTGCAGCTCCTCCAGGGTTACCTTAGGTCTCTGTGCTGCTTCTCTGATTAATGTCCTCCTTGCCCAGTCCATGAGTTTTGGTGTGCGGCCGTCTCTTGACAGGTTTGCTGTTGTGCCATGTTCTTTCCATTTGGTTATGATAGATTTGATGGTGCTCCTAGGGATCATCAAAGATTTGGATATTTTTTTATAACCTAACCCTGACTTGTACTTCTCAACAACATTGTCCCTTACTTGTTTGGAGAGTTCCTTGGTCTTCATGGCAGTGTTTGGTTAGTGGTGCCTCTTGCTTAGGTGTTGCAGCCTCTGGGGCCTTTCAAAAAGTTGTGTATATGTAATGACAGAAAATGTGGCACTTAGATTGCACACAGGTGGACATCATTTCACTAATTATGTGACTTCTGAGGGTAATTGGTTGCACCGAAGCTTTTTATGGGCTTTATAACAAAGGGGGTGAATACATACGCACATGCCAATTATCAGTTTTTTATTTCTGAAAAATAGTTTTATGTATATATTTTTCTAATTTTACTTCACCAACTTAGACTATTGTGTTCTGATCCATCACATACAATTCAAATTAAAAAAACTGAGCTAAAGGCTGTAATGTAACAAAATCGGTAAAAAGCCAAGGGGGGTGAATACTTTTGCAAGGCACTGTAGGAAAATACTTTTTCTTAAAAAATCACAAGTGGCAACTTACAAGATGCGTAAGGTGGGAAGCTTCTGAGTGTAACTGCTCCTTTTTCAAGTGGCTTAAAAAAGGAGGTGTTAGGCTACCTCTCAGGTGCAATCCCCACAGGGATCAGACCACGGCTCTTGCTGTTCTGGTAGCCCTTCACCTACATCTCACATCTCCAGAGATGGCTGGGACATGGAAGCTTACATAAAAGCACTACCCACAAAAAATGACACAGAATCCTACGTCAGAGGACTGGAGAGATCATATAAACAGGAGCTGACTGATCTACGCAGGGATATTGGTCACCGCATTGAGGACTTTGAACACACAGTGGAAGAATTGGTTACAAAACTCACTGAACATGAGGAGATTCTCCACGAACATACCATACAAATCCAACAACTGTTTTATGGCCTAGACGACCAAGAAAACAGAAGCAGACGCAATAATATAAGAATCCGTGGCCTGCCAGAAACGGTAGAACCGAAGTACTTAGCAGCTGCAGTTGCAGCCATATTCAACCAGATCCTTGCTAAACCTAAGGACTCCCCGATCGAAATAGACCAAGTCCACAGATTACTGGGGCCCCGCATTCCCAACCCTACCTACCCTCGGTACGTCATTTGCAGGATCCATTTCTTCAATGTCAAGACAGACATCATGCAAGCTGCACGCACACAGGACTCTATTCTCTTTAATGACGCCCCAGTCATGCTGCTAACTGGCATTAATACAGCAATCAGTGCTATAAAAATTGCATTGATTACTGTAAAAATGTCACTGGCAGTGAAGGGGTTAACCACTAGGTGGCGCTGTAGGAGTTAAGTGTGTCCTAGGAAGTCATTCTAACTGTGGGGGGGGGCTGTGTGTGACACATCACTAATCACCGCTCCCGATTACAGGGAGAGGTGATCAGTGACAGTGTCATTAGGCAGAACGGGGAGATGCTTGTTTACATTAGCATCTCCCCGTTCTTCCTCACCGCGAGACGATTGCGGGTATCTCCGCGGACATCGAGTCCGCGGGACCCGCGATCATGGTCACGGAGCTCCTGGCCGGCGTGCACCGCCTCTCAAAGGGCAACGTACAGGTATGTTAATCTGCCTGTACGTGCCCTTCTGCCGCAGTATGTCTGCGTGAGGCGGTCGGGAAGCGGTTAAACCCGTCATAGATGCACTGCAAACTAAAAAAATCAAGAACAGATGGGGATTCCCCTTCCAGCTCACAGCATCCCAAAATGGCAAGACAGCAACCTTCCGCACACTAGGAGACCTGGCAAATTTTTTGGGAACTTTTGAACTCCTTCAGATCTGCATACCCGACTGGCCCCTGCAAGCAGCGACCCCAGGCCTACCCCTCTCCACCGGATGAACAACCTTCACAAAGAAGTCAACGCTCCCGCTCCACCGCATCCAAATCTCCAGCAGGATGAACTTTCCCACGCTCCCACCGGCTGGTAGGACAGGCTCTTTCCTTTCTCCTGACCACGGGGGCCCTGCATGTGGTTAGCAACCTACAACTGGTTGCCTGACCCAAGTTAGACAGAGTCCCCCTGGGACAAGCCAAGTGTGCTGCCGAAAGAACCGTTATGCTTTAATCAGCACTGTTCTTAGTTTAGTTTTTACTTCAAACTGTTACACTTCACCTTGCAATTTGCATTTCAGTAGGTGACTGAGAGGGACCCTCTCGATTAGAGGCCATCCCCCCTAGATCACCCGGGATACCCCCGGAGGCCTCCCTTGGGGGCACAGGGGGGTCCCTGCAGATGTAACTGTTAACATATGCATTATATTTAGAAGGTTTATATTATCTCTAGGCCGGGGCGGGCAGCCCCCTACATGTGTGCCACGTTCCCCACACTAGGATTCACAGAGTCTTTACTGATTCTGTTTTCAATGTATAACCTAGTTATGCCTATTTCTAGAGATCTATGGTATTTCCCCCCCCCCCTCCCCACGGTCACTTGAGGGCATCAGTCCCCCACTTATTAGAGATCAATCCCCAGATTCCCAACAGCTGGGCCATCTCAGATACTTTCTCTGATCAACCCACTGTATCAGGTTGACAAACCTGTAAGAAAACACACTACATTACTGTTGGTAACGATTGTCTCTTTCTCTCTTTGTACCCTCTCTCTCCCCCCCTCCACCTGCCCTCCCTACCTTCACCCTCCCCTTCTGTCTGATATACAGTCTTTAGCTCTCGCGACATACAGAGGTCGAATCTCTCGCATGACAAGCCACTGCATACTTCCTCTCCCATTGCATCCACCGTAGCTCTTCAGGTTTCCTCACTTAATTGCCGAGACTTTAATACCCCAGAGAAATGCAGGCAACTGCTTTATCACTTCCACAGGCCCATACCCAGATATTATTTCCCCAGGAGACTCACTTTAGGTCGGACGCTATACCCCTCCTTCCCAAATAAACACTTCACAACCAGGTATCATAGCACAAATCCCTCTGCTAAGCCAAATGGAGTCTCAATAGCATTTCATAACTCCTTCACCCCGGAGGTCCTAGACTCATATATTGATCCATTAGGGCACTACTTGTTTTTGAAACTGAAGTACATGCACACAATATTCACACTGGCTAATGTTTATCTCCCTAACCAGGATCAACTCACTTTCCTATCCTCCATGGTCGCGCGTCTGGAGGCGTTTGAAACCCTTAATCTGATACTGGGAGGTGACCCGAACGTCCCATTGGTACCGAGACTGGATTCCTCTACCGATAAGTCCCACATATCCCCATCTAGATGCTTAATAAGAGAAAAGAAATGCAAAAATGGGACTTTAAATGAGGATAGTGGGGCCGTTCAAAACCCCTCCTCCATCCCGGTTCAATATTAAAGTAAAAAGGGGAACAGATGCGGGACTTTGAATGAGGCACACGGGAGCAAAGATTAAAAATTGAATTAAAATACATAAATTCATAAATTTACATTTATAGGCACATATAGGCACATAGCTCAATAATTATAGTTTATATTCCATCATAAAACACATTCCAACAAGGACTTCTATGTAAATATATGAAGACATGAATAAACAAAAATAACAATAAATATGTGACACAAAGTATCACTAGAAAAAGGGTAGCGAAGACAAAAATACAATAGAGTAGGAACGTCCATGCATAGTAAATAATTGTATACATATAACGGTAGTTGTAAGCTCTACGCCGTTTCGGGACCTTATAGCCACTCATCAGGAGCATAACCGTTTTAATCTATGAATAGGGGAAATAACAATACCGTATTTATCGGCGTATAACACGCACTTTTTTTCCCCTTAAAATCAGGGGAAAATCGCGGGTGCGTGTTATACGCCGATCCCTTGCGATCCCCCGCTGAAAGATCAAAAAAATCGCTATCCGCGATTTGAAAATGGCGCAGCTGGCGCCGAAATACACAGAGCCGGTCCGCGGCTCTTCTCGGCCACTTTCGGCTTCACTCGACGCCACCCGAACCTAGCCGAGTGTACTCGGCTAGGTTCGGATAGCTCCGCTCACAGTCACGCCCATCCCGGGCGGGACTACGAGTGGAGCCGAAAGTGAACGAGAGCCGCCGAGAAGAGCCGAGGACCGGCTCTGTGTATTTCGGCGCCATTTTCAAATCGCGGTCGGCGATTTTGAAGCCCAGAATGGCAGGGGATCACTGGGGAAGGCTGCACTGGGGAAGGCTGCACTGGGGAAGGCTGCACTGGGGAAAGCTGCACTGTGGAAGGCTGCACTGACAAGGCTGCACTAACAAGGCTGCACTGGGGAAGGCTGCACTGACAAGGCTGCACTAACAAGGCTGCACTGACAAGGCTGCACTAACAAGGCTGCACTGGGGAAGGCTGCACTGACAAGGCTGCACTGAGCAAGGCTGCACTGACAAGGCTGCACTGGGGAAGGCTGCACTGACAAGGCTGCACTGGGGAAGGCTGCACTGACAAGGCTGCACTGGGGAAGGCTGCATTGACAAGGCTGCACTGGGGAAGGCTGCACTGACATGGCTGCACTGACATGGCTGCACTGAGAAGGCTGCACTGAGAAGGCTGCAATGATGGGCATTTAAATGTAGGTTTTTTTCCCTTCAACTTCCCTCCTAAAAGTTTTTTTTCCTTAAAATTCCCTCCTAAATTGGGGTGCGTGTTATACGCCGGTGCGTGTTATACGCCGATAAATACGGTATTTAAATAGTTTGAAGGGCAGGTGGGCAAATGTAGAACATAAAATTCCAATTTAATCCACTACGACCATAAACTTACAATTATGTCTGCGCAAGGGCGGTGCAGCCCTGAATGCCAAGCCTGCCCATAATGCCAGGGTCCGGGCAGCAAACCCAGCACCGAGATGCCCCCAGGTTGGGTCAGAGTGTGAAAACCAATGGTGACGAGGATAACCTCAAAAAAAGGAAAAGACCTGAAAAGCAAAGGCACTAATTAAATTGGTGAAATGGTGTATAGAAAGTGAGGAAAGGGTATAGAGCAGTGAAAAATGAGTTAGAATAGAAGGGAGTGAAGGAAGGAAAAAAGTGAAAAATGAGTTAGAATAGAAGGGAGTGAAGGAAGGAAGAAAGGAAAGATTAAGAAGTGAAGAAAAAGAGTTTAGGAAAGGGGAAAATAGAACCTGGGAGAAGAACCAGGACAGTCCAAGGAATAGCCAGAGGGAAGGATGGCAGAACGAAAGAAAGGGAGGTTGGTGAAGAAAGGGTGAAAGAAAAAACATACCTGAGAAGGTGTGAGTAGGGGCATCAATGCCAAGGTGATGTGTAATCGCTTGTGATGGTGGATAGGAAAAAACCTGAAGTGTGAGACATCTTTTTTTTTCCCACAACGACCACACCCTAGTGACTGGCCCTCTAAGCATCCAACCCTGGCTGAACTGAGTTTGAAAAATTATAATCACACTAACTGTATATCTATACCCCCTTCATACCTCCCCCCCCCCCCCCATGCCTTTTCCCCCCTTCCTTCCCTAACCCTGGTTTATATACAATTTTATGTACTTGATTGAACACACTACATGCTTAGGATATTGACTGCAATCCTCATGTAACGTTAATTTGATTAATTAATTTAACTTTTAAATGACCTAACTAAGTGTAATATTAACACGATGATATATTTCTACCATTACACCCCACCCCTTCTCTTTCTTTATTATGTAGCCCCTACTGCTTTACTTAAAAAATTGTTCATAATAAAAATATATTCAACCTTAAAAAAAGGAGCCGTTACGCTCAGAAACATGTAGCCATGCCATGTGGGGATTGCTGCAGCCCTCCCAGGTGTGACATTCTTTCCGATTCTGCGCAGTCCTTACACTCCAGGATTTCCAGCTTTGTTTCTGGTGTCCTACACAGTTCCTGACAGTGGCATCTGCTTTCTGACTCCTGAAGACACACTGAGGCCCAACAGCAAATCGCACGGGGTGGATTACATGCTCTTATCCCTATACTGTACATCTTGTGAGTTACCACGTGTGACTTATTAATAAAGTCTTTTCCTATGTACTGCACTTAGTTGTCGCCCTCTGCTGATGCCTTTATAATGCGGGCTGCTATGGCTATTATTACACCAATTGTTGCTGATCTTGTGTATTAGTGTCAGTGAGGAGTTTGGCTGGAGATATGCTTTCTTGTGAAACTTCTGTGAATTTTCCTGAAGGATTTCCTGACTGCAATAACGATCTGGATTTGTATGAGATGATCAGCCAAAGACAGTATAATTCTCCTAATTATGGTGGGCTCGGTTGCAGTTTAGTTGCCCATTTTTTATTAAGACATTATTTTGGGGACAGAACTGAGAAGAATATAAAAAAACTCCATCAAGATCGCTCCCCCTTGATTCTCTGCTAGATAGGATTTTGTTGGTATATAAACATGTGAAGTGCACCGCAGACACGTCTAACCTACCCAATGTGCATGTTCTTAAATGTGCTATGTGTAAAGCCAGCATTATTTATTTATTACAGGTATTTATTTCGGTCATCGCGGCACTATGGTTGTTATGGTGTCAGGAGGTTTGAGGCGCATTATTTCAATTTTTACATTGTAATATAGAATGAAATAATTCAACTCACCATAATGTAGAATCAGAGGAAGCCCTGATCATGTTACTTGCCACCGTCGCTTACCACCAGATTCAGCTTGTCACTTGCCACATTACCTGCCACCAGATGCAGCTTGTCACGTCGCCTGCCACTAGATTCAACTTGTCACTTGCCACGTTACCTGCCACCAGATTCAGCTTGTCACGTCGCCTGCCACTATATTCAGCTTGTCACGTCGCCTGCCACCATATTCAGCTTGTCACATCGCCTGCCACCATATTCAGCTTGTCACGTCGCCTGCCACCATATTCAGCTTGTCACGTCGCCTGCCACCATATTCAGATTGTCACGTCGCATGCCAACATATTCAGCTTGTCACATCGCCTGCCACCAGATTCAGCTTATCACTTGCCACGTCACCTGCCACCAGATTCAGGTTGTCACGTCGCCTGCCACCATATTCACCTTGTCACATCATCTGCTACCATATTCAGCTTGTCACGTCACCTGCCACCATATTCAGCTTGCCACGTCACCTGCCACCAGATTCAGCTTGTCACGTCGCCTGCAACCATATTCAGCTTGTCACGTCGCCTGCCACCATATTCAGCTTGTCACATCGCCTGCAACCATATTCAGCTTGTCACGTCGCCTGCCACCGTATTCAGCTTGTCACATCGCCTGCCACCAGATTCAGCTTATCACTTGCCACGTCACCTGCCACCAGATTCAGGTTGTCACGTCGCCTGCCACCATATTCAGCCTGTCACTTGCCACCAGATGCAGCTTGTCACTGTTACCTGCCACTAGATGTGAATTGTCACTGTTACCTGCCACCGGATGTGGATTGTCACTGTTACCTGCCACCAAATAATAGCAGCTTGTCACTAATTTATTTAAATCTAAAAAATCATGTTCCCCCCCAGCATTGCAGAGTACAGTACAGGTCCTGACAGCCTCTCCTCAGTGCGGGTAAACTAGCTAGCGGTACTGTCCCAGACTGAGGGCGGGCGGTGAGAGATGACATCATTCTCTCTCTCTCTGCTCGGCCATGGCTGCTCCTCTGTGTAGAGCCGTCTTCACAGCCCTGTAAGTAAGGGCGGAACAGCAGTGTGGGCAATGAGAGATGTGGTCTTCTCTCTGCGCGGCCTCCGCACACTGAGAGAGTCTCCTTCGCCATGCGGCCTGGCAGCAGAGGCGCCACGGCTCGTTATTGGGCTGCGGTCCGTGGGTTGATGACCTCTACTTTAAAGAACTAATTTTTTACTTTCTATGCACATTTTGTCACTATAATTTCACTTTTAGAATGTTATAATGTTTTTGTTATGAGTAATTGCCATTTATTTATTTGATTGCTCTTTGAAGTACTAATACCCCCAGAGTATAATAGTACAGACTATCACTAAAGCCAGGAAAAGTAGGAATCTTCATACAGCTAAAACTAGATCCAGAATTACTCAGGTAAAGCTGCATGAAAAAGTTGAAGCTAAAATGTCTGAAAATATGCAAAAAAATACAGATACCTGGCAGATACAGGTACAGATACCTTGGACTACAAATTTCCTTCCCACCAAGTTTCAATATGGTCCTAATTTTAGTTTAGAACAACTGCTACCTGTGGTCTATTGCCGCGTACACACGACCGGACTTTTCGACATCAAAGGTCCGACGGAACGAATCCGTCGGACAATTCGATCGTGTGTGGGCTTCATCGGACCTTCATCGGACCTAGAAATTCTGACGGACCTATAAATAGAACACGTTTCAAATCTTTACGACGAACTCGATTCCTATCGAAAAATCTGTTTGTCTGTATGCTAGTCCGACGGACCAAAAACGACGCATGGGCAGCTATTGGCTACTGGCTATGAACTTCCTTATTCTAGTCCGGCCGTACGTCATCACGTTCGAAACCATCAGACTTTGGCGTGATCGCGTGTAGGCAAGTCCGTTTCATCGGAACTCCATCTAAAAGTCCTTCGGAGTTCAGTCCGACGAGAAATCCGCTTGTGTGTATATGGCATAACCCTCATCTCTGATCCCTTCATTCTTCCACCCTTCCATTCTCCCTCTCCATTACACCTTTCCACCTTCTTGTCCTAATGATGACATATGTTCCTCAAGCCGTGTACATTACATAACCGTCTTCTCTTGCGAAATATAATTTCCTGTTATTGACATTTTTCTGGTGCAGCAATCTGTAAACCAATATGTGTAATATCCTTGATGTTAACGATAAGCACAGCTTGTACTCCCATGAACGATTTTAACCCTTTAAATACGTTTACCTGTTTGAAAACATAATAAACAAGAACGTTTTGGCTGAAGTTGGGCTTTCACGTTGGATAGGATGGAGAGAAATAGAGATCCTTGGTTAGATTTTTCCATCATTTCCTCTTGTTACTGGAACAGGACATGAGGGTGAATCTCTCCAATAAAATCTCAGGTAGCAGTAAAGCAAGATGGAGGATCCACCTTTTCCCCACTTTATCCTATTGTAGGTTATTCTAACCCTAATCTACCCACTCCTCCTGTTTTATAGCCTAACCTAGGCTGTTAACCTCTTGCAACAAAGAGTATGGGCTCTAACACCCATGCGCAGCACATATGCGTCCATAGACGGCCGAGGTTTCTGTGCTTAGAGTGCACTCACTGCAAACTTCCAGCACAGTGACCAAGCTGTCAAAGAAAGCTCCTGGTCCCTAGAAATGATTGGAAGCTAGCAGGACTGGCTCCTGATCATGTGAGCACTGTGGCAGCCAGTGACTGATCAGGCAGTCCTACCCGCCCCCCCAGGCATAAAGACCCAGTTAAAGGGATACCAGGGCTGGGCAAGAAGGAATTAAAGGAAAACCCTGGAACCCCCACAAAGCCACAAGAGGGGCACATTCTCTCTTATGTCTAAGATGCTCCAAGTTTGTCTCTGTTAAAGTTGACTTTCTATATTTACATACTACAGTGTGTAGTAGCAGGTGACCGCTGAGGTGCAAAAGATTTAATTGCTCATCTCCACCCATTGCTATAAATGCAGAATAAACCTTTTGTTTTATTAGCTATGCAAGAAAATTGAAACACTTAAAGTGTGGTCTCCAAACTGTGGCCCGGGGCCTTTGCTAGACATTATCCGGCCCCTGAGGCACTATTCTCCCACTAATATGAGACACTATTCTGCCAACTGACATCAACAATGGACACCATTTCTCTCATTGACACCAACAATGGGCCTCCCAATGATGGAGCACTATTCTTCTACCCTATACCAAATGTGGCAATGATTACTCCCACTGATGCAAGGAAAATGTCCACTTCTACTGGCCACAGTCTGGCCCCCCTAAAGTCTGAAGAAAAATAAACTGGCCCTTTGTTTAGAAAGTTTGGAGACCCCTGCTCTAGTGCACAGTGGAAAACTATTCTGCTCTCATTTTCAGCATTTTGCCTCCAGATGTTCATTTTACAGCAGGCACACTTTCTGTCTGCAGATGCCCAGTCTCCCACAAGACTCACTTATTGTCTTGGACATGCCCCCTAGGCTTCACCCTTGTGCACACTGAATCCTAGGATGCAAGCATTGTTTTTTTTTTTTTTTTTTTTTTTTTTTTTTTTTTTTTTCTTATCCACTTCAGCGAAAGTTTTCCGAGAGACATTATTTCAACTTTGTGTCAAACTTTATCTCTTCTCCTTTTTCACATCATTGTGGATTGTTTCCGTCACATCTTTATTATTTTTCCTTTCTAGGATATTCTTAAATATTTTTAAAAACCGGCGACAAAACGCCTTCTATAATTATAAACCCTATTATTATCTTAGTCTCTCTCAGTCCCTCTTATTTCCCCCCGCCCCCCCTCCCCCTCCCCTGTGTCTGGTCCGTTCCTTTATGTTATTTATTTATCCACTTGGCTCTGCACCTGTTCTTTCTTTTATCCCATCTAAATAAATATCCGAGACTTTGTAGTTTTTCCAACTTTCCCATCTACTATTATCCCCTTTCTCTCCTCCTTCCATTTTGTAGTGATAATCTATTTCCTTTAGCCAGTCTCTAATGTCTGGTTTTCCACTTTGTAGCCAATTCTTGGGAATTAAGGCCTTGGCCGCATTCAGGAGGTTAGGTATTATTGATTTTCTATATTGTTTCTTAGGTTTATTGTAGATATGGAAGAGGCAAGTCCAAATATTTTGTTCTATTTCTTCTCCAGTTATTTCCTTTATGTTATTTAACACTTCCCTCCAGTACTCCATTATTATTGGGCATTCCCACCATATGTGTGTGATCGTTGCTATTTGGCCACATTTTCTCCAACACAAGGAGGTTCTATCTTGATGGAATCTGTGTATTCTTACTGGGGTCATATACCATCTTGATACTAGTTTATAATTCATTTCTATGGTCTTCATGTCCCAAGCCTTATTATATCCCATTTCTATCATTCTTTCCACTTTTTGGTTATCTATTTTTAAATTCATTTCTTTTTCCCATTGATTTATATATTCTGGTCTTTCTTGTGCTTCCAAATCTGTCAGTATACTATAAATTTTTGATGTTCCGTTTTTTAATGGTGTTTCATTGCTACATAGCTTTTCCAGTGCAGTTAATTTTGTTTCATCTCTCAGTGGGTGTGGTATTGTGCTTACTAGGTGCCTTAGTTGAGTATAATTCCATTCATTCATCTTCCATCCATTCCTTTCCTCTATTTCTACTCGTGTTCTTATTTTGCCATTTCTAGTGATATCTTTCAGTCGTGGGTTACCTATTCCTTGGATTTCAAATATTTCCCTCCCAGGGGTGAAGAGATTCGATCCTGTGAGTGCTAATAGTGGTGAATTATATTTCCATTCATTCTTTAAGTGAATGGTGTCCCAAATTTTAAATACATTTTTTGTTATTTCGTGCGTGTCGGTGTCCAATAGTCTATATTTCCGTGGAATCCAAATATTCTTATGTAGTGTGGCTCCACTTATTGTGTTTTCCATTTCCACCCATTTTTTTTCATTTTTCTCATTTGTCCACTCTAACATTCGTGTTAAAACTATGGCTTTATAGTACCTACTTATATCTGGGAGGGCAAGACCCCCATGCTCCTTTTTCCTTGTGATCAGCGTGTATTTAATTCTTGGTTTTTTATTAAGCCATATGTATTTTAGCAGGATTGTTTTAATTATTTTAAAAAAGCTCTGCGGGATTTTTACTGGTAACATCTGTAATCTGTAGTTTATTTTAGGTAATATCGTCATCTTAAACATATTTATTCTTCCAATCCATGAAAGTGGCTGTATTCTTAACTTTTTCATTTCTTCTTTGACCTCATTGATCAGTGGAATAAAGTTTGCCTGATAAATTTTTTCGACTCTAGGAGTTATTTTAATTCCAAGGTAATTTAGTTCTTTTACCCAAGTGAATGGGAATTCTTTTTGTAAAAACTGAACTTCCTTTTTCTCTAGACTTATGTTTAATATTTCCGTTTTTATTGGATTAATTTTGAAGTTTGACAGTTCTCCGTATTTTTTAATTTCTTTCAGTATGTTTGGGAGTGACACTCTTGGGTTGGATACGTACATCAAGATGTCGTCCGCGTAGGCAGCGATCTTATGCTCTTTTCCTCCTAGTTTCGCTCCTTCTACCTCTTTGTTATTGCGGAGTGTTGCTAATAGTGGTTCTAAGGCCAATACATATAATAGTGGAGACAATGGACAGCCTTGCCGTGTTCCATTCTGCATCTTAATTTTTGGAGAGAGTCTACCATTTACTTTTACGACTGCTGTCGGGCCATTATACAAATTTGTTATCCACTTCATCATTTTTGTCCCAATACCCAAGTGCCGCAATGTATCCATCATGAAACCCCAGTCTACCCTGTCAAATGCTTTTTCTGCATCCAATGACAGGAATAGAACTGGGGTCTCATTCTGCACCTTCTTGTGCAACATCAATAATGATTTTAGGCTGTTGTCCCGCCCCTCTCTCCCCGGGACAAAACCAGTTTGGTCCGGGTTGATCCACAGTGGGATTAGTTTTTTTATCCTAGTGGCCAGGATCTTGGAGTACAGCTTCGTATCAGCGTTCAATAGGGCTATTGGCCTGTAACTTGAGCAGTTAACTTTGTCTTTCCCTTCTTTTGGTAGTATTGTAATATGAGCTAATAACGATTCACTTCTTATTTCTTCATCTTCCCCTAAGGAATTCATATATTCTAATAGTTTTGGAGTCAGCTGTTCTTCAAATTTTTTATAGTATTTGACCGTAAACCCGTCTGGTCCTGGGCTTTTTCCTACGGGAGTTTCCTTTAATGCCAGTTTTACCTCTTCATGCGTAATATTTTTTTCCAATTCTTCTAGTTGGTCTATTTTTAGTTTTGGTAAGTTTGCTTTTTTTAAATATTCTTGTATCTTCTTTGTTCTTGTATTCGCTTCTTTCCAACTTTCCTGTCCTTTTATTGCATAAAGGGAGCTGAAGTATTTTTGAAATGTTATCGCTATATCTGTAGTTTTATTTACCACTTCTCCTTTTTCATTTTTGATCTTCTCAATGTAATTCAAAGACTTCTTTTTTTTTACCAGATTTGCTAGGTATTTTCCTGGTTTATTACCCCATTTATATTTTTCTTGTACTACTCTGTTGTAGTCCTTCCTTTCTTCTTGTTCCATCCAGTCTTTTAATTGCTCTCTCTTTTGAGATAGTAGGCCGAAGATTTTGTTGTTTACTTGATTTTTGTGTTTTCGTTCCAATTCATAAATTTCTTTAATTATTTGTTGCATGTTTGTTTTCCTTTCCTGTTTTTTTCTTGCCCCTATAGCTATTAACTTGCCCCTAATAACAGATTTATGCGCCTCCCATATTGTTGCTTTCGATACCTCTGGTGTATCGTTTTCTTCAAAATATCTTTTAATTTCTTCTATGATGCTTTTTTCTGTCTCACTGTCTTCTAATAAAGTTTCGTTGATTCTCCATGGACCCCTTTCAAGGACTTATCCTTTTATTTTCATTCTCAAGATTACTGGGCTGTGGTCTGAGGCGGTTATTATGCCTATTTTTGTTTCTTCTATTTCTTCCAAGTTTCTATGTTCGACCATGATGTAATCCAATCTGGAGTAAATTTTGTGTACTGTTGAATAGAATGTGTAGTCCTTTGTGCTGGGGTGCTGAATTCTCCAAGGGTCTATTAGTTGCTGTTCATATAATGTTCTTTTTACATTCTTTAGTTGATTTACCTCTTTGTCCCTTACTCTTGAGGTACTGTCCATTTTATTATCCATGCTGAAGTTGAAGTCTCCAGCTAGTATTAATTTTCCTTGCTTGAATTCCATTAGTATTTTAATTATATCTATCAAATATTTTTTAGGGTTCTTATTAGGACAGTAGACATTGGCCAATGTATATTTTACCCCGTATATAGTTCCTGTAATAAAAAGATATCGACCCTCCGGGTCTATTTTCCTTTGATCTATTAGAAAACGTACATTTTTCCCTATACCGATGGCTACTCCTTTGGCCCTTCTTATTGGCGAGTCTCCTTGATACCATGTTGGTATGTTTCTTGAATAAATTTTGGCACTCGAGTTTTGGGTTATATGCGTCTCCTGTAGGAAAATTATTTCTGCTTTACTTTTTTCAAGTTCTCGGAGGATGATGTTTCTCTTCCCTGGGGAATTTAGTCCTCGGACATTGTAAGAGATTATTTTTATGCTGTTTACGTTTTCCATTCTTGTGCCTTTTCTTCCCCGCCCGTCCTCCGGCCCTCCCCCCCACGCGGTCCCCCTAGGAGACCGGATGGAGGGGACACCCAGCGGCCGCACGGGGTCTCCTCATCTCTTGTCTCAGAATAGGTGTGCCTATGTAACCACTCATGTGACTCAGACCTCTCCCTCCCCACCCTCCCTCCCCCTCCCCCTCCCCCTCCCCTCCCTCCTCCCACCCTCCCCCTCCCTTTTTTCTGATATGGGTTTTTTACCCCCATATTCTCTAGAGCTGAGAGCATTTTACTTTGTTTTGTGGGGCACGCTCTGCCCCCTCTGCTCTATTTATTGTGAGGCGGAGCTCTGTAAGACACCCTATTCCCCCCCTGCCTAAGCACTAATAGGGCGACCCCCTGTCCACTCCGTGAGTCCCTGTCTCCCTCTCCCTGCATTTTTGTTGTGTTTTACCAATCCTTTCACTTTCCTTTTTTCCCATCCCATCAACCCCAGCCCCCCCCCCCTTTCCACTCTAAGGCCCCTTGCACCGTTGTGTGATATTTTCTCAGATATTAATTTCCCCGAGAGTCCACATCTTGATGTCTGATCCTTGAATTTACTTGCCACTGTAGGTCATCTCTTGCCGTTATTCGCTCCTGACTATTTGCATATTTTTCCAGTTCTGGGGAGGGGATTTCTAGTTTGTTGCAAAAGTCCGGAATCTCCTCTACATGTCTTAGCCTCGCACTTATTCCGTTTTTCCTTGCTATTAGACATGCTGGAAAACCCCAGTTGTATTGAATTTCTTGCTCCCGGAGGATTTCTAATAATGGCTTTAGTATCCGTCGTCTTTTCAGCGTTTCTTGAGATAGGTCTTGAAATATTTGTAATTTACCTCCCGCAAACTCTATTTGTGTTTTCCTCTTTAGGTTTATCCAGATCTGTTTTTTTTCTTCCCATTTTTCAAAGCGTACGATTACATCTCTAGATGTTTCCCTTGCGAACCTTTGAGGTTTTTTTACTCGAAAGACACTTTTTATTCCTATTGTGTTAGTTGTTTCCTTTCCCAAGATTTGGTTGAAGAGATTGTTCATTTTTTCTGTTAGATTTTCTGCTTGTTCTGTTTCCGGTAACCCACGTATTCTCAAGTTTTTCTTTTTATCTCTATTTTCTTGCTCTTCTATTTTATATGATTGTTCCTGTTGTTCCCATTTTAATTTCTTTATTTCGTCTTCTAGTTCCTTTATGTTTTTTTGATGTAGGTCCACTTTGATCTCTACTTCTTCCACTCTGTTTAACATATATCCCATGTCTTTATGGAGTATTGACATCTCTGCTTTTAGGGAATTCTCTAGTGCCGTGAACATTTTTTCCATATCCTGTTTTGTTGGCAACTGTGGCCCTTGTTGTCCTTCCTCCTTTCCTCTGTCTTCCTCTCCCATTTCTGGCTCCATTCTGGGTTCTGAGAGGTGGCTGGTTTCTGTTTGTACTTTATACTGGCCTTTTTTATCCTTGTTGTCCTTCTCTTTTGTATCTATTTGTCTGCCCTTTGAGCCTACTTGTTTCTCTCCTTCTCCGATTCCTTGCTGTATATACCTGTTCATAGGGCCTGGACTTGGGCCTAGGCTGGTCCTAGGTGATTTTGGTATTGCTCCCGCACTTCTTGTTGTTTTCCCCTTCATGTTTGTTTCTATGGCTGGATTTATAAGAACTTCAAAGCTGCCTTCCAGAATACCCCTTGATTGGGGTCTCTTAATGATGAAAAAATCTCCCAGCCTTTTTAAATTGACTTATTTTTACTAATATTTCTTTTATTTCGTTCTCATACCCAGCATCCTCCCCACAATCCAATAATAGAAATAATTAATGAGATATGAGTAGTCCCCGTTTTCCAGAAGTTATGTTACTACCTTAAGTACATTAAGCATTCCTTGTTGCTGTTCAATTGTTTAAGCGTATTTAAGCTGAAAAAAAAAAAAAAAAAAAAAAAAAAAAAAAAAAGCGCTCAAAAACGCTATTGCCAAAAATGCTGAAAAAAGCTGGAAAAAATTAAAAAAAGAAAAAAAAAAAAAAAAGTCACTGCAAAGACACCGGCGTCTTCACAGCGCTTTTCCAGCAGCCCGTGTGCATGGGGGCCCAGGTGCTCAGCAAAATAATTCAAATATTTTAGCGATATAATGCAATCTAATTCAAGTATTCAGCAAGATGATTTATATATTCAGCAGTATAGTTTCAGTATGAGCTTATATGTTCCACATTTTTGTTACTATGAAATTTCTTCTTATTCTATAGTTTGTACTATCGAGCCTATAATTAGTACCATTTGCAAAAAAAAAAAAAAAAAAAAAAAAAAAAAAAAAATTCACAAGAAAGGGAGATACTGCAGCAGCAGCAGCAGGCAGGTGGGGGCTGGGAGACAACTCTTCCGTTGGCTTGTCTTTCTTTTACCTTCTCCTTCTCTTCTCCCCTGTTCCCCCCCCCCTGTTTTTATTGTTTTTCTTAGCTCACTTGATTCTACTTTTTCAGCTCTTTCGCCTTTTCACCTGCTTGTTCACTTCAAGACAATTGCAATAGAAGAAAAGAGCCAAAAGAGGAGGAAAAAAAAAAAAAAAATGCTCAAAAACGCTCAAAGACGCTATTGCAAAAACGCTGAAAAAAGTTAAAAAAAAAAAAAATAAATAAATAAAAAAGTCACTGCAAAGACACTGGCGTTTTCACAACGTTCTCCCAACAGCCCATGTGCATGAGGGCCCAGATGCTCATAAAAATAATTCAAATGTTTTGGCGGTATAATGCAATCTAATTCAAGTATTCAGCAAGATGATTTATATATTCAGCAGTATAGTTCCAGTATGAGCTTATATGTTCCACATTTTGTTACTATGAAATTTCTTCTTATTCTATAGTTTATACTATCGAGCCTATAGTTAATACCATTTGCAAAAAACAAAAACAAAAAAAGACCAAAAAAAAAAAAAAAAAAAAAAAAAAAAAAAAAAAAAAAAACCAAAAAAAAAAAAAAAAAGGATCACAAGAAAGGGAGATACTGCAGCAGCAGCAGCAGCAAGCAGGTGGGGGCTGGGAGACAACTCTTCCGTTGGCTTGTCTCTCATTCACCTTCTCCCTCTCCCCTGTTCCCCCCCTGTTTTTATTGTTTTTCTTAGCTCCCTTGATTCTACTTTTTCAGCTCTTTCGCCTTCATTTACTTTCATTTACTTTCGCTTTTTATTCCATTTTATTTCGTTTTATTTCAATATGTTCATTTCCTTTCCCTTTCTTTTGTTCTATTACTTTTCCTTTGCCTTTTCACTTCCAGACAATTGCAATAGAAAAAAAGCCAAAAAAAAAAACGGTACTTATCTTTTAGTTGTTGTTGAAGTTGGGACAAAAAGGGACACTCACTACAGCTTGTTGCAGTCAGACGCAGGTACAGACTTCCTCTGGCTTACACCACAAGACAGCTCGGTGAGTGATGAGCAGGGGGGGCGGGGAGGGAAGCTACCTACACCTTCTCATCAGGCCGATCATTCCTCTCAGCTGCAGGGAGAGGGCTCTCAGGATCCTCACGCCGTGCACAGAGCCATTACCAGGCTCCTCCCTCTCTTCTAGGTAACCTTCTACTGTCTACTGCCCTCTAAATGCAAATTTTCATGCTTCACTTCGGATGCAAGCATTGTATACTAAATCATAATGCTGTTTTCTTGAATGAATTCCTGTGCATGAGGCCTTAAGCAACTTGCACCACTCTGCTATGGCCGCATTTGCAATAGAGCTGTATCCAGTTTGAGGAGAACCCCAGCCCTGGAGGCAAACTCTCTGCATCCAGAAGACACACTTGCATGTAACCACCCACAAACACACACAACAGGGGTGGTGCCAGACATTGATTTGTACATGTTACAATTATGGCTATGGGGCTGCTGGCCTCAGCTGTTTGCACACAACTTGTATACCGGACCTCTTTGGGAAAACCCTCACCAAGTACTTAAAGGACCTGCTTCGGTAGGTCCCTAAGGAGCAGGTTCCACCTGGCTTTGGCTTAAATAGACCATAGTATGCCCTGCCTCTGGGGGGGGGCACAGGCATTGAGACGCTTCCTCTTCGGTGGTTGGTCCTGTTCTGTGCCCCTTGTGCGCTTTTTTTGTGTGCTGTGATTTAACGGTTTGTTCACAGGTGATTAACTAAGCACCGCACTATGGACCTCCATATAAAAAATTAAACTTGTGCATGGGACCAAAATTTCTCTGCTGGCAAGGATTCTTGCTGCCAGGAAGCTAGTCATCCATTTGCGAGGCCTTATTCTTTGCTGTGGTCTGTAAGGATTACTATCCTCTCTGCAACATGATTTGAGTAGTTTCCAGGTAAGGTAGGTATTCAATACATAGGATGACTAAAAAAATTGACAAGGGACCTACTGAACCGGTACTTCAAATGAGACACCTGAGAGTATACTCAATAATCCCTTGAGTTCCTTAATATATATATATATATATATATATATATATATATATATATATATATATATATATATACCGGTATATATATATATATATATATATATATATTTGCACTTACCGATACCACATCAGCTTACACTACTGTGCTCCTCAACTTTGCAAAAATGCATAATTTTGCACTCACTAACACCACAGCAATGTATACTTTTGTAGTCTCCAACATTGCACCAACATGCACTTTCACATTTAACTGCTAATTAGGGGGGTTGTAAAAGTACATTAAAAAAGATAAAATAAAATAAAAAACATGTCTATACTTACCTGCTCTGTGCAATGGAATCGCAGAGCGGGCGGAAACCTCCTTTTTTGGGATCCCCTGACGGCACTCCTGGACCCTCCTCTCTGACTAGTGCCCCCATGGAAAGCTGCTTCCCATGGGGGTACTCGTGCGTGTTTGCACCCAAGTCCCTCTGCTGCGTCCATTGACACAGACAGCGGAACTCCCGCTTCGTTGTCATTGGCTTTGAGTGCCCCAATAAAGCCAGGGAGACCCGGAAGTGAGGTAGGAAAAGATCTGCAGATGTGCATGGCGCTAGATCGAATGAGGGCTCGGGTAAGTAAAGGGGGGCTGATGGGGCAATGCTGACACCTAAACATTTTTTACTTTAATGCAAGAAATTGATGTGTTAATAGTTTATTTTTTTATCAATTTACAAAGTAAATGAACAGAAAAAAATCCAAATCCAATCAATATTTGGTGTGACCACCCTTTACCTTCAAACCAACATCAATTCTTCTTGGTACACTTGCACACAGTTTTTGAAGGAACTCAGCAGATAGGTTGTTCCAAACATCTTGGAGAACTAAGCACAAATCTTCTATGGATGTCGGTGTAACGGAACCCCCACACTCTGCTTGAGTGCTTCTGTTAGTACACTGCTTCCTCCAATCTGGCTCCTCAGATATCAAATATTACAGCCATATATTGTAACCAAGAACCAGACGAGAATAGCTCAGTTACAAACTGAACATGGAACTGTTTATTGAAACACATGTAACAACAGATATCCACTCAGGGACAATGCCCCCTCCCTTGGATTCAGGGCGGGGTAAACTATCCAATCAACAATAAGGAACACACAGGTATTCAACATTTGAACAATAGACCACCTTATCAGCAGGGAGGGCTGTTGGAGGAATTCCCCCCTCCCCTCTCTGCCCTGCCGCCTGTTAACATGCTAGGGACATAAATACAAATCTCCATCCCATAAAACATTTCTCACAAGGCAGACACAAACAATAGAACAATGGTATACAGCCACACCCCAAACGACCCAGAAAACAGTCCACAACAATATGAGACAATATACAATATATATATATATATACACATTCCAGTGTGGTTGTACAGTGACTCTGATTAGTACAGATCAGACTGGGGTTCTCGGTCACCCTGTGCCTCAAATGGACACAGGGTGCCTGACACATAGGAGGGGCCATTTGAGCTTGACCAGGAGCTTCCAGTGCTCTCCAAGGTAAGCTGGGTTCCACAAGCCCCCCGCCCAAAGTGACTCACGTCACAGTCGGCTTCCTCAAATCTTCTCTTCATGTAATTCCAGATCGACTCAATGATGTTCAGATCAGGGCTCTGTGGGAACCAAACCTTCACTTCCAGGACTCCTTGTTCTTCTTTACACTAAAGATAGTTCTTAACAATATATTTGGGATCATTGTCCTGCTGCAGAATAAATTTGAGACCAATCACGTGCCTCCCTGATGGTATGGTATGATGGATAAGTATCTGCCTGTGTTTCTCAGCATTGAGGACACCATTGATCCTAACCAAATCTCCAACTACATTTGTAGAAATGCAGCCCCAGACTTGCAAGGAACCTCCAGTATGCTTCACAATTGCCTGCAGTCACTTATTATTGTTACACTCTCCAGCCCTTCACCAACAAACGGCCTCCTGCTACAGCCAAATATTTCACATTTTGACTCATTAATCCAGGGTATCTGCTGCCATGTTTCTGCTCCCCAGTTCCTATGTTTTCCTGCATAGTCACTTAGCCTTGTTTCCACATCAGAGGTATGGCTTTATGGCTGCAATTCATCCATGAAGACCACTTCCGGCCAGACTTCTCTGCACAATGGATGCGTGTACCTGGATCCCACTGATTTCTGTTAGTTCTGTGCTGCTGGCACTGCTGGACATCTTCCGATGTTGAAGGGAAGTAAGCATGATGTGTCTTTCATCTGCTGCATTAAGTTTCCTTGACCGACCATTGCGTCTACGCTAACGTTGCCCGTTATTTTGTGCTTCTTTAAAAGAGCTTGAACAGCATATCTTGAAACACCAGTCTGCTTTGAAATCTTTGCCTGGGAGACACCTTGCTGATGCAGTATAGCTACCTTGTTGCTGTGCTCAGGTTTGCCTGTGACATGAAACTGTCTTCCACAACCTCACCTTAGTAACAGAGTTTGGCTGTTCCTCACCCAATGTTAAGCCTCCTATCCCACACAGCTGTTTCTGTTTCAGATAATGACTGTTTCAACCTACATATGAATTTGATGACCATTAGCACCTGCTTGGCATAATTGATTAATCATACATCTGACTCTAATCTTACAAAATCCTAGACTTTATGCAAGTGTAAGAACTGATGCTGGTTTGAAACCAAAGGGCGGTCACAGCAAATATTGATTTGATTTAGACTTTTCTCCTGTTTGTTTACTTTGCATTTTGTAAATGATCTTGACAAAGATAAACAATTAAAATATATATTTTCGAAAGCATTACTTTACAGCATTTCTTCACATCTGCCTAAAATATTTGCAAAGTTCTGTATATACTGTATATATACATATAAACATTTATAGTAAAGATCTGTTTTAATTGCCATCTAAATTATAGGACAAAAGTTGCCCCCATGGGAGGGTACCTGAACTGCCTTTACTTGGCCTGTACACTGCAGTGAAAGGGTTAACCCCCCCTGGTACATTGCCATCTTCACCGCCCTTGTGTTCCCAGACATTGCACAGTGTTCTGCAATCCTGGGATGGTGTCACTGTGATGGTGGGGGAGGGTGTCAGGTACAGGATGTTTTTATATATGTTTGCACCCAGCTGTGTCTGTGTTAAACTTGGTAATCAGAAGAGCTGACAACCAGATCCAGAGACATCATGGCTTCAGTTGGTCTCCCCATCCTCCTGGCTCTCATCCTCTGCACAGTGTGTACTGGAACACCAAACCCATCTTCAGGTCAGTGGCAGCAGCAGCAGTGTATAGTTTATAGCATATCTTCAGCAAGTTATAACTTTGACATTAAGGCTTCATGCATGGACATTTAATAGCTTCCTTGTCCTCAAGCATAACATCTGCGACCAAAGAGCCTAACAATACCTGCGCCTCCCCAGTCACAGGAATTTGCCATGGTTTTTAGGTTTGAGGACACAGGAGCTATTAAAAGTGTGTGTGTGCATGAGGCCTTATCTAAAATAATTTCACACTTTTACTTATTTTCTGTTCCCTATTTTAAGGCTCTTTTTTAGTCATTCTTCATCACAGGGGTCCTCCAGAGATGGTTACATGTTCTTTGAGCAGTGGTGGACTGACCTCCTGTCATGCTTCCTGTGTAGTTCCAGCACTAAGACTACTCAGCAAGGCCAACTGTCTGTAAGGGAGGCATTCTTGCCACTGACTACTAATGTAAGGGGCATTCTCCCCACTGACCACCATTGTAAGGAGAGTTCTTCCCACTGATTACCAACGTAAGGGACATTCTACCCACTAACCACCAATGTAAGGGTCATTCTTCCCAATGACCACCAATGTAAGGAACATTCTTCCCACTGATCACCAATGTAAGAAGCATTCTTCCCACTGATCACCAATGTAAGGAACATTCTTCCCACTGATCATCAATATAAGGGACATTCTTCCCACTGATCACCAATGTAAGGAGCATTCTTCTCACTGATCACCAATGTAAGGAGCATTCCTCCAATTGACTACCAATGTAAGGAGTGTTCTTCTCACTGACCACCAATCTAAGGGACATTCTTCCCACTGACCACCAATGCAAGGGACATTCTTCCCACTGACCACCAATGTAAGGGACATTATTCCCACTGATCACCAATGTAAGGGAAATTCTTCCCACTGACCACCAATGTAAGGAGAATTCTTCCCACTGACCACCAATGTAAGGGATATTCTTCCCATTGATCACCAATGTATGGACATTCTTCCCACTGACCACCAATGTAAGAAACATTCTTCCCACTGACCCCCAATGTATACACATTCTTTCCAATTTTTCTTTGAAAAAATTACATAAAATCAATACAGTATCTTACAATACACCCCTTATATTTTTGTAAATATTTTATTATATCTTTTCATGTGACAACACTGAAGAAATTACACTTTGCTACAATGTAAAGTAGTGAGTGTACAGCTTGTATAACAGTGTAGATTTGCTGTCCCCTCAAAATAACTCAACACACAGCCATTAATGTCAAACCACTGGCAACAAAAGTGAGTACACCACTAAGTGAAAGTGTCCAAATTGAGTCCAATTAGCCATTTTCCCTCCCCGGTGTCATGTGACACGTTAGTGTTACAAGGTCTCAGGTGTGAATGGGGAGCAGGTGTGTTAAATTTGGTGTTATCGCTCTCACTCTCTCATACTGGTCACTGGAAGTTCAACATGGCGCCTCATGGCAAAGAACTCTCTGAGGATCTGAAAAAGAGGTTTGTTGATCTACATAAAGATGGCCTAGGCTATTAGAAGATTGCCAAGACCCTGAAACTGAGCGGAGGGGAAAAATTTCTTCCTGATCCTCCAAATGGCAATCAGATTTTCCCTGGATCAACTGTACCTATAAATGTCAGTACCCAGTTATGTTATGTACATTTAGGAAAGAATCCAGGCCTTTTTAAAGCAATCTACTGAGCTGGCAAGAACCACATCTGGAGGGAGTCTATTCCACATTTTTTCACAGCTCTTACTCTTGTGAAGAAACCTTTCTGTTTTTTTCAGTTGCAAATAAAAAAAAGAACATGTTAGAGTTGGACGTGATAGAGGAGTCCCACAGTGACTGGTCAGGTCCCACAGTGTTAGTCCCAAAGCCAGATGGCACTATAAGGTTTTCAGTGCCCTTCTCAGTGCTCAGCTGTCAGTTAATTGCCAGCACCTATCGTTCCACAGTGGCTCACCTGGTGATAATTTCCTGCTCGTCAGCCAGCCCCTTCTGGCTATTTAAACTGCCTGGTTCATTCCTTTGGAACCTTTGCCTTTGTATACAGCAGAACACCTTTACTTTCATGGAGGATATCTTTATCATGGCTTTACATCATGTAGACAGAAACAGGAACAAGGTGCATACAACTACATGCACTGAGGAACAATAACACTTCCTTTAAATACATTACCATAGATACAAACTACAGTGCCACCTGCTGGATAGATAGGTATAATGCATACACTATATAAAGGTTTGCATTATCTTTGTTTTGTGGGTCACTTGTGAGTTAGGATCCTGAAATGTTTAGTTAGTGCCTGCATGGCGAGGATTTATTTTCTGTTTTGTTTAGAAATTCCAAAAATATTTCCCCACTTACATCAGAGTCCCATCAAAGCATCAAAGCCTCCTTATAATGGAATCCCCTTCAAAGTCCAATGAGAGTCACCCTTACATGAGAGTCCCCATTAGAGTTCTGATCAAATTCCCTATATGTTAGGGTCCTCATTACATCAAAGTCCCCCTTACATCAACATCCTTCTTACATGGGAGTCTCCATATGAGTCCCTCATATCAGAGTTCCCATCAAAATCCCCCTTCCATCAAAGTCCTCCTCATATGAGAATTCCCATCAGAGTCCTCCTTTACATCATGGTCCCCCCCCCCCTTACATCAGATATAATCCTGCAGTGGTCCAGATTTGGCCTGCAGGTTGTAGTTTGGAGATAATTGGTCTGGAGTCAGTCCAAGATATTCCACAGGTCACGTTAACCCCATGTACCAGATGGACAAGGACTGCAAACACAGAGAGAGCCCAAGGTTTCCTAATAGGTACTGCAAACAACTGAAGAAAAAAAGAGAGTGTTGGGACTTTATATGAGGCAACGACTATAATAGTACATATGTCTCCATCCCTGTTACTTGTAAAGGAAGAGGAAATGGGGAAAAAGGGGGATAATGGGACTTTATATGAAACACATCACTAGGGTAGAATGAATCAATCAATATTAGTAAATACAATATTTATTAGTATAGATGAGCATAATGCAAGGTAATAAAATATTAACTCAATAAGTAACATACAGAAATATAATAAATATAATTTTTAATATTATTTGATTTACCAATGATTGCATAGTATAACATTATTCCACGTAGTTCATAATTGGATAATTTCCACTCATCAGGAGCAGCTGTGCACTGGAAGTATCTATCTATAATAAAATGTAAATTCACCGTAAATAATAATTACTAGAGCAGAAAGAGAGGGAACAAAAAACCTATGGTCCCAACACTCTTACCTATGGGTAGAATCAAGGCATAGATAATGTCTGGCGGGAGAACAGCAAGAACCATCGGTGAATGGACATCTAATAAGAAGGAATCCCCCATCAAAAGCTATGGTAGTGAATGATATTGGATATGAGCCCGTGGGGCTTCTGTGGAAAAATAATATACATATAATGTAGACTAGTGTACCAAAAATAATTGACTAAGCTGATGAAAGTTATTGGGGAGGGGGGGAAGTGAACCAATATGTGAAAAGTAAAGTAGGCCATGAAGAGAGATCCCAAGTGTGCAATGGAGAAATGAGATGTGTCACCGAAAGAAAGTGAATGATTCGTAAAGAAAGGTGGAAACCCACCACAGAACCAGTGAAAGAAACCACTGCATTAAGATTACCAGGGACTTGAAATAAAGCATATGGTCCAAGGTAGTATATAGGTGTAACAGGAGAACGTAGGTGAACAAAGTGTATGCTTCATCAAGAACGGTAACAAATGGCAGCCAGCCCGCCAACAGAGCTCCACCAACGTCACGCTACGTGCTGGTAGAGAGGAAGCGACCACAACCGAGCGGCTAATGCTCGTAAATAGGAGCATCAAGTCAGCATGCGGCGTCAAGAATGATGTCACTCGTGCGGCGTGTGGGCATGGCGTTGACGCGCAGCGAGTGCATGCCCGCAATCCCACGATCAATAAGATCGGGGGAGTGAGGGACAGACCCGATGCACGTCGCAACTCCCAGAAATGAATGGAAAACAACCCCTCAGCGCTAACCTCACAAAAACCTGACAAAGCGGACTAACCCAATAATAAATATAACCTATATTGGCAGATGATGCATGTCACAGAAAATAATGCTGTAAACAAAATACATGAGTGTGTGTTTCCATTCCTTAATATTATTGAAGAAAAAAAGAGAATGTTGGGACTTTATATGAGGCAACGACTAAATTAGTACATATGTCTCCATCCTTGTAAAGGAAGGGGAAATGGGGAAAAAAAGGGATAATGGGACTTTATATGAAACACATCACTAGGGTAGAATTAATCAATCAATATTAGTAAATACAATATTTATTAGTATAGATGAGCATAATGCAAGGTAATAAAATAAGTAACATACAGAATTATAATAAACATGATTGGTAAATCACATAATCCTTCCTATGAGATGTCCATTCACCGATGGTTCTTGCCGTTCTGCCGCCACTGTGCTATTACCTCAGCTCCGGGGGGGATGCTTCCCCCACAGTGCCTCCAATTGATAATAACATTATCTATGCCTTTTTTACCTTGTTTCTGCCCATAGGTAAGAGTGTTGGGACCACAGTTTTTTTTTGTTCCCTCTCTTCCTGGTCAATTTATTATAGATACTTCCAGTGTACAGTTGAGTGGAAATTATCGATGAAACGCGTCAAGATTTTACTGGTGATGTCACAGCTATCATGCGTCTATCATGGGTTTTTACCTTGTTTGAATCATGAATCAATTATATATTACTAACCATGTTTGTACTTATTTGGGCACACTGCTATTCTATTATGAACTACATGGAATAATGTTATACTATGCAATAATTTTGAATATTATGTGATTTACCAATCATGTTTACTATAATTCTGTATGTTACTTATTGAGTTAATATTTTGTTACCTTGCATTATGCTCATCTATACTAATAAATATTGTATTTACTAATATTGATTCATTCTACCCTAGTGATGTGTTTCATATAAAGCCCCATTATCCCCTTTTTTCCCCATTTCCCCTTCCTGTACTGCAAACAACCAACACACAAGGAAGCAATTCTTCACCTTTAATATAGATTCATACTATGCTACTGGAGAAAAAACTATATCCAAGCACTTACCAATAGTTAAACAATGCCTCCACCGTGATGGAAAGAGGACTTTTGCCTCCACTGTGATGGAAAGAGGACCTATACCTCCACCGTGATGGAAAGAGGACCTATACCTCCACCGTGATGGAAAGAGGACCTATACCTCCACCGTGATGGAAAGAGGACCTTTGCCTTCACCACGATGGAAAGAGGGCCTATGCCTCCACCGTGATGGAAAGAGGACCTTTGCCTTCACCATGATGGAAAGAGGACCTATGCCTCCATCATGATGGAAAGAGGACCTTTGCCTTCACCATGATGGAAAGAGGACCTATGCCTCCACCCTGATGGAAAGAGGACCTATGCCTCCACCGTGACGGAAAGAGGACCTATGCCTCCACTGTGACGGAAAGAGGACCTATGCCTCCACCATATGCCTATACCTATATGCCTGTCACAACCTCAGTAAAGGAATACAGAAAGGCATCATTACCCATTTTTCCAGTACAGTAGGTATCATTACATAAATCATTTACTTTCCCATACCACAATAAATGTCTTATCTCAAGCAATATGGAGTAGCGTAAATCCCTGCACAATAGAGAATCCTCTAGGTAGGCTATAGCTTACAAAAAAATACAAAAAGTCTAATTCATGCGGTTACCATTAACATCATCTAATCACAGAATATCATTAGTAAATAAAGAAATGGTGTCAACACAGGGTGGTACTGTGGTGGACAATCAGAAAGTGTGCTATGCCACGTCCTAATAATTATCTATGAACACAGAGGGAAAAGAAAAAATTAACTTTGTAGGGATAATTAAAGCATTTAAATGTACAAACTTTATTATTGCAAAAAGATATACAGTGCTGTGAAAAAGTATTTGACCCCTTCCTGATTTTTATTTTTTTTTGCATATTTCTCACACTTAAATGATTCAGATCAAACAAATTTTAATATTACACAAAGTTAACTTGAGTAAATCCAAGATGCAGTTTTTAAATTATTATTTCATTTATTAAGGGAAAAAAAGCTGTTTAAACCTGCCTGGTCCTATGTGAAAAAGTAATTGCCCCTCCCATGCTGAATCATGAATGAACTGTGATTAACCACAATTTTTTAGAACGCTGAGATAAATTTCATTTGCCACACCCAGGCAAGTTGAATCAAGAAATCACATAAATAGAAGCTGTCTAACACAGTGAAGCACGCTAACAGATCACAAAAAGCCGCACATCATGCCACAACCTAAAAAAATTCAAGAACAGATTAGAAACAAAGTAGTGTACATGTATTGGTCTAGGAAGGGTTCCAAAGCTATTTCTAAGGCTTTGGAACTCCAGTGAACGACATTATCCACAAATAGAGATAACTTGGAACAGTGGTGAACCTTCCCAGGAGTGGCTGACCCACAAAAATTACTCCAAGAGCATGACAACGACTCATCCAGGAGGTCATAAAAGAGCCCAGAACAACATCTAAAGAACTGCAGGCCTCACTTGCCTCAGATAAGATCAGTGTTCATAATTCAACAATAAGAGACTGGGCAAAAATGGCATCCATGGGAGGGTTCAAGGCCAAAGCCACTTCTGACCAAAAAGAACACAATAGGGAACCTGGAACTAAAGGCCATCACAAATGGCGCCTACAGCAGCATATCTGCCCATAGAGCAATCAGAGAATATCTCCAAAAGGCATTCATGATAGCATGTTCAGGGAACCTACGTTGCGTATAGACCAAGTCAGCCCATATCCTGATAAAGCTGATGTCCAGGAAAGCGGCCAAATACATAGATGAAATACATGGAGTGCAGCCACTTTACCTGCCAAATGATTTGTAGGTTTAATCTGTGTGACTGCTGAGATTTACACAACTCTGACAGCCCAGTTTCTTGACCTTTCTCCAAAAAGTTAACCCTTTTTAGGTTAAAGTAAAAGGTTCACATGATAGCCAGCAGATCCTCTGTGACCTAAACTTACTGTATATTGCCTTCTAGACCAGTGTTTCTCAACTCCAGTCCTCAAGGCGCCCCAACAGGTCATGTTTTCAGGCTTCCCATTATTTTGCACAGGTGATTTGATCAGTTTCACTGCCTTAGTAATTACCACAGCGGTTTCGTCTGAGGGAAATCCTGAAAACATGACCTGTTGGGGCGCCTTGAGGACTGGAGTTGAAAAACACTGTTCTAGACTATGCCACTCACCAACCACAATCAAATATGAAAGTCCCTTTGCACTCCCATTGGTACAATATCCTGTGTGTGTTGGGTACAGTGTTGTCGGGGCTCTCTGTCCTTTCTCCTCAGTCAGACCTGGAAATAGTGCAGATATCAAAGTCAAATGCTCGATGGTTAGATTACCTACAACTGCAGAAGGGATGGTGACTGCTCTGGAAAGCAGAAGTATAGCTAGTAGTAGATAGTCACATTCAACTGGACTTGTTCTATACTGGGGCCTCTGATGTGAAAGGGGAACTCTGATGTATTGGTGGGGTTCTGATGTGATGGGGGAACCTCTGATGTGATTGGGGGTCTCTGCTGAGAAGGTAGGGCTTTAATATTATGGGGAACATCTGATGTGAAGGGGGGACCACTGATGTGATTGGGGACCTCTTATGTGAAGGGGAAGCTCTGATGTGATTGGAGGTCTCTCATGTGAAGTAGGGCTCTATTGTGATAGAGGGCCCGATGTGATGAGGAACCTATTATGTGAAGTGTTGGGTTTGATCTAATGGGAACTCTGTTGTAAAAATAGGACTCTGATGTGATGGGGGTACCATTGATGTCATTGGGGACCTCTTGTGTGAAGGGCAAACTATGATGTAATATGGAGCTCTGATGTGATGGAGGGACCACTGATGTGATTGGGAACCTCTTATGTGAAGGGGAGCTCTAGTGTGATTGAAGGCCTCTAATGTGATGGGGAACCTCTTATATGAAGGGGGCTGTGATCTGATGGGAACTCTGATGTAAAGGTGGGGTTCTGATGTGATGGGGGTACCACTGATGTCATTGGGGACCTCTTATGTGAAGGGGGAACTCTGATGTAATGCGGGGCTCTGATGTGATGGAGGGACCACTGATGTGATTGGGGACCTCTTATGTGAAGGGGGAGCTCTAGTGTGATTGAAGGCCTCTAATGTGATGGGGAACCACTTATATGAAGAGGGGTGTGTTCTGATGGAAACTCTGATGTAAATGTGGGGCTCTGATGTCATGGGGGGGACCTCCACTGTGATTAGGGCCTCTCTTGTGAAGGGGGGGGGGGCTCTGATGTGATTGAAGGCCTCTGATGTGAAGGGTAAACTCTGATATAAATGTGAAGCTCTGATTTGATGAGGGACCACCGATGTGATTGGAGACCTCTTATGTGAAGGGGGAGCTCTGATGTGAAGGAGGGCTCTAATGTGATAGAGGGCCCTGATGTGAAGGGGAACCTCTTATGTGAAGGGGGGTTGTGATCTGATGGGAGTCTTTGATATGAGGGGGGCTTTGATGTGATGAGGAACCTCTTATGTGAAGGGGGTTGTGATCCCATGGGAGCCTGTGATATGAGGGGAGCTCTGATGTGATGGGGAACCTCTGATGCGAAGGCGGGATTTGATGTGATGGGGAACTTCTGATGCGAAGGGGGGCTTTGATGTGATGGGGAACCTCTGATGCGAAGGGGGGCTTTGATGTGAATAGGAACCTGTGATGCGAAGGGGGGCTTTGATGTGACGGGGAACTTCTTATGTGAAGGGGGGCTGTGATCTGATAGGAGTCAGTGTTATGAAGGAGGGAACTCTGATGTAAAGGAGGGCTCTGATGTGATGAGGGACTGCTGATGTGATTGGGGGAGGGCTCCAATGTGAATAGGGGCTTTGATGTGATGGGGAACTTCTGATGTGACGGGGGGACTCTGACATGATGGGGGACTTCTAATGTGAAGGGTGGCTCTGATGTGAAGGGTGGCTCTGATGTGAAGGGTGGCTCTGATGTGATGGGGAACTCTGATGTGATAGGGAGCCTCTGGTGTCATTGGAGTCCTCTGATGTAAATGTAGAGCTGCCCCCTCAGGAGCCACTTGGCAGATTGGGTTTTCTGTATTTTTGCCTTGACTTGGTGAACAACCTTGGCCCCTCTAATACACCAGGTTAAACAATTGAATACTGCATTGTATTTGGGAGCACAAATATAGATACACTGCACACAACTAAAGTTCAGTATCAAATGCAAATATCAGACTGGTTAGGGGTAAATGAACCCACTATATCGTCACAAGTTAAAGTAAATAGCAGTACGTACATAAAAGAGTAAGTGAAGGATTAGGTCAATCACAGTTCACTAGACAATGGGGTTGATTCACTAAAGGCAAATACACTACACAGTTGCACTCTGCAAGAGCAGTTGCTCCGCAGCTTGTTAAATGAGCAGAAGCTCTGCTGACTTCCATCATGCAATCAAGTGCAAGCAAAAATGCTTTTTTTTTTTCCTTGCGTGTGATTGGGTATTCTTTGTAAAGTGAAGCTTTACCTCATTTACTAAGCTCTAGAGCAACTGCACTTGCAGAGAGCAACTGCCTTGCCTTTAGTAAATCAACCCCTATATGTTCACAAGGCTATGGAGTTCTATGCAGCTAAATTAAAGTAAACATGGTAATCCACAAATCAGCAACAGGCAATGGCACTAGAAACATGAATGAATATTAGATTCCATGTTTAGGACCTAGACTGTGGCTGCTGCCTTACCCCCATTCCCCACCAGAGGTGGAAAATATAGAAAATATACATAAAGAGCGGTATGGGTGGCGGTACCCCAATATTAGTGTATACAAGATAGTATATAAAAAATGTGCTAGGGTCATGCACTACACCTTTAACTAATGTCCTAAGTAAGAAAAAATTTTATTGCAGTTGGTGAATCAGAGCCCAATTAATATGTATTATTCTGTGAAACAAATAATAAATGGAAGAAAATAAATGGCAGGCATTACATCGTATTCTCATATAAAGCCTGGGTTCATCCAAAGTGATTTCAAAGTGCGGTAGTGTTCAGCAAAAAAATTTTCATATGTGCAAAAAGTACTGTGCAGCAATATACATGGATATGAAAATAAATAAAGATAAAAATCGAAAAATCATTGAATCATTTTTATTTTTATCTTTATTCATTTTCATATCCATGTATGTTGCTGCACAGTGCTTTTTGCATATATGAAATTTACTGGACACTACCGCACTTTAAAATCACATTGGATGAACCCAGGCTTTATATGAGAATAAGATGCGATTTACATCATCACTGCCATTTATTTTCTTCCACTTATTGTTTGTTTCACAGAATCATACATATTCATTGGGCTCTGATTCATCAATTTCAATATCGTTTTTTCTTAGCACATTATTTAAAGGGGTAGTGCTCAACACTAGCACATTTTTATACACTATTTTTGTATACTCTAATACTGGGGCAGCTCCACCCATACCTCTCTAATGGCATTAAAAAAACAATAACAGCAATGTTAATCAATACTGCGACAACTCCTCTGTAAACATAAGGCTATAACCACTTTAGAGGGCATTCTATATGAATTGTTATTTATTCATTTAGTTTTTACTAGTATGGGCGGCGATCAGTCCCTTATACCCTAACTGATACTTTTGATACTTTTTGGGAACCAGTGACACTAATACAGTGATCAGTGCTAACAATATACACTGACACTGTACTAATGACACTGGCTGGGAAGCGGTTAAACAGCTAAGGCTATTATAGGGTTAAATGTGTGAGTAAATAGTGTTTTGGTGTACTATGTGTGCTGCTTTTGATAAGGGAAGTAATACATTTTATTCCCTGCTTTGTGGAGAAAGAGAATCCATAACTTCCCCACTGCCAAGACAGAGTTCTGCCTTGTTTATATGGACAGAGCTTTGTCCTGTGTGTCTTACCAAAGATCGGCGGGTGCCGGCAGTCATCCATTGGCCGACTACTGCTGATCAGCATCTGCTATGTATAATAATAGCACAGCCAGGTCGCCTTTCCTACCTGGAAGTGCCAGATCACGTACCTAGTATGTAATCCAGCGCAGCGGAGCGGCCTTGGTGCTGTACATGTAAGTGATATGGTTGGCAAGTGGTTTAAGAGGTACCTCTAATTATAGATGACAGGCACAGTTCTTGTAAAGCAGCCATCTGAGTAAGCAGTCCTTAGCTTAGTTGTTTAGCTGGCTAGAGCTGGGGCCCAGTCTTTACGGTGGTGCACATGAGTACAGTTCTAGTATGCATGCAGTCTGCATGCAGTAAATAATGCTACTAGTTAGATGGTTAGTCCCTATGTACTCAGCCTCTGCTAGCAGCAACAGGTTAACGGCAACAGTGTCCTCTCAGCAATTCCAATGATAAAGCTGTGTTGGTCTTGCTGTTCAGGTGCCAGCTCTCTTCCTGGTTTGCCTGGGGCAACTCCAATCCTTAGCACCCTGGTTAGCAGCGCTCCAATCTCTGCCTCAGGTGGCAGGCTTGTGGCAGGATGATAGGCACACAGGAGTAGCGATATGCACACCTTGGTCACCTCTCAGCAAAGAAAGAGAATCTCCAGTTTTCAGCATCGGAAAATGCAGCCCTTTCTAATCCTCACAAAAGTTTCTCTCTGGGAATTGTTCTTCCCCAGTCTATTAATTGTCATAGCAGAGTTCCCTTCTCCAACTACATATCCCATGGTTCACTGCTCCCAACATTAAAGTATCTTGAGCTCCTCCTTCTGCTTGCAAGCTCCACCTGGTGGATGGAGGTGAGGTAGTGCTAACCCATTCATCCTGAAATCCAATGCAGATACAGAAAGCACTGCAGCAATGTATACAAAATCACTCTCTGTCTCTGTTTTTTACTGACAATAATCATGAAGTTTACTGACAGCCATATTCTTTTACTGACATTTCAAAAAAGTACATAAAATGGTTGTTTTAAGTGCAAATCTCAATATTTAAGCTATAAACCTGTAGCTAGTGCTTTTCTCAATATGTTTAAAATGGTTGTAAAGGCAGAAGGTTTTTTATTTTAATGCATTCTATGCATTAAGTTAAAAAGCCTTCTGTGTGCAGCAGCCCCCCTAATAGTTACCTAAGCTCCAGCGATGTTGTAGGAATGTCTCGGCCGTCCGGGACTCTCCTTCTCATCGGCTGAAGCATAGAGCCCCTGAACAGCTGAAAATCATGGAGCAGAACTAAGCCCATCAGTTTAACGGCTTCAAAAAGCAGTTACATTCCTGAAATGCCGGGATTGCTAACTGTTATATATGCTTGTGTCCTTAACCAAACTGTCAAACCATCAAATGGCTGGTGTCATAGTGGATCAGAGGTGCAGCACCATTGCAGTTGCAGATCTAACAGAAGCATCTTCCTTAGCTGTAAAGTATAAGAGGGTTTATTTCTGCTTTAAGGCTGTCAGCAGATCTGCCTCTACAAATTTGTCAGTGCTTAAAAATAGAGAGCAACTGAGCATGTGCAGAGCAGGGTGAGACAGTGTATTACTGGATTTTAAACAGTATAGACACTTATTTTTATTGTTTTACATAGCTAAACCCGCAAGAGGGGCCAGGGGTCATCTAGCAGGACTTAATTTTCAGACTGAAGTTCCACTTTACAATAACAATTTGTTAAAGGAGCTTGCAGCAGTTTCAGTGGAACAGGTGTCCCCATGTGAAGGGTTTCCCCTTCAGACTGGCCTGTCGGCGAGGTCACTGACCTCCTCTCAGGTGCACTGGAGAGAGGAATAGAGGCTGTGGACATGGTACAGGAGAGGGTTAGAGGCAACGGACATATTACAGGAGATGGATAGAGGCTGCGGACATGGTACAGGAGATGGTTAGAGGCTGTGGACATGGTACAGGAGGTCGATAGAGGCTGCGGACATGACACAGGAGATGGTTAGAGACTGCGGACATGGTACAGTAGATGAATAGAGACTGTGGACATAGTACAGGAGATGCTTAAAGGCTGTGCCTGGTGGATCTCCCGCTGACCTGCTCTTAACTCCTCTCTCCACTGTCTCCAGTCCAGTCCAGTGCATAGTGGCAAGCTTGGCTGGCGGCGCTCCCGCTGACCTGCTCTTGATTCCTCCACTGTCTCCAGGCTCCTCCTCCGCCTCCACTGACAGTTCTCCTTTGGACTTTGTAGAATGACACCACTGCACATACGCGCTGGCCTGCCCCCCAATCTGAGCCCTGCTGAGTGCAGCCGAGCCCTGCTGTCTTCAGAACTTCCCATGCCGGGTTGAGGCCACGTTTTTCTACTGATGGCAGCTGCCTGAAACTGACATTTACAGACTGTAAATCAATTTACAGTCTGTGACTCACCCCACATTTATAAACTGTCTGTAAATTTACAGACAGTTGGCAACCCTGGTCTCTGGCCAAGCACCTAGCTACACGAAGGAGGGCTGTGATGTGTTCAGGAACCTCTGATGTGATGGAGGACTCTGATGTGATTGAGGACCTTTAAAGTTAAGGTGGGGCTCTAATGTGATGGGGGGGACCTCTGATGTGATTGGGGGCCTCTAAAGGGGGAGATATGATGGGGGGTCTCTGGTGTGATGTTGGCGTCTGACAATATGGGGGACATCTGATGTGAAGGAGGGATTCTGATGTATAGGTGGTACTCTGATGTGATGGGGGACCTCTGATGTGATGGGGACCTCTGATGTGATGGGGACCTCTGGTGTGATAGGGGCCCTCTGGTGTGATGGGGGCCCCCTGGTGTGATGGGGGAGCTCTTATGTGATGAGGAACCTCTGGTGTGATGGGGGGACCTGTGGTGTGATTGAGGGGGAACCTCTGGTGTGATGGGGGCCTCTGATGGGATTGGTGACCTCTGATGTTATGGGGGACCTCTGATGTGATGGGGGACCTCTGATGTGATTGGGGGCCTCTTAAAGGGGAGATGTGATGGGGGGTCTCTTGTGTGATGGGGGACCTCTGATGTGATGGGGGGCTATGATGTGATGGGGGACCTCTAATGTGATGGGGGGGCCTCTGATTGTATGGGAGCCTCTGATTAGATGGGGGGACCTCTGATTAGATGGGGGGACCTCTGATGTGAAGGGGGACTCTGATTGGATGGGGGGACCTCTGATGTGATGGGGGCCTCTGAAGTGATGGGGGACCACTGGTGTCATGGGGGGACCTCTGGTGTCATGGGGGCCCTGATGTGATGGGGGATCGCTGATGTGATGGGGGGGGCCTCTGATGTGAAGGAGGGGGCCTCTGATGTGATGGGGGGAACCTCTGATGTGATGGGGGTGTCAGAAACCATGAATCAGACTGAGACAGAAGTACAGTTAAATCACACTTGTTTAATAATAGTAATAATAAAAAGGTAAACAGAGTAAACATAGTCAAAACATAGCCAGGGTTCAGGAACCGGAACGGATAGTCAGACAAGCCAAAACGTCAGGGAGCCAGAGATGAGCGTAGTAGAACAGCAAGCAGGATCTGGAGCCAGAAGGAATGTCAGCCAAGCAAGTCTTTAACAGGAACACAGGAGAGCGTCACTAGAGATGGGACCAAGGCAGATATCATCTGGGCTGGACGGCTTAAGTAGGCAGGACTGACAAGCAGGATATCATCAACAGGTGAGTCACTGTGGAGAGAAAGGAGCTGGCAGTCAGCCGACAGCCGAGTGGTCAGATTTGAGAAAGAAGGGCTAAGTCCAGCCCTGGCAGTACCCCCTCCTCAATGACCCCTCCCCCTCAGAGGACCACCAGGCTTGAGGAGAAAACTTCTATGGAAATCATGGAGGAGGACAGGGGCATGTATGTCCGAGGATGAGACCCAGGAGCGTTCCTCCCGACCGTACCCTTTCCAATGCACCAGGTACTGTATGTGCCCACGGAACCTACGGGAGTCAACAATGGGCTGTACTTCATACTCCTCATGGTTCTCAACCTGTACAGGGTAAGGACGAGCCACCGAGGTGGTAAAGCAGTTGCAGACCAAAGGTTTTAATAAGGAGACATGAAATACATTCGAGATAAGCATATTAGAAGGAAGGTCTAATGCGTAAGCCACTGGGTTAATCCTGCGAAGAATACAGAAAGGCCCAATAAAGCAAGGTGCGAACTTCAGAGAGGGAACACAAAGTCTGAGGTTGCGAGATGACAGCGAGACCCTGTCCCCAACCTGGTAGGAAGCCACAAGCAGGCGTCTGCGGTCAGCATGGAGTCTGTATCTATCATTAGCATGTCGCAAAGCCTCCTGGACTTGTGCCCAAGTGGAACGAAGACCACGGAGATGCTCCTCTAACGCAGGAATACTCTGCAGAACAAACAAGTCAGGCAACATGGAAGGTTGGAAACCATAGTTCGCCATAAACGGAGACAATCGGGAAGCAGAATTCAAGGCACTATTGTGAGCAAACTCCGCCCACGGTAAGAGGTCTAACCAGTTGTTATGATGGTCAGAAATATAGCGACATAGGAATTGCTCCAAGGACTGATTGGCTAGTTCTACAGCCCCATTAGACTGCGGGTGATACGCAGAGGAGAAAGCAAGCTGAATTCCCAACTGTGCACAAAAGGCTCGCCAGAACCTGGACACAAACTGACTACCGCTTTTTGAGACAATCACCTTGGGTAGCCCATGTAAGCAAATGCTCTCCCAAGTATAAATGGAAGCCAGTTCCTTAGAAGTGGGCAACTTCTTAAATGGAATACAATGGAACATTTTCTTTTATAGAAATCCAACCGAGAAGACCCACAGGTTGCCAACATCCCAATTTAGACAATATTATATATGGAGTACCCCCCAAGGAAATACTAAGGGACTTAAAGGGCAACTGATCAGCAAATTTTTAGAAAATAGAGAATTATTAACCACTTGCTTACTGGGCACCTAAACCCTCCTCCTGTCCAGACCAATTTTCAGCTTTTAGCGCTGTCATTCTTTGAATGACAATTGTACAGTCATACAATACTGTACCCAAATTACAGTTTTATCATTTTTTTCCAACAAATAGAGCTTTCTTTTGGTGGTATTTGATCACTTCTGGGTTTTTTATTTTTTGTTAAAAAAAATTAGAAAGACCGATTTAAAAAAAAAAAAAAAAATACAAAATCGTTTTATATTTTGTTAATAAATTTTGCAAACAGGTAATTTTTCTCCTTCATTGATGTACGCTCATGAGGCTACACTGATGGGCACTGATAGGCTGCACTGATGGGCACCAATAGGCTGCATTGATGGGCACTGATAAGGCAACACTGATGGGCACTGATAAGGTGGCACTGATGGGTACTAATAGGCGGCACTGGTGGGCACTGATGAGGTGGCACTGATGGGTGGCACTGATGGGCGGCACTGAAGGGCATTGATAGGTGGCACTGAAGGGCACTAATAGGTGGCACTGATGGGTGGCAGTGATGGTCACTGAGTGTAGTAGGCTACACTGCTAGGCAGCACTGCTAGGTGGCACTGATGAGGCACTGATTGGCACCACTGGTGGGCATTGATAGGTGGCACTCATGGGCATTGATAGGTGGCACTGATGTACTGGTGGGCACTGATTGGTGCTGTCAGCGTGAGAAGAAAAAAAAAACGATTACCGATCCTCTGTTTACATCACGTGATCAGCTGTCATTGGCTGACAGCCGATCACGTGGTAAGGGGTCGGGATCGACCCCTTACTCTGATCTGTGATCACCCGAGTCTCATTGACTCGGGTGATCACAGCGCACGACACGCGCGGCCTGCACGGGGACGTGGCCAGCTTTGAAAGGGGAGGACGTCAATAGACATTCTCCAGGCAAAGCAGATCCATGCTGTAGCCGTCATTCGGCTATAGCGCGGATCTGAAGTAGTTAATATAAAATATGTGGCGCATACATCACCATTAGCAATTGCATAAAAAGACGTTTCTGGACCTATGTAGAGTCCTTTCTTCAGGGGCATTTCATGCAAAGTAGTGCTGCTATATTGATATTCTATAATGAGACAAAGTCACACATCAGAATCAGCATCGGTGTCAGAGAAATGAGAAATGCGTATATATACTTATAAACAAAAGTTATTAACTCTATCCTTCAAAGAATGGTAAACAATACAACATTCGTGTACATTGGTAAATTGTCACTGACATTCCACAAAACCGATAATAACTAAACCCTCTGTAAATCTTACTTTCATGTTTTTTTTTCTTTCTAAAATACAACAGCCGCGACACGCAAGAGGGCTGTCGCGGTAGGTTCAAACATCTTGTTACCACATACAAACAATGAAGCAATGACAAACATTTAGATACAAATGTGGGAGAGATATTTCATAGTTCCCAAAAACGAAAATGAAAAAAAAATAAAAACGACCAGATGGAATGCTGCCTTCACTCTTTTAGCGATAGAAAAAGAATACAACTTGAAAGGCACGAGAGCATTTCGAAATCTTTGCATGGACCAGCCACAAGTTCAAAAACAGGCCTGTGCATTTTTAATCACACAAACTTGTGCTACGCATCCATCAACTCACTCAACATTACAGATTTCTGAAGCCGCAGTCGCGCAACATCAACTCCAGAGGGATACCCAAAATAGTATCCTTGGACCACCTATGTCAATCTTTCTGGGGTTTAATGGCCTTTTCCTCAGAACTAGACTCCATGCTCTTGTGCATCCGTTTGACTGTGGGAAGCCTCACATTCCTTCCCTTGCACAGACTGCTATTGAATGAATGAATGAATGAATGATTTGTAAAGCGCTGCAATTGCGAACTGAATCGCCTCAAGGCGCTAGATGTATTCTCTGTAGCCAGCTTCTAGAAAAGGAAGGTCTTTAGTTTTTTCCTGAAGGCCTGGTGGTTTTCTTCCATGCGGAGGTTGGTTGGGAGAGCATTCCATAGTCGAGGTCCTTGGACTGCAAATCTACGTTCTCCCTTTGCTTTGTAGCGGTATTTGGGAATGAGGAGGAGGTTTTGGTTAGCTGATCGAAGACTGCGATTCGGTGTGTAGTGTTTTATTTTTTCCCGGAGATATTGCGGAGCGTTTCCTTGTATGCATTTATGGGTGAGGCAGAGGGTCTTGAATATGATCCGATTCTTCACAGTTAGCCAATGTAGGCTTTTTAGGGATGGGGAGATGGATTCCCAGGGCTTTTTTCCTGTTAACAGTCTTGCCGCCGTATTTTGAATGAGTTGCAAGCGCGCAAGCTGATATTGGGGTAGACCTACGTAGAGGGAATTTGCGTAGTCGAGTCGGGAATTGATGATCGTTCCCACAACTGCCGCTTTGTCCTCTTCTGGGATGAAGGGGATGAGTCTGCGAAGCAGGCGGAGGAGGTGGTGGGATCCGCTCACCACCGATCCTATTTGTGCATCCATTGTCATTCCTGAGTCAAAGATAACTCCGAGACTCTTGACTTTGGTGCTGGGGGAGATGGTCTGTCCGAGGATGGAGGGTGGTGTCCACGGAGTCTTAATTTTGGAATTTTTGTTGGCTTGCAGAAGAAGAAGTTCTGTTTTTGATTCGTTGAGTTTGAGGGAGCTAGTGGTCATCCAGTCATTGATTAAAGTGAGGCATTTCTGTAGTTGCTGATGATGATCTTTTTGTCCGTTAATGCGAAGGTAGAGTTGGGTGTCGTCTGCGTATGAGTGGAAGCAGAGGTCCGTTTTCCTGATGATATTGAGAAGCGGGCGGATGTAGATGTTAAATAGCACTGGTGACAAGGGTGAGCCCTGAGGGACTCCACAGGAGACTGCCCGAGATTCCGAGGTGAATGTTCCCAGTTTCACTGTCTGAGAGCGATTCTCTAAGAAGGATGTTGCCCATGGCGATTCAAATCGGCTTATCGTCTTATCCCTGCGTCCAGGGAAACCCTTGCACCAATTTCAGAGACCATTGCCCAGTGTCTTCTTACACAGTGGATTTACGGACTACAACCACTATTAGTCACTCAACTAGAAACACTAAAACGAGGCATCAACTCTATGGCTTGTTGTCCCAACACTTTTGGCAAAGAACTACAGAGTATCACTCTTTTAACAACCAAACTACCGGTATTAACTATGCCAAATGATTCGCCAACAACCACAGATCACCCCCCGAATTATGTCTCTACCCCTCACAGTGTATGCATACACAAGCGCATTGCGCTGTATGACCGTACACTGCGTTGCCAGACAAATATACACAGAGCACTTTTGCCTGCTTCTTTTACAAAACAATGCAGCTTCTCTCTGTACCTCGATATTACAACAATAACATGGATGCCTCCTGTTTGCTCTCTACCCAAAATTGTATTACAGTATAAACCTTAATTTAATTTAAAAATAAAAATGATTTCGTCCTTCCAAGTCAAAAGACCCCAAGCCCCTCCCACCAACTTCCTGTTGCACACCTGAGTAGGAAGAGGGAGGGGGAGGGGGAGGGGAAGCCTTGAATAGCTGCATATTTTGTCTATCAAGAAATTAGAAAAATCTATGGCTAAACATCAACAAATAAAAACTTTTGTCCAGGAGTGGGTGGAATAAGCCCCCATATTGCAAATGGGAGGGAATCCCCCTTGACTCACATATCCCCTGGGAAGTCAAACCACAAGTTTTGAGACTGAAATACCACACAACAGTGTAACAAAAGCCAAAAACTGAAACTCCTGCAAAAAGACGGCTGAAGGAGTTCAACCAAAGTCTTTTCCCTTCCACTGCAAGCCACAAACAAAATGGCGGCATTAACACATGAAATTTAGTTGTTGATCCCGCCAAAATCGAGATTTCTTAATAAAAAACCTAAATGATTCTACTGGAAATGGAATTCAGTACAAAGCCAGAGATATTTCGCTCGAGACTAAAATTAGCAGAAGCAAAAAAGGCAGTTGCAGCAATCAAAAATCGGTCCACAGCAAAATGGTGAATGAAACCCGGACTACAGAAAAATGGCCGACATTAACAAATGACAAGACAAACCAGGATTTCTTCCTACAAAAACTGACTATACAATTGAGACACCAATTGAGACACCAATTTTAACACTTATGCCCAGACAAACACTTTAGGCTATGTCAATTAGGGCCTATACTGAAATATAGGCATATTTAACTAAACAATATTGGGTGGCACAGTGGTGTAGTGGTTAGCACCCCCGCCCAGCAGCAAAAAGGGCCGCTGGCTTAATTCCCAACCATAACACCACCCGCCCAGTCTCTGCATGTCCTTCCTGCGCCTGCGTGGGTCTCCTCCGGGCACTCCGGTTTCCTCCCACACTCCAAAGACATGCTGGCAGGCCAATTGGCCTCCGTCCAAAATTGGCCCCAGTACATGAATGCAAACCGGGAACCCCGGACTGCGGGCTCCCCGAGGGCAGGGACAGACGTAAGCATGTGATGCACTTGTGGAGCCCTGCGCAAACCGATGGCGCCACATAGATACCTCTAAACAAATATGAGCATCTCAAGGCAGAGGTGGGGGACTCGAGTCACATGACTTGACTCGAGTCAGACTCGAGTCACCTGTTTGAGGACTTGCGACTTGCTTGACAAAATTTAATAAATGACTCAACTTGACTTTGACTTGTCACTAATGACTTGCGACTTGACTTTGACTTGGGCTATTTAACTTGCAATGACTTGGCACCACCAGTGCTGTGTCTTGGCCTAGACAAAAGCCGCCCCCCCCCCCACAAAAGAAAGCTCCCCCCGAGTCCCGGCTTCGGGGTAGATCAGTATTTTGACTTAATTTGTGACTTGACCAAAATAAATGACCTGACTTGACTTGCTTGACTTCTAGCAGGGACTCGACTTGACTTGCTTGCTTTTCACCACAGTAACTTGGGACTTGCTTGTGACTTGCACATGTGTGACTTACTCCCATCACTGTCTCAATGAGACACCATGCACAGAGACAACAGCAGACACACACCCACACCCACTCAGGCCGAACTGGATGAACTGGTGTCTCCACCCAACCCCACCAACCATGCAATTATGTAATTTATCGAAAACGCCAAAGTTACATAAAACATGAAATAAAACATCTTAAACAATACACTCTTGTCGCAAATACAACACAATATTTGACTCTGCGAGTTAGAACTTCCCCCATGCTATTAAGTAGAAACCTGAGACCCCCCCGGGTGTAAACAGCTCCTATTGTGATGTCCCAACAATGCATGGGCACTTGGATATGCAACAGGCATTTTAATTTAAAACCAATATTCAATACAGAAAACGCAATAGTTTTCCTGAAAAGTATGTAAACAGTACAAAAATAGAATTCACAAAATGGTGCCTAGAAGCCAGATTGTAGCTTATAACACATGGCTTTGCACACACAAAGGAATACACAATCGAGCAGCTTCCCCTGTAGCAAGGCCCATAGGCGACTCCAACAAAAGCCAGACCACAACAAAATGGTGCATTTTCCCGCCAAATCCAATACAAAGATGGATAAACATTTCAAAGTTCACACACAAAGGAATAGAAAATGGCCCATGGTAGACAACAACAAAAGGAAATAGCAGACAACAACAAAAGGAAATAAGACAAAAACCATTTTCCTGCATACACCAAAAATTACACATTGAGATACTAAATGAACACTTAGACAAACATTTAAAAGTGTTAAAGTTACGAAAAAGCACAACTTAGGAACACATGGTAGATGAAATCTGGACCACAGCAAGATGGCCGATGACAAAAAGATCACATTAAAAAACACAAGCACACGGCTGCCACATACCCTCTCCTCAAACTCAGTTCACATCAGCTTTCACAGGAACAAGACATTGAGAAATACAGACAATGAATGCTTCCCTGTTCTTTTCATCTCAAAACAAAACCTTTCTATTGTCAACAGGAGGTAGCCAACTTTCACCATTGCTTGCCCCCCCCCCCCTCCCCCGGTAAAACTCATGGCATCTTTACAAACAGATTCAGCTACTTACAAAACTGTTCAGAACACACACACATTGCAGCCTGCGAATGATCATACATTTCTATTTCTCATATACTTATTACACAACTACACAACATATAGTTACTTAAACATACATTTGAGATACAAATCACACACACACACACACACAGGCACACACACACCAGACATACGATCAAACTTCCAGCATTATTTCAAAAGATGAAAAATTTGTTCTTTTCACAAAGCAGACCCTCCCCAGCACATCTTAATGATCCGATTCTGAAGGAGGTTCTGTTCACTCCTACGTTCTGGCTTGCCAAGCTGACAGCGAAATTTGGCTGCACACAGAGCACACAGCCAAATCTCTTGTTTCTAATAATAATGACAATTTCGTCTAATGATATAAATGCATCTCACCTTTTGATCGTATGCCATCCTCTGGTGTGTGCCCCATCCTCACAAATAGACACAACACATGATTACGTTACTAGCTCCAACATAGCTCTGCCAGCCAGCCTCCTTCAGCTGTCTGAGTGAATCCCTTTATTAACATAACAGGAAGTCTCAAAACTCGAGGGTTGGGCTTCCAACAGCCAAACACCTCTTACAAAGCTTGTGACCTCACAGGAAATGAACATATAAGGACATGACCAAATAAAGACATGACTTTCAACACAGGAAAATACAACAATCAGTTAACCAAATGATGATGACTAGAGTTCCTCATGGATGGGAGATTATCTGCAGGTGTACGTCATGACACCCCAAACATGTTGATCAGGCATACCAGGGGTGACAAGAGCAAACAACCGCTAAACTGATAATGTCTTTGCAGAGCGAACACACCCCACCAGACGATCGTTCTGTGCATTGCACAGGGGCCCTTTGCTGGCGGACATGTCCTCTCTCCGCAAACACCTCTCTCCAAACACCAGGAAGTTTTCCACTACCTAACAGGTCTCAACCAGCGTCAGTCTGCCCCAGTCAGCTCTTCAGAGCGGGCTGCGAAAGGACAGACACTGGGAGACTCTTATGACAATACATTAACATAAAATTTTCCACAACAGTACTCATTGGAAAGATTGGTGAACATCAAAGAAACATAGACGGATATACCGTGTGATGGACCCCTGTCAGACATCTGTGTGGTGGCTCTCCAGGGACTTGGAAACTATGAGGATATCGTCGAGATAAACCACCACACATAACTGCAACAAATATTGTTAATAAATTCCGGGAAAACTGCCGGGGTGTTACAAAGGCCAAAAGGCATTACGAGGTACTCATAATGGCCTGTTCTGGTATTAAACGCAGTTTTCCACTCGTCGCCCTCCTTAATCCTCACAAGATTGTATGCCCCTCTCAAATCAAGCTTTGTGAAAACCGTTGCTCCCTTGAGGCATTCAAATAACTCCGTAATCAACGGAATCGGATAGGCATTCTTATTTGCAAAACAATTGAGACCCCTATAATCAATACAAGGTTCACCACTCTTCTTCTTCACAAAGAAGAAACCAACACCAGCAGGAGACGTGGATTTGCGGATGAAACCTCAAGAAAGTGCGTCTGCAACATACTCCTCCATGGCCCTATCCTCCAAGACCAACAAAGGGTAAACCCGGCCACGAGGGGGTATGGCACCAGGTTGATGGTCAATTGCGCAATCATACAACCGATGTGGAGGCAAACTACCGGCTTGACCTTTGTCAAAGACATCGCTAAAATCGTGGTACTCCTCCAGGAGGGAGGAGAGTGAAGAGGTGCACATGACCTTGGCTACCTTCTGGAAGCATGACTTACTGCATTGTGGCAACCAGGAGGGAACCTCAGCATGGAGCCAATCAAAAGAGGGGTTGTGCCTCTGTAACCAAGGATAACCAATAACCAGCGGAAACTTAGGTGAGGAAATAACTTGGAATTGGATTATCTCTTGGTGAAGAGCCCCTACGGCCATGGACAACGGAACAGTCTCATGAGTCACATTGGCAGGCTGTAGAGGTCTCCCGTCAAGAGCCTCAATGGCAAATGGAGTGTCACGCAGATGCAGCGGAATCGAGTGCTTCGATACAAAGGCAGCATCAATGAACAGGCCTGCAGCCCCAGAGTCGATTAGAGCCTGTATCTCGGCGGACGACTCAGCCCAAGAAAGGGTAACCAATACCAGGGGCTTATCCTCCTGGATAGGTGGGAATGAAACAACGCCACCTAAGGTCTGTCCATGACAGGACCTCAAGGTCCGGGCGTTCCCTCTCCACAGAGAGACGCGTGGAGCCCGAGTGCATGGGTTCATCTTCACAGACCGACTCGGTACCAGGAGGCATGGGAGGTGAGGGAGGCAAGGGTGGGTCTGCAAAGTTCAGAGACAAATGTACAGGAGGCTTCCGCAAGCGCTCCTTAAAAGGAAGTCTTTCTCTGAGTCTGGAGTCTATGAGGATGGCAAACCTGATCAACTTCCCCAGCTCAGTGGGTATATCTCAGGCTGCTATCTCATCCTTTATGGCATCCAAGAGACCATGAGAAAAAGCAGCCACGAGGGCCTCATTGTTCTAAGCAACCTCTGCTGCCAGAGTACTGAATTCAATGGCGTAATCAGCAACAGTTCTCGAACTCTGTTTGATGGACATGAGGCACTTGGCAGCAGAAGCAGAGCGTGCGGGAACGTCAAAAACCCTTTTAAAAGAAGGAACAAACTCTAGCCTCCCTGGCGGTATGATTATTTCGGATTTTAGGTGCTGAAAGCGGTACAATTATTTTGCATGGAAATTTGGCGTTTTATATTGTAGGCCTGCAATTCTTAACAATAACACACTTAAATCTGTCCAAACAATAGTCTAGTAGATATCCCAGGTATGATGAATTTTGAAACACAAAAACATAAATTATAATATAATAAATAAATATAAATAATTAAAAATAATAATAATATAATAATAATAAAATAAATTTCCCCACGATTCACTATCGCTCAATTCTGCAAGTGTTCTAATTTACTATCGCTGTTTTCTAGCTGGTCTAAAGCCACTTTTGACGTAAAGGGACACTTTTTGGTTGCTATGGACAATCTCCAGTTTCCAGGCAGAAAGAACAGTATATATCATATAAAACTGCATGCAGGGCATGGGCCAAAGCACTGGGGACAAAAGGAATGTGAAATAATTTCATACAGTACTGTAATCTGTAAGATTACAGTACTGTATGTGTTATAATTTTTACTTTTTTTTTAATGTGCCGCCAGGCTCCGCCGCCGCGTGTCGCGATGCTCGCAGGGAACAGAGCCTGCCACGGAGAGGCTTCGGAGGAGACAGAGCCCGCAGACACAGCGGGGGACATCGCAGGATCCTGAGGACAAAGTAAGTAAAACCGCACCAGGATCCTGCAGTGTAATCCCGATTGTAGCTCGGGGTTACCACTAATGGTGCTGAAATTTAACCCCGAGCCACACTCGGGAAAACCGTCAGGGAGGCTACGTTACTCAAGACAGGTTTTTGCGTCTCCCATAGAGGTTTTGCCCAGGCAAAGGCTCTCTCAGAAAGCAAAGATATCACGAAACCTACTTTCCTGCCATCCTTGGGAAACGCCTGGGGCAGCATCTCAAAGTATATATCAACCTGGTTGAGAAACCCTCTGCATTGGACTAGATCACCCCCAAATCCCTGGGGAAGTGGAGCGGAACCAGACATACCTCTTATAGAGGTAATACTCACGGCGGGTGTCTGCACAGAGACTGGAGCAGCAGCAGGCCTGTAACACAGGTTGTACCGGAGCAGCCAGAGTGGGAGATTCCAGGTGAGCCGTGCAACTCAGGAGCGTTTGTAACGCCATGGCAAACTGATCCATGCGGTGATCCTGCTCATCCGATCTGGAAAAATATTACCAAGTGGATTGACTGCATCTTCTTAATTCATGGCCTTCGCCTACTGTCAGAAACCATGAATCAGACTGAGACAGAAGTAAAGTTAAATCACACTTGTTTAATAGTAATAATAATAATAATAAAAAGGTAAACAGAGTAAATGTAGTCAAAACATTAGCCAGAGTTCAGGAACCCGGAACGGATAGTCAGACAAGCCAAAATGTCAGGGAGCCAGAGATGAGCGTAGTAGAACAGCAAGCAGGATTTGGAGCCAGAAGGAATGTCAGCCAAGCAAATCTTTAACAGGAACACAGGAGAGCATCTCTAGAGATGTGACCAAGGCAAAGGCAGAGATCATCTGGGCTGGATGGCTAAAGTAAGCAGGACTGACGAGCAGGATATCATCAACAGGTGAGTCACTGTGAAGAGAAAGGAGCTGGAAATTAGCTGACAGCTGAGCGGCCAGCTTTGAGAAGGAAGGGCTGAGCCCAGCCCTGACAGGGGGAACCTCTGATGTGATTGGGGGCCTCTAAAGGGCAGCTGTGATGAGGGGTCTCTGGTGTGATGTGGGCCTCTGACATGATGGGGGGACATCTGATGTGAAGGAGGGACTCTGATGTATAGGTGGCTCTCTGATGGGGGGACTTCTAATATTATGGGGGTGGGGGGCTCTGATGTGATGGGGGACCTCTGATGTGTAGTTAATTCCTTCAAGATGGTTGTGTGCCTTATCCTAGGCTTTCTTTAGATTTTTAAATTTTAGGTTGGGTTGCCTCCATGTTTTGCAGACTTTTAAAGGGTCCCACAACTGAAAAAAGGTTGAGCAATGCTGATCTAAGTTGGTAACTATTTCTGGAATCTAATATCTTGCAGCACCGCCTCCACCTCCAGATCTGATTCCTGTATGTCCAGCCTTCGATTCATCCATCTGTATCTATGCCAGGCCCGGTCCTTCCCAATGTCACAATGACAGCCAGTGTACTGACTCCAAGAAATGCTGCTGCATCAACTGTGGCCTGGTGTGCGTGCCCCCGGACAGAGGTAAATCACTGTGAACCTTCTAATAACTTTAACATAGGGAGCCATCACTGACCACCCACTCTGTTCTTTCCCGCAGTCAGAGCCGGACGATGTCCAGACATAAAAGCCAAATGCCGTCCAGAGCCCACCTATAACTGTACCAGTGACAGTGACTGCCCTGGGACAAAGAAGTGCTGCAAAATATGTGGGAGGACCTGCTGGGACCCAGCACCAGGTACCACCTATTGTGTAAATTGTTGCACATCAGATATCAAAGGGGAGGATTTACTAAAACTGTCATGGTAGCCAATCAGCTTCTAACTTCAGCTTGTTCAATTAAGCTTTGACAATATAACCTGAAAGCTGATTGGTTTCTATAAAGAGCTGTGCCAGATTTTCCATACTCCAGTTTTAGTAAATAACCCCCAAGACTATTAAAGGTCTGCCTCAATTACTTCTAGTATTTTAACAACACGTTTTTCCATGTTTTTTTGAAGAGATTGTTGGTGTCAAAGTAATACCAGTGCTTGGTTTATCGCAATTATGAACACAGCGTTAGGAGTAAAAAGGGAGTTTATATTGGTTTTAGGGTAAATTTCTTATTTATTTATTCGTTTAATTAAAAGTATTAAACAAAATATTAAACGCCACTTTTGGTCAAGCATTTACAGTGGTTATTTTTAGGACACTTTGAAGGAAGAACTATAAATAATGCAGCCATAGTATCTAAGAATTGGTAAACTGCAATATAATAATTTATTGCTTTTGGGTTTATTACTGTTTTAGGCACCTACAGTGGACATTTAAAAAAACGTTTTTATTCATGTATTTACAGTAGACATTTTTTAAATCCACTTTTATTCAAGCATTTCCAGTGGACGTTTTATTAGAAGAAAAACTATTATTTTATTCAATCAAGCGGATATTAAAAAACAAATTTGGTTTTTACATTGATTTTTTTTTTTTACTCGATTTATAGGAGTTGATTAACTAAAACTGAAGAGAGCAAAATCTGGTGCAGCTGTCTTTGTAGCCAATAAGCTTCTAACTTCAGCTTGTTCAATTAAGCTATGACAAAAAAAAAAAATGGAAGTTGATTGGTTTCTATGCAAGGCTGCACCAGATTTTGCACTCTCCAGTTTTAGTAAAGCAACCCCTACTATCTTTGCTTTACAAATAAATATAAAATGCATGATCAAGGATTCCCAGAGTGCTATGTTTAATTCTTCCTGCAGAGCCGGCGGGGGTTTGTCCCAGGAATGATGGCGGTAAGTCCGGCTCCCTCCAATGTCATTCTGTAAACTGCAGCCGGGATTCAGACTGCAAGATGGGGGAGAAATGCTGTGCCTCTGGAGAAGGACAGTCATGCGTGAAGCCCTTTACAGGTAATAACCCCCAAACATGAAAGTTTACACCCAATTTACTAATCTAGGACAAGTGCATTATTTTTCATAATAAACACTACTTTCAGACAAGGGGTTAGCTTCACTTCTCATGACTGGCAATAATATCTGTTATGGCAATTAAAGATAGGCAGATAGACGAGTACACAATTTATAGCAGCTCTGGCATCACCTGGGCTCAGAGAAGGTGGAATGAATCATACTGGCTATCAGACTGAGGACATCTAGTGGTAGAAAACAAAGTACTGTGGGCATTATGCAGCCTATTGCACTAGGTTGTGCATCCCAAATGGTGGGTGTGGCCAAATTGTGTTAACACTGGGAGGGGCTTAAAGGGGATGGTTAAATAAAACAAAAGCCTTCCTGCACCTATAAAAAATGCTTTTGTTATTCCCTCCCCCCAGTAGAGTGCATTCACACTGATGCATGGTTGCAGTGCAATGTACCTGCAGTTATCGTGTGGGTTAGCAGCACTTTGCCATACACTATTATTATATTCTATGGCAGTGGTTCTCATCCTTTCAAGTGCTGCGACCCCTTGATAAAATTTCCCAAGTTGTGGGGACCCTTAACAGTAAAATTATTTTCGTAGCATGGGTTGTCAGCACCCAAGGCAAAACAAGTCATTTGCTCCCCTAACCCACGGACATTTAGCGCTCCTCAAATCCCTTCCACTTGTACAGTATTAAAACCCCTTCTGGTACATTTTAGGATGTACCACTCTTTCACTTTGTTCTCCTTTCTTTCCCTTTTATCTCTCTCTATCCTATCCTATCTCTAGCCGTCTTTCTTGTTCTTTCTCTTATTCTTTCTCTCCAATTTTCTTTGTTCCTCCCCCTCTTTTCCTCTCCCTTCCATGTATTCTCTATTTTTATTCCTTCTCTTTCTCCTTGGTGGGAGGGGGGTGGTGGGCGGAATCGGGTGAGTGGCAGTGCTGGTGGGGGGGGGGGATCAGTGTCAGTGCTGGGGGGAGTTCTGATCAGCCAACTTTGGTGCTCTTGATCAAGGTCGTCTGCTGATCTGAGAACTGTGGTGGGGACTTTTAATTGCAACTCTAATCACAGGTAATGTTACTCACTGTGTCTCCAGCTCTGTGGGGTTTCGAAGCAGTGACACCTATGGCAAAATCAGGTGATAGGGTCTCCTCCAGCCCCTCTCACTTTAAATTCCTCACCAGTCAGCTGACCTCCAGTCTCTGCCCCCCACCCATGCCGTGAATTGAACGGGCGGCTGCGAGGAGGATGACTGGATGGCCGCGGGCTCCAAAAACAGCCCAGCTGGGAAACCAGAGGCTCCAGGGACAGCCCTGCTGGGCAGCTGCGATAAGGCTGGGAGAGCGGTGCGGCTTCAAGAACATCCCAGGATTTGGTGACCCCTGGCAAATCGACATTTGACCCCCGAGGGGGTCCCGACCCCCAGGTTGAGAACCACTGTTCTATGGTTTTTCAGCACTTTCTGAAAACAAAAACTATAAAGGCAGTTTTGGTGGGACATAATAGAAGTCTATGGCGAAGTGCAGCATTAGTCTGAAAGCCAAGCTGATCGTTTATTATTATTGAATTCTGTTTTTTTTTTGTTTTAATCAAAAGGCTTTTATTGTAACAAAAGCAAAACATATACTGGGAGTATTCATTTTGACTTTATACCGTATCTTATATAAATTCACAGTATATCTTCCATATTGCCCTTTGCAGAAACTTAAAAAAAGGAAAAAAAAGCAAAAGGAAAAACATTTCAACCTGACTATACCAGAGTACTCTTCTTCTGATATGTGAACTTATAGCTATATACATACCTTCTACCGCAAAAGCAGCTTGTCCACTGCGTCTCGCCATAATGTGTGTCCACCATTGCATGTTTCTTTAAACTGTAAGCACATCTTCACTGGGCTATCAACATTGTAGTAGCCTTGTGAGGACGAGTTGTGGAGGAGCTACTTCTGGGGCGCCCAACCAACATTGCCATATTTTTTCGAACTTCTTAGGTCATTTTCTATGATAATAGGTATTTTTTTCACTTATAAGAATATTGTTAACTGCTTTGATCCATTGCTTGCTCGCCAAAATTTGGGTAGACAACCAATACCTCGCTATACTACTACTGACCCCTGGACTAAACGCGGTGACATAAAATACGTACGTCGGGACTATAAACGGGGCAGTGGTCAATAGCTTTCATCTCTTTATTTATTCTGAGCATGCGTGGCACTTTGTCCATCGGATTTGTGTACAAACGATCGGAATTTCCGACAACGGATTTTGTTGTCAGAAAATTTTTTATCCTGCTCTCAAACTTTGTGTGTCGGAAAATCCGATGGAAAAGGTGTGATGGAGCCTCCGACAACAAGGTCCTATCACAAATTTTCCGTCGGAAAATCCGGCCGTGTGTACGGGGCATAAGAGTCTAACATGTCCAGTAGACAATGCTCAAATGCTTAGGGATCCAACAGATAAGAGATTATAATTCCTGTTAAAATCTTCTTTTTCTTTGGCAGGTGCAGTTGCTGCTATAGGCATTTGTCAATCTCTAAAGGACCAGTTTAAACAGGCCCTTAAGGAGATTCCTGTTCAACAGGCCCGGGACTTAGCTAGGGCAAGGGCATTGTTTTGCCATTTACACCATTAAAGATTCTATTCACCAGGTGTCTCGCCTTGTGCTTGTGTTAGAAAAATTGGTCAGCCGAAGCACCATGCAAAAAATTCCTGACTGGGTTTCCTTTTCATGGGGATTGGCTATTTGGGGATGATTTGGACAAATACGTCCAAAAGATTTCAAGTGGGAAAAGTACTCTTTTTCCAGTTAAAAGAAGGAATAAACATCATTCGTTTAAATAGGCTTCTTCTCCAGGGCCAGGGGCATCAGCCTCTAGGCAGTCGTGATGGCCTTCGCCATCGGAGTCTAAAGGAAAGCCTCAGGGTCAGGCCCAGGGACAAAAGAAGTCCTGGGGGCGGAAACCTACAAAACAGAATTCTAAGGCCTCATCATGAAGGGGCGCCCCCACTCGCCAGGGTGGGGGGAAGACTTCTGCAGTTCTCAGAAGTCTGACAGGAGGAAATTTAGGACAGTTGGGTCATCTCCACAATAGCTCTAGGGTAAAAACTAGAGTTTCGAGAGTTCCCATCGCCTCGTTTTCTGAGGTCAAGCATTCCCAAAGATCCAGGAAAAAGGCAATCTCTGTTTCGGGCATTAGACCGATTACTGTCTCAAGGGGTGATCATGGAAATCCCCACATAAGAGCAAGGTTTGGGGTTTTATTCAAACCTCTTCACGGTGCCAAAACCAAATGGAGATGCCAGACCCATTCTAGATCTCAAAAATCTGAATCCATTCCTGAAGGTCCGCTCTTTTCGCATGGAGTCGATCAGGTCGGTGGTTTCTATCCCACAAGGAGGGGAACTTCTGGCATCTATCGACATCAGGGATGCATATCTGCATGTACCTATATTTCCTGACTTGCCCTTCGGGCTGGCTACAGCACCATGGATATTTACAAAGGTTCTGGCTTCACCTCTAGCCAGACTAAGGGTGCAGGGTATAACAGTCCTGGCATACCTAGACAATCTATTGCTGGTAGACCAGTCTGTTGCCCGCTTGGAGCAAAGTGTGCGCAGCACAGTCAAATACCTGGAAAGCCTAGGTTGGATTCTCAACCTAGAGAAGTCTTCCTTAAACCACTAAAAAGGCTGGCGTACTTATGTTTGATCATAGGCACAGCCCAGAAAAAGGTGTTTTTGCTCCAAGCAAAGATCAGCGCCATAAGAGCTGGTGCAGGGGGTCAGGTCAAAGAGAGATCCCTCCATTCGCCTTTGCATGTGGTTGCTAGGAAAGATGGTGGCTTCATTCGAAGTGGTTCCCTATGTCCAGATCCATTCAAGACTGTTGCAAAACAGTATCCTGTCTGTTTGGAGCAAAAAGGTCCAAGCTCTAGATTTGCCAATGCTGCTGACCCCAAAGGTGTCCCAGAGCCTCAGTTGGTGGTCGGTAACCAGGAATCTGCAGAAGGGAAAATCCTTCATACCAGTTGCCTGGAAAGTGGTAACGACAGATGCCAGCCTTTCAGGTTGGGGAGCAGTACTGGAAAAGACAACTGTCCAGGGACAGTGGTCCAGAACCGAAAGAGCCTTGCCCATCAACATCCTAGAGATTCGGGCAGCGCGTCTGGCTCTGAGGGCCTGGACATTCAGGTTACGGGATTGTCCTGTCAGGATCCAATCCGGCAATGCCACAGCTGTGGCCTATATCAATCACCAAAGGGGCACTAAGAGTCACGAAGCTCAGAGAGAGGTGAACTATATTCTAGCTTGGGCAGTAAAGAATGTTCCTTGCCTATCGGCAGTCTTAATTCCAGGAACAGAGAATTGGCAGGCGGACTACTTGAGTCGCCAGCAATTGTTCCCGGGGGAGTGGTCCCTTTACCCCGACACCTTTCTGGCTATATGCCAAAGATGGGGGATCCCATGCGTAGATATTTTGGCGTCCAGGTTCAACATGAAGTTGGTCAACTTTGTGTCAAGGATAAGGGATCCTCTCGCATGCGGGACAGATGCGTTGGTGACCCCATGGGATTGGTTTTCACTGATGTATGCATTTTCCCCTATTCAGTTGCTGCCACGGCTTCTTTGCAGGATCAAGCTGGAAAGAATGGCCCAGCATGGCCCAGAAGGTCCTGGTATGCAGAAATCGTAAAGATGACGGTGGGGGACCCATGGACCCTTCCACTGCGTCCAGACCTACTCTCGCGGGGGCCAATATTTCATCCTACCTTACAACAACGGCTTGGCCACATTCTGAAGAGATGTGGACTCTCTGGGTCAGTGATTTCTACCTTGACTAATACAAGGAAGCCGGCTTCCAGAATCATATATTATAGAGTGTGGAGGGCTTATGTTTCCTGGTGTGAATCCAAGGGTTGGCACCCTCGGAAATATAACATAGGTAGAATTCCTGCCTTTTTAGAATTAGGGGCAGAGATGAAGCTGGCCTTGAGTACTATTAAGGGCCAAATCTTGGCTTTATCAGTCTTATTTCAAAGACTGCTTGCTTCGCATTCTTTGGTCCGGGGTTTTATGCAAGGGGTAATGCGGCTTAATCCACCAGTTAGATCATCTTTGAACCCTTGGGACTTTAACTTAGTTTTGTCGGTAGTGCAAAAACAGTCCTTTGAACCGATACAGCATACTCCTTTAGTCCTTCTGACAAGGAAATTAGTGTTTCTGGTTGCTATATCCTCTGGAAGAAGGGTATCAGAGTTGGCTGCTCTTTCCTGTAAAGAGCCATATTTAATTATTCACAAGCATAGGTTTGTGTTGCGTCCTCATCCAAGTTTTCTGCCTTAAGTGGTCTTGGGTTTTCACCTAAACCAAGATATTGTCCTACCGTAGTTTTTTCCAAAACCATGTTCTAGGGAAGAAAAGTCACTACGTTGTCTTGATGTAGTGAGAGCGGTCAAGGTCTATTTAAAGGCGACTGCTCAGATCTGAAAGACTGATGTCTTATTTGTGCTGCCAGAAGGTCCTAGGAAGGGACAGGCAGTGTCAAAATCCACTATTTCTAAGTGGATTCGGCAAGTTATAATTCAGGCCTATGGTTTAAAAGGTAAGACTCCACCTTTTCAAAGTGTACTCTACCAGAGCAGTTAGTGCTTCTTGGGCAGTGCATCACCAAGCCTCCATGGCTCAGATCTGCAAGGCCGCAACTTGGTCTTCAGTCCATACATTCACCAGATTTTAGCAGGTGGATGTAAAAAGGCATGAGGATATCGCCTTTGGGCGCAGTGTGCTGCAGGCAGCAGTATAGGTCCTCAAGTCTGTTGGCGCCCTGCTTGTTGTGTCTCCCTCCCCTCAAATAGCATTGCTCTGGGACGTCCCACATAGTAATTACTATGCTGCTTTGTGTCCCGTGATGTAAGATAAAGAAAATAGGATTTTTATTACAGCTTACCTGTAAAATCCTTTTCTTGGAGTACATCACGGGACACAGAGGTCCCTCCCCTCTTTTCTGGGGTATATGTATATTGCTTTGCTACAAAAACTGAGGTGCTCCCAATATGGGAGGGGTTATATAGGGAGGCAACTTCTCGTTTAGGGTATGCCAGTGTACATCAACTGAAGGTGGCCTATAACCCACATAGTAATTTCTATGCTGCTCTGTGTCCCGTGATGTACTACAAGAAAAGGATTTTACAGGTAAGCTGTTATAAAAATCCTATTTTTCATAAAAGTGACAGGTATTTTTGTCCAGGCCAAAGAGATTTGAAAATAACAGCCACTTACCTGAGCTACAGATCTTTATCCTTGTGTAAAGCTTCATGACTATTGTCCTGTTTTCGTTGGGTACAACGTTGCTGACTTTCTCTGTCCTCTCTCCACAGTCAGACCTGGAAATTGTCCATCGCCCCTTAAAATCCAGTGTTTAAGGGCTGACTATACCTGCAAAAGTGATGATGACTGCTCTGGAGAGCAGAAATGTTGTAATATCTGTGGTAGGAACTGCTGGAACCCAGAACCAGGTATCACTATAACTTATGCTACCATTTAGGACCTTCAGCTTTGCTGTTTCTTTTGTCACTTCCTCGTCTGTAGCCTGCTTATTTGCGCCATCATGTTTTTCACATTCTATCCTCTCTCAGCAGTCAAAGCCGGCCAATGCCCAGACATAAAAGCCAAGTGCCATCCAGAGCCCACCTATAACTGTTCCAGTGACAGCGACTGTACCGGGACAAAGAAGTGCTGCAACATATGTGGGAGGACCTGCTGGGACCCAGCACCAGGTACCACCTATTGCGTAAATTATGGCTCAACAGATATCAAAGAGTATCAAAGGCCTGCCTCAATTAATTATCCTAGTATTTTAGCACAAAATTTTTCCATTGATATTTGAAGGGATTGCTGGTGTCAAAGTAATATCAACAACAACAAAAGACCCCTCATCAACAATAGATCCTCGTTGGGAACAATAGACCCCCCAGCAACAAAAGATACACCCAAACAACAATAGACATCTGAGCAACAATAAATCCCCCTCAGCAATAACATACCCCTCCATCAACAATAGATCCTCCCTGGCAACATTAGATCCACCCCAACAACAGTAGATCCACTCCAGCAAGAAACCCCCAGCATCAATACACCCCCCTAGCAACAGTAGATCTAGTGGTAGAAAAAAAGGGCTGTGAGGAAAGGCAGCACAGTGGTTTGTGGTTAGCACCATTTGTGGTTAGTCCTTAGTTTAACGTTTAAAGGCCAGGACAGTATCTGAATTTGCATGTTCTTTTTGTGGTTGCATGGTTTTCCCCTGGGTATTACTGTCTCAAGGGGTGATCATGGAAATCCCCATAGAAGAGCAAGGTTTGGGGTTCTATTCAAACCTCTTCACGGTTCCAAAACCAAATGGAGATGTCAGACCCATTCTAGATCGCAAAAATTTGAACCAATTCTTGAAGGTCCGCTTATTTCACATGTTGCCGATCAGGTCGGTGGTTTCAATTCTACAAGGGAGGGAACTTCTGGCATCTATCGACACCAGGCATGCATATCTGCATGTACCTATATTTCCCGCTCACCAAAGATTTCTGCGGTTTGAGGTAGAAAAGCACAATTTTCAGTTTGTAGCCTTGCCCTTCGCAGCACAGTCAAATACCTGGAAAGCCTAGGTTGGATTCTCAACCTAGAGAAGTCTTCCTTAAACCACTAAAAAGACTGGAGTACTTAGGTCTGATCATAGACACAGCCCAGAAAACTGTGTTTTTGCCCCAGAGTCAAGGTCTATTTAAAGACGATTGCTCAGATCCGAAAGACTGATGTCTTATTTGTGCTGCCAGAAGGTCCTAGGAAGGGACAGGCAGCGTCAAAGTCCACTATTTCTAAGTATATTCGGCAAGTTATAATTCAAGCCTATGGTTTAAAAGGTATGATTCCACCTTTTCAAGTCAAAGCGCACTCTACCAGAGCAGTTAGTGCTTCTTGGGCAGTGCATCACCAAGCCTCCATGGCTCAGATCTGCAAGGCCTCAACTTGGTCTTCAGTCCATACATTTACCAGATTTTATCAGGTGGATGTAAAAAGGCATGAGGATATCGCCTTTGGGCACAGTGTGCTGCAGGCAGCAGTATAGGTCCTCAAGTCTTTTGGCGCCCTGCTTGTTGTGTCTCCCTCCCCTCAAATAGCATTGCTCTGGGACGTCCCACATAGTAATTACTATGCTGCTCTGTGTCCCGTGATGTAAGATAAAGAAAATAGGTTTTTATAACAGCTTACCTGTAAAATCCTTTTCTTGGAGTACATCACAGGACACAGAGGTCCCTCCCCCTCTTTTCTGGGGTATATGTATATTGCTTTGCTACAAAAACTGAGGTGCTCCCGGTATGGGAGGGGTTATATAGGGAGGCAACTTCCTGTTTAGGGTGTGCCAGTGTCCATCACCTGAAGGTGGCCTATAACCCACATAGCAATTACTATGCTGCTCTGTGTCCCGTGATGTACTCCAAGAAAAGGATTTTACAGGTAAGCTGTTATAAAAATCCTATTTTTCATAAAAGTGACAGGTATTTTTGTCCAGACCAAAGGGATTTGAAAAAAACAGCCACTTACCTGAACTACAGATCTTTATCCTTGTGTAAAGCTTCATGAATACTGTCCTGTTTTCGTTGGGTACAACGTTGCTTCTCTCCCCAGTCAGACCTGGAAATTGTCCATCGCCCCTTAAAATCCAGTGTTTAAGGGCTGACTATACCAGCAAAAGTGATGATGACTGCTGTGGAGAGCAGAAATCAGGGGCGTAACTACCACCATAGCGACCCATGCGGGCGCTATGGGGCCCGCAGCCGAGTGGGGCCCAGTGAGGATAAGAGCACCGCCGGCACAGTCTCCCAGCCAGGGAAAGAGAGAGGAGAGGAAGAGGCGAGCTGTCCGTTTCAGCAGAGAGCTGAATTGCCCGATGTAAGAGCTTTCATTAGAACTTCCAGTGTTCCCGGGGCTCACGTCACATAGCTCCACCTTTTGGCCCAGTGCCTTTGATAGACAGAACGGCGATCCAATGCGGGACATGTGACGTCATCAAAGGCGTCGGGCCAAGAGGTGGGGCTATGTGACGATGAGCCCAGGGAAGACGGGAAATTCAAATGAAAGCTATTACAGCGGGCAATCCCGCTCTCTGCTGATCCGGGTGGCTTGCCTCTTCCTCTGCATAGGTGGGGCTGTATGGGGCACAGGCAGACCAGGCTATATTGGGCACAGGTCACGCTGTATGGGGCACAGGTCACACTGTATGGGGCACAGGTCACGCTGTATTGGGCACAGGTCACGCTGTATTGGGCACAGGTCACGCTGTATTGGGCACAGGTCACGCTGTATTGGGCACAGGTCACGCTGTATGTGGCACAGGTCATGCTGCATTGACACTAGGGCAGCTGTGGGGGGAGGCTGTTTGCAGGGGGCCCCATACAACATTATGCTATGGGGCCCTGCTATTTCTAGTTACGCCCCTGGCAGAAATGTTGTAATATCTGTGGTAGGAACTGCTGGAACCCAGAACCAGGTATCACTATAACTTGTGCTACTATTCAGGACCTTCAGCTTTGCTGTTTCTTTTGTCACTTCCTCGTCTGTAGCCTGCTTATTTGCGCCATCATGTTTTTCACATTTTATCCTCTCTCAGCAGTCAAAGCCGGCCAATGTCCAGACATAAAAGCCAAGTGCCATCCAGAGCCCACCTATAACTGTTCCAGTGACAGCGACTGTACCGGGACAAAGAAGTGCTGCAACATATGTGGGAGGACCTGCTGGGACCCAGCATCAGGTACCACCTATTGCGTAAATTGTGGCTCAACAGATATCAAAGAGTATCAAAGGCCTGCCTCAATTAATTATCCTAGTATTTTAGCACCACATTTTTCCATTGATATTTGAAGGGATTGCTGGTGTCAAAGTAATATTGATGCTTTGGTTACGGCTGGTATGAAAACAGTTATGAATGAGTTAGAGGTTAAAGGGAATCTATAATAGCTTGGGGGGTCAATTTATTTAGTAAAATAATTAAGCCACTTTCATTCACTCTACTACTGTGGTAATTTTTTTAAACCACTTCAGCTCCAGAAGGTTTTTTTACCCCCATAATGAACAGGCCATTTTTTGCTATTCAGCACTTTGCTACTTTATCTGGTAATTGCGGGGTCATGCAACACTGTATCCAAATATAATTTATAAAAAAAATTTTATTTTACCTGCATTAAGGTAAAAAAAAACACTTCCATTTACTAATCCTTTAAACCCACCCACCAAAATACTACATTACCTGGCTTCTCTCTTGATCCTGTGCTGTGCCTGTCTGCATCCCCACTCTCTTCTCATCCCCTTCTCACAGGACACACAGGCAGCAGTGGGACCCATTGGCTCCTGCTTCTGTCAGTCAAATTTGGTGAGGAGGGATCAGGGGGTGTGGCTGAGCCACACTTTGTGTGTCTATGGGCCCGGCTTGCTGGGGGGGGGCAAACTCAGAAGAGAAGGAGCAGAAAGCGCCGGAGGGGGACTCTGTAAGACGAGGTAAGGGGCCACTCTGTGCAATAATCTTGCAAAGAGCTGGTAAGTCTAGACCTTTTATTTTAGGTAAAAACATATGAGCCTTTAGTATCACGTTAATGATAACAAGAAAGTCATTAAAATACTGTGGATCTTCTGCAGCCAGCAACAATAGACCCCCCCCAGCAACAAACGACGCTCCCCAACAACGATAGACCCCCCAGCAATAAAAGATACACCCTAACAACAATAGACCCCACCAGCAACAAAAGATACACCCAACAAAAATAGACCCCCCCCCCAGCAACAATCAATCCCCCTTGGCAACAATAGACCCGCCCTCAACAACAAATGATATACTGCATCAACAATAGACTCCCAGCAACAGCAGACCCCTTCATAACAATAGATCCTCCCAACAAATATGTCATATAATAATAATTTGACTGTATTTTTAGCAAAAATATAATTTGATATTATTGGGAGGGAGGGGGGGTGGGGCTGCTGTCAGGTAAGAAAAATGGGACCCCTTTATTTCTAACAGCAGCCCTGGGTACAACACATGGCCTTGTTTGCAACCATTCTCCATTAACAATAGATTCTCCCCAGTAATAAAAGACCCTTGCCAGCAACACAGATCCCCCATCAGCCAGCAGCCAGCAGCAATAGACTCCACCAGCAACAGAAAGATATACCCCAATAACAATAGATCACCCAGCAACAATAGATCCTCCTTAGTAACAGTAGACCCCCCAGCAACAAAAGATACACCCCAACAACAATAGACCCCTCATCAACAATAGATCCTCGTTAGGAACAATAGACCCCCCAGCAACATAAGATACACCCAAACAACAATAGACATCTGAGCAACAATAGTTCCCCCCCCCCCCAGCAATAACATACCCCTCCATCAACAATAGATCCTCCCGGACAACAATAGATCCACCCCAACAACAGTAGATCCATTCCAGCAAGAAACCCCCAGCATCAATACACCCCCCCCCCCCAGCAACAGTAGATCTAGTGGTAGAAAAAAGGGCTGTGAGGAAAGGCAGCACAGTGGTTTGTGGTTAGCACCATTTGTGGTTATTGTTATTGGTTTAACGCTTAAAGGCCAGGACAGTATCTGAATTGAATTTGCATGTTCTTTTTATGGTTGCATGGTTTTCCCCTGGGTATCTGGTTTTCGCCAACTATTCAAACAAAATACATGCTGGTAGGTTAATTGGTTCCTGTCTAAATAGTTTCTAGTTTTTGTGTTTAAAGTGGCTATACACATGTGTTATCACACTCTGGTTGTTGATCCCAAGCCTGTGTAAATGGGAAGGGCTGAACAAAAATATGGCAACCTACCTTGAAAAAAGTTGACGGAAATGGCCCTTAAACGTATCAGAACTGCTGGCTGAAAGGTGAATCTGACTGAACGGGTATGATATACACTGGCAGGAAATCTCTGGATATCTTTGGCTGGAGTTCTGTTTTTCGAGCCCTATATCTTAGTGGATTGCACCTTTTGTATTGTATTAAGAAGTCCAATTTGATCCAACATTGGGTTTTCAATTTTGGGCTTTAGCATTTACTTCTATAATATTTCATCCTTAAACCCTGCACAATCTATTATATCAGCCTTTCTCAAACTTTTTACCCAAGAGGAACCCCTAAAATAATTTTCAGGTCTCGGGGGAACCCTTGCGAAAACCAGTTTGACGGTGATCAATGGCAAAATGTCCATTACATTGATGGTCAGTAAAAATGCAACCCTAATGCCGCGTACACACGGTCGGATTTTCCGACGGAAAATGTTCGATGGGAGCTTGTTGTCGGAAATTCCGACCGTGTGTAGGCTCCATCGGACACTTTCCGTCGGAATTTCCGACACACAAAATTTGAGATCTGGATCTCAAATTTTCCGACAACAAAATCCGTTGTCGTAAATTCCGATCGTGTGTACACAATTCCAACGCACAAAGTTCCATGCATGCTCGGAATCAAGCAGAAGAGCCACACTGGCTATTGAACTTCATTTTTCTCGGCTCGTCATACGCGTTGTACGTCACCGCGTTCTTGACGTTCGGAATTTCCGACAAGATTTGTGTGACCGTGAGTATGCAAGACAAGCTTGAGCCAACACCTGTCGGAAAAAAAACTTCTATTTTGTTGTCAAAATGTGCGATCGTGTGTACGCGGCATTACAGTGGTGGTAATAATGACGAACAAATGTAAAATCTCATTAGTACATTTGATAAAGCCATCAGACGCTTGACTAATGTTGTTCAAAAGTGCTTCAAAATGATGCTTGCTTGTATCATTAATTTATGGAATTAATGGAATTTCCTGAACGAAAACCACATTTACAGTTAGCATTTCAGCTGTGTGAAAAATTTCCACCTTGCTCCTTCAATTTTTTCTTTACTGTGGTCAAAAATTATCAGCATTTTGATCCCATTAACTATTAGAAAGTTGGAAAGCAAATTTCACCTGTGTATGGCCAACTCTCCAGGCAGCTAAAAAAGATCATTGGTGGCATGCTGCTGGCTTTGCCAGGTTGTGTTGGCCCCAGAATTATGCACTAGCAATGGAGGAACCCTGGTTGAGAATGGCTGTATTACAGTATATCATCAAACAAGAACAAATGGGTAAAAATTCTGAAAGCACTCAATTGTCCAGTCATATTTGTGGACCCCTGAACATCACAATGTTAGGACTGTTGACACCATCCAGCCACATCCAACTGAACTGGGGATTTACCAATATTAAACATTATACTCAAGTATTTCTAAGGACTTTTATCCTTGTTGGAGGCCGGGCTGTCTTAATGAGTGGGCACACCTGGGCACTGCCCAGGGGCCCCAGCTGCATGGGGGGGGCCCCTGCACTTTCCCCAAAGCAGCTGGTTCTTGAGCCCACGCTGCCCCAAAATTGGGGGCCCCATGATGGCGCTGAGAGTGATGGATACACAGGGGAGGCAGGCTGGCAGCGGTGTGCCGTGCTGTGCAGAACGATACCTATTTTTTCACAGCCAGCAGGGAGCAGGGAGCTGGAGTAAGAGCTGCTGAGTCTGCAGCACTGAGAGCCCACCTGCGGAAGTAGCATTGTGGATGGTGTCATGGTGAGCCCAGCTGTCCAGCACTGTTTGCACCGAAGGGTTTGTAATGCCCGGAGGGATGCTCCCTCTTCCGCCCCTCCTTCTGCCTGCTTGATTAGTATAGGTGAATCCAGTGCTGGAGGTGGGCACATAGCCAAAAGTTTACATGCACTGTATCTCCACTGGGAAAGGGGTTACTGGTGCTGGGGGATATCAAGGGCGTATGGGGGAAAACAATGCTGAGGGGGGATCTTGGGTGTATAGGGGGTAGCAATGCTTGGGGTAGCAAGTGCAAGAAAGGTCAAGAAAATTGCAGTCTGCAGTCTCTGACCATCTCTTGTATCATGTCCTCAGTCTCTAACCATCTCTGGTATCATGTGCCCAGTCTCTAACCATCTCTTGTATCATGTCCTCAGTCTCTAACCATCTCTTGTATCATGTGCCCAGTCTCTAACCGTCTCTTGAATCATGTCCTCAGTCTCTAACCATCTCTTGTATCATGTCCTCAGTCTCTAACCATCTCTTGTATCATGTGCCCAGTCTCTAACCGTCTCTTGAATCATGTCCTCAGTCTCTAACCATCTCTTGTGTCATGTCCCCAGTCTCTAACCATCTCTTGTATCATGTCCACAGTCTCTAACCATCTCTTGTATCATGTCTGCAGTCTCTTACGTAAACACACTGCTAATAGTATTAGCAAAATTTCCATTCGGTGCACCTGTAGCAGACATGATACAGGAGAGTCAGAGACTGCAGACATTATACAAGAGATCAATGCAGCCTCACCAGTGCCCATCAAATCCAGCTTCGCCAGTGCCTGTCAGATGCAGCCTACCAGTCATATGCAGCAGCCTGCTTGTGCCCATCAGATGCAGCAGCCCGCCGGTGCCCATGCCATGCAGCCTACCAGTGCCCATGCCATGCAGCCCGCCAGTGCCCATCATGTACAGCCTACCAGTGCCCATGAAATGCAGCCTGCCAGTGCCCATCATGTACATTCTACCAGTGCCCATGAAATGCAGCTTGCCAGTGCCCATCATGTACAGCCTACCAGTGCCCATCATGTACAGCCTATGAGATACAGCCTGCCAGTGTCTGGTAGTGCGATCCCACGCTGTGTGTCAGAGCTGGATTTGAATCGCCGTGCAGCCGCTGTAAAGATGTCCCGCCTCTTATAACACACGGCACAATGATTCCTGGCATTAAATCAGTGTGCCATCTATCACAAGAGGTATTCTAGGAGGCAGGACATTGTTACAGTGGCTGCATGGCGATTCAGATCTCTGACACACAGCGTGAGATCATGCTACCAGTCACTGGGGAGGCTGCATCTCATGACACTCGTGAGAACAGCAGGAAGGAGGGGAGACTCTGAGGGGCAAGCCATGATGATGCATGTGCGGCACCTGGGGGGATGGCCCCGCCCCTTTTTCCATTATCTGCACTTTTTTTCTTTCGGTCGCCCCGGCCGAAAACACCACTTTCGGCCGATATGTTTTGGCAGCCAAAATTACGGTGCATCACTAGTATGTAGTATTTTCCCACTGTTTCTTTGCTGTGCAGAATGATTGTTCATGTAGTTAAAGTGGTGTTCCGGCCGAAATTATACTTTTTGAATAAAAATACCCCTATAATACACAAGCTTAATGTATTCTAGTAAAGTTAGTCTGTAAACTAAGGTCTGTTTTGTTCGTTTATAGCAGTAGTTTGTTATTTTATAAACTTACAGCAGGCCGTGGCCATCTTAAGTGTGGGAATCTGAAGCCAGACTGGATTTCTTCCTGGATCTCATCCTTGCAGATCTCACACATGCTCAGTGCAGCACAAGCAGTGTAATAGGTTTCAGGTCAGGTTTCCATAGCAACGGCAGTGTCAGAGGAAGTTGCCGCCCCTTCCCAGAAGGCATTGCAAACAGGAAATGATGCGATGGGCCACGTCCAGGGAGGAGGAAGTGAAAAATGAATACAGCAGATATACAGTAAGTGCTGAGAAAAAAAAAATTAAAAATATCCAATTCGTTTACAGTGCACAGTTTAGTGAGGGATGCTGAAGAGTTGTAAAAGTGGGTGGAACTCCACTTTAATGCGGAGCGCCACCCAAAAGGGGAAGCTCCGCTTGTCTGCCTCCTACCAGTGGGAACACTGTATCATGGCAGAACTGTAAAGTCCCTTCATTTTGCCTCATGTACGGAGGTGCCATGTCAGCACCTCCGTACATGCCCTCTACAGTGTATTACAAAGGCAAGGCCTAGGACCTTGCATGATAAAGTCATTAAACTTCCATACTCTGGCTTGTTTGGACAATCCATCAGTACTAACTTATCTTGTTATGTCCTGCGCATCAAAATTAATAACGTTTTCTGATTCCCGAAAGACAGCTAGTCCCATGGTGCTTTGGGATGAGCAAGTCAAGAAAATAGGAGATGTCAAGAAAATAGGAGATCATTTTTTTTTGGAGGATTTTAAGGGTGCAATAGTTTTAAGTGGCTCCTGGGAGTTCTGGAAAAACATTTTTATCAAGCAAATGTTGAAGTTAAGGCAATCATTTCACTGTAAAGTCTTTTTTGAAAAACAGTCTGTGTATACCAATGGTGTCCTTTATTGTTCAAATACTCTTAATATGTGCCATTAGCCAAAGTATAAACCAGTCCCTCTATACTCCCCCTGACTAATTAGATTTAATTCACCAGGATAAGGATCCATATTTTCATAAAGGTGACAGTTATTTTTAACCAATCCAAAGAGGTTTGAAAATGAGGCCAGGGAAACCATACTTGTGCCATGTGGCAAATGTTGCAACTAACAATTAGAAAGACATTACGGCTGAGGGGGCGTGACCGGATGGGCAGGTGCGTGCTGAGTTGCAGCATGGAGCGAGAGTGAGTGAGTGAGGACGCTGTGTGCTCTATCTCACCTCCCCTCCCCTACGAACACACGGACACATGGACGGATGACCGGGAGAGGCAGGCTGGCTGCAGGACGGATGATGCAGCGCTAGAGCGTGGGAAGAGTGGTTGATGACCCCCAGCCTCGCCTCACCGCTTCCCCCGCTGGATTCCTCCACTGTACGGTAGGCTGTGAACGCCGAGGAAACCCCCAGGTGTGACGTCACCTCCTACATTCTGCTACGTTCCAGTATGAGACAACGGCAATAGCTCCATCCTCATGTAGCCAGTGAGCTGAAGACCTCTAGAGCGGTGCAGTATGAATGTACAGTTATTGACATCTTCTCCTTGTTTGGATCGGCTCAGCACCTGGTAATATGATACTCTGCAATAACAATAAATCTTGCAATAACAATAACACCTGCAATAAACAAACAACACAGGATACTGGATACCTAGGGGTTGTTAGGGACCTGCTTGACTGTCTGGGGGTATAAAACTCGAGAGTTAAAAGCTATAACACTGTGAGTAAAATACCGTTCATTGTGTGCACTGAGTCTAGGCTGGGTCGGGGTGTAGCAGGGCTGCGTATTAACCCTCCGTCCCCTCATCCTCAGGTGGGGCTGCCTTCTACCTATTACCCATGCTCTTGCAAAAGTAAAGGGTTTTTGGTCTGTCTCAGCAGCTGCAGGGGCGGTAGGCTAGGGGGTGGTGGGATATGCTGTATGTACACCCCAGCCGGTGTATACTACCGGTGTATGCGTGAGTCGCCTTGGATAGCCCCTGCATTTTATGGTGGAGATAGTTGGGGGTGTGGCATCGACTGCTGAGGCGGCGGGGGTGTATAAGGGTGAAAAGAGCTGGTTTGCCCTGGACATTACTCCTATTAAAAAGCATCTTTCCTTCTGTACGCTCCGTACCACGAGCGGATAGGTGTATAGGTTGCCCCCTTCTCCCTTCTTATTTTCCCTTCTTATTAACCAGTTGCTATAAGAGAATACATATAAGAGCAAAGGATGCAGAGCCTACGTTCATCGAAAGAGAAAACCTCGCAACTAACTGCAGCAGCATCAGCAGCAGCAAAATTGGTGCAATTTGCTCATGCCTCGGCTCTGACCCCTCCAAAAAAGGGGGCACAGCTGAAGTCTCAGCAGGGTGGTGCATCAGATAGGAAAAGCCAGGGACAGCCTTATTCACAGCTCTCCGGGGGTGTGCCGGCCACCCAGCCTTCTAAAACGCAAAGTAATAAAGGCTCGGGGCCAAGTGAACAGAATATAAATGTGAATATGGAGTCAATAAAAGACCCGAATCAGCCACTGGATAAAGAGCCAACCTTAACGGATGTATTCATGGCAGTAGGGATGTGCAATGGCTTGCTTAAAGAACTCTGTGAACAGATGAAAGGTGTAAAAGCAGACCTGCTACTGGTCAGACAAGAACTACAGAAAACGGAGGAGAGAACAACAGCCTTGGAAGAAAGAGTCAGTGGACTAGAAGATAATGTGTCCCCAATAATTAAAGAAATAGAATGGCTGAAAGAACAGATATCCAAACAAGCTTCTAAACTGGATGAGATGGAGAACAGGAGCAGAAGAGATAACGTGAGGCTGGTAGGAATGCCTGAAAGAAGCGAGGGCACCAATCCGATTGAGTTCCTAGAGAAGTGGCTGGGGGAGCTATTTGGGAAAGAAACGTTCTCGGCCTCATTTGCCATCATAAGAGCCCACAGGATCCCCCATTAGGGCACCGCCGGAGGGGGGCCACCCCAGACCCCTTCTCTTGAGATTTCTTAACTACAGGGATAAAGTGGCTCTGTTACGGAAGACCAGGGAGGCAGGAGAGGTCCGCTTTAAAGGCGCAAAAGTCTCGTTTTACTCTGACTTTTCATAGGATCTGCAGAGGCGTAGGGCGGAATATATTCAGGCAAAACGCAACCTACAAAAATTTAAACTGCCATACGCCCTCCTCTACCCGGCAAGGTTGCGGGTTACGGCCCTGGGGGATACTCTGTTTTTTAACTCTCCTGCTGGAGTTGAGAAGTGGCTTGAAGACAATAGAGAAAAAATTCCGAATCTCATTTAGAGGGACAGGAAAGATGTAATAGGCCGGAGTGTTAATAGGGTGATATAGTAAGGAACGGGGAGGCTCAGGGGTTTTACTCCTACTTCTTCCTTCTCTTTTTTGTGGTTCGTGTTCCTTAGTATTTCACCCCTACCTGTTATCCGCTAAAAGCTTGTGTTTATTGGGGGGGTGGGAGGGGATGGGTGCACATAGCTGTTTGCATGTGGGGAGGTGAGTGGGACGCCTGGTGTAAAAGGTTGTTGGTAGCGGGTGAGTTAACGGTCATGGTAAACCCCCGGGGAGTTCACCTAGATAGGTGGGTGTGGGTGAGAAAGAGGGGGGGGGAGATGGGGGTGGCGGAGGTGATCGAACAGGGGGGGAAGGGTAGTGATGGGAGGGTGGAAGTGAGGGGTGCTAGGGGGGGTAAAATATTATTTTCGAGAATCTAGATCACTAGAAATTATTCTGGAGGTATCCAGTCTTTTCACTTATAGGCCTATGGCTCTTAATACACGCACATGTAAGCACTGTCCGTGGCAAATTTATGTCCAAAGTAAGGCTGATATAGCTAAGACGAGCACGTGGTTTAGAGTCCACATATGTATACATATGAAACTGACACAACAGACACGAGGGGGGATAACCTAATTTTGAGTGTAGGGGTATATAAATTGTTTTCTCTTTGTATTTGTTTTTTTGATATATATGTTAGCACGTGTTGGGGTAAAGGATATTCCTCAGTTATCAGATGTTAGCTAGGACCCTGAAAATAGGATCCTGGAATGTCAGGGGCCTAGGTACACCACTTAAAAGATTGGCAGTGTTCTCTATGATGGAGAGATGTGGGGTAGATCTGGTCTGTCTGCAGGAAACCCACCTAACCAAGGAAACTACTCACCAGCTACAGATGAAAAAATTTCAACCCCAATTTCATGCGGTTCACTCCTCCTTTAGTAGGGGAGTGAGTATCTTGGTGAAGACTGGGGTGAAGTTCTCCTGCAGACAGGTCAGTATAGACGAGTTGGGTAGATACATCTTTCTACTATGCTCCATTGATAGTGTCATGTATGTGGTGGCAAATATATACATTCCTCCACCCTTTAATCTGGATGTCCTGCTTAAGCTGAACGAATTTCTGCTAGACAAAAAAGAGGTGCCGATTGTAGCGATGGGGGACTTTAACGAGGTTCTAGATAAAGGGTTGGATAGATTCCCACTACGAAAATGTTCAGAGGATGCAGTAAGGAGCCGGTTAAGCCTATTTTTGGAGGAAGTGGGGCTAGTGGACTTATGGAGGGTGCGGAACCCAGGCGTGTTGCAATATACCTGCTGCTCTGCGTCATACTCCACGCTTTCAAGGATAGATCTAGCCCTAGGAAATGACAGGGCACTCCAGAAGGTAGAAAAAATAACGTACTGGCCAAGAGGCATCTCAGACCACTCACCTGTGGTAGCTATACTAAATCTTGGGGAGCCTAGACCCCGGAAGTGCTGGAGTATAAGCCCGTACTGGTTTGAAATTATTAAAGAGTCGGACGGGATTCTCCCCACCCTAAGGGAGTTCGTTGAGATTAATCAGGGAACGGTGTCCCCCTCTATGCTATGGGACGCCCTCAAGGCTTTTTTTAGGGGGGTCCTAATACAGCAGATGGCTAAATTCAATAAAGAGGCTAGAAGGGAGGAGGAGAGTTCATTGAGGGACGCTCTGGAAGCGGAAAATAATTTTATTAGAAATCCAACTCCGGAGACGGAAAGTACCTGGCAAGAGAAACAACAAGTATATAAATTAGTGGTTATACAGAAAGCAGAAACCAGGCGCTTACTCCAAAGACAGGAATCTATGGTGGAGGGCGAGAGAATGGGAAGGACACTGGCTATGCTAGCAAAATCAAATGCAGCCCCATCCACGGTTCTCGCTATTAGATCACAGAGTGGTGAGGTAGTATCAAGCACCTTAAAAATAGTACAAGCCTTCAGGGATTACTACAAAAAACTGTATTCCTCTCAGAAAAAGGGAAAGGAGGCCAAGACGGAGGACTTCCTAAGGGGGTTAGCTATCCCCACCATATCACAAGATGAAAGAGACATATTAGATGCTCCAATAACTATAGCAGAATTACATCAAGCAGTAGCGGGCATGGCAACCCATAAGTCACCCGGGCCAGATGGTCTTCCAGTCGAGACCTACAAACACTATGGCGAAGTGTTGATCCCTGAATTGTTGAAAGTATTGGGGGGGGGGTGCTTGAGGGGGGCCAGCTGCCTGCCTCAATGCTAGAAGCAACTATCATCGTACTACAGAAAGAAGGGAAAGACCCCCTGGATGTGGCCGCCTATAGACCAATCTCTCTCCTATGCACCGATGTAAAAATTCTGGCCAAAGTGCTGGCAGCAAGATTGAATGGAGTTATTCATAAACTGATTCATGAGGACCAGGCGGGCTTTATAGCCAACAGATCTACGAGCTTGAATATTAGAAGAGCGTTTTTGAATTTACAGACCCCAATGGTGAATGAGGGCTCAAGAGCGTTAATGACCCTTGATGTATCCAAGGCCTTTGACAGCGTGGAGTGGGGCTATATGTGGCGTGTGTTGGAGAAATTTGGATTCGGCCCGGCCTTTATAGGGTGGATCAGAATGCTATATACTTATCCTAAGGTAAGATTAAAAATTAATAACGAATTCTCGGATTGGTTTGAGTTGGAGAGGGGGACGAGGCAGGGGTGCCCACTCTCTCCCCTGCTGTATGCATTGGCGATGGAACCTTTGGCCATTTCCATAAGGGGAAGCCGTGCGATAACTGGCTTCCAGAGAAAAACAGGCGAGGAAAGAATTGCGCTGTATGCGGACGACATTCTGCTATTTCTGGGGGACTCGAGAAAGTCTCTACCGGGAGCGATGAGGATAGTGGAGGACTTCGGTAGTTTTTCTGGCTTAGAGATAAACTGGGAGAAATCCGAGACAATAGCACGTGGTATGCCCCAGATGGCAATAGTGGAAGCCCTGAAGTATCTGGGAATCGTCCTGACGAAGGATCCCACCCTATATATTAGTAAAAACCTGGTTCCTCTATTAACAAAATTTAAACAAAAAATAGGAATCTGGAGACGCCTGCCTTTATCAGTTGCAGGTAGATGTAACTTAATAAAAATGATATGGATGCCACAATTGCTATACGTCCTGCACAACTCTCCAGTCTGGATTGGCAAGAAGTGGTTTAAAAAAATTGATAGCCTCTTTAGGGAATTGATCTGGAAGGGGAAGCAAGCCAGGATTCGTCTTGGAGTGCTTCAACTCCCCACCCGGGAGGGGGGCCTTGCTCTCCCACACCCCGAGCGCTACTTTTTTTCAACTCAGTTGCAGCAGTTATTAGGCTGTGGGATAGCGAAAGGAGGTACCCCTAATGGCAAGTTGCTATTATTAAGTTCCACACATAACACAATAATTGAAGCCCTAGAGGCGGACATGTTCCATGACAAATTTCCAACAATTAAATTGATAATTAAACTCTGGAAAACAGTCAAGAAAATGATGGGGTATGGAGACCTAACAGTCTACTCTCCTATTTGGAACAATCGCAACTTGCAGGAAGTTCTTAAAATAGGTACATTCAGTGAGTGGGAGAAGCTTGGCATCAGAAAGCTAAGCCAACTATATAATGACTCCAGGTTAAAGAAATTTCCGGAATTGGTTAGGGAGTTTAAGCTGCCTCGAGGTTCTTTCTTCCTATACTTCCAGCTAGAACATGCCCTTAAAGCGCAATTTAAAGCCCAGACTCCGAGCTGGGAAGAGATGCCTCTATTTCAGTGCATAACTCAGATAACCCCCACTAGAGGGGTAATATCAAGAATTTATGACCAATTGAGTAAATCAGAGAACAGCAGGGGAATACTCCATGGGGTAAAGGCTAAATGGGAAGAGGACGTGGGAGGAATGACCCAGGAACAATGGGTGAGAACCTTGGAGCTGGGAGTACAGGTTTCTGTGTCCTCTTCACAGAGACTCTCACATTTAATGCTGTTAAATAGAGCCCATTATACTCCTAAAAGACTTTTTAAATTTGGGAGAAGGCCCAATGACAACTGCCCCAGGTGTCGGAGAACGGAAGATCTCATCCACATGGTGTGGAGGTGCCCCAAGCTGTTCAGATACTGGGAGGAGATGACTGGGAGCTTGGGAAATATTCTTGGTACGACAGTGGCAAAGGAGGCCTTAGTTTGTATTCTGGGGCATAGGAGAGTGTTGGGAGAAAGGCTGAGCACTACTTTAGCTGTTACGCGGGCCCTGTTTCAAGCCAGAAAGATGATAACACTTAGATGGCAGTCAAAGGAGCCCCCCACCGTGAAAGATTGGATCTCTACAATGAATGAAACCCTGGGTAGGGAAAGAGAGGAGTACATAAAAAGGGGCAACCTTCAGGAATTCGAAAGTATGTGGAAGAAGTGGGTAGAGAAGGTGAAGAGACACTAATAGCAGGCTCGGCGTGGAACAGACTGAGGGATGGGCTTAATATAGGTACATGGGCAATTGGAATCCTTGCAGGCAATGTATGTTATAATAAAGTGTTTTGGATATGAATATCCTTAGACAAACATATAGTCTAGTTGGGCACAGGTTAAATCATTGGGGGAGGGTGGGGGGGGCGGATTAGGGCATAGGTAATTTTTTGCACAATGCTGGCTAAGTTAGTAGACGATGGGCATGGGGAGCCCACAAGTTCGTTTTTACAAACCCTTCTTCTCTTATTCTTCTATGTTTTTCTCTCTCTTCTTTTTACTGGTCCCTTCTCTCCTCAAACTGGCTCAGAAAAAGATAGGACTTACCGGATATTGAGATTTAGCACAGTGGGGCTTATGAGTTGGGAGAGATAGGGGACTTGATGGTAAAGACATGTAATAAAATTCTCTGCTTATTGAGATGGTATAAAAGGTAATGAGAAAATGAATAATCCACTATGATGTGAATGTGAGAAGGCGACAGTTAATGAACACCAAGCTGATTTAGCCCTCTAACTATCTTTCGCTGACGTGGAAAAAGAAAAAAAGAAAAAAAAAAGAGGTTTGAAAATAACAGTCACATAGCTGAAATAAATATCCTTATCCTTGCATAAAGCTTCATAAATCAAGCCTATTGTCCTGTGTTCATTGGGTACAACATTGCTGACTTTCTCTGTCCTCTCTCCACAGTCAGACCTGGAAAATGTCCATCACCCCTTAAAATCATTTGTAAGAGGAATGATTATACCTGTGAAAGCGACAATGATTGCTCTGGAGAGAACAAGTGTTGTGGTATCTGTGGCATGAATTGCTGGAAACCAGAACCAGGTATCACTATACACTTATGTTAGTATGTCTTAAAGCTGGTCAAATCATAGCCCTGCTACACCAATGTTAGGGACCTGCAGCTTTGCATTATCTTTAGTCACTTCTTCGTATGCAGCCTGCTTATTTGTGAGAAGGTGCAGCGTGATGCGGCGGGCAGAAAACACGTAAGTCGAGGTACGGTAAAAAGAATATATTGTAACAGAAGTCCAGGAATACAAAACAGACCCATGGTAAGGCAACCCGACCGGGAATGCTCACATGTAGCAAAGTGGCAGTATAATGGGGGACCAGAGGTGCCGACGGCACCTGTCTCAAAGAGTGTAATGCGGCCTGGCCAGTCTGCAACCAAATGGGGGAGGCTTCCAGAAAGGGTGGACTTTCCCTACTCCTCTGGAACCTTTTCTTGAAGCTTAGCCCTGTCCCTGACAGACGGGTGACTTGTCTCTCCTCTAGCCGCATGCAAAATGCGTGCCAAATCCAGGAGCCAGGGTCCTAAATAATCTCTGCCTGTCCCAAGAAGGCTGCTAAAGTCACACGGGGTGCCAGCATCCAATCGGATTGCCTTCCTGTGACTGAGGAAACCATAGAAGAACTGGGTTCCTCTCGACTTTCTCCCCCACCTGCATTGACTCTGCGGTTGAGTGCCACCTGCAGTGAGGAAAAAAGACTGCACCTGCCTATATTCCCCCCTCTTTGACAGATGCTGTCCTCAGCATGAAAAACACAGGAGAAACAGAGCATTGAGCATAAAGGCAAAACATACCAAACTCAAATGACAGAGTATTTTGCAGGAAGCTAGCCACAGTTTGACCACAAATGGCGGCAAGACTCAGTGTCCTTGTTGAAGTCCTGTTTCAAATCATCAGCTTCTGGTTGAGGTCCCGGGGCTGCAGGAGGATGGGGGCTATCCACATCTCCCATGCCCTCTTTGCCTGGGCCCACAATCGAATCTTCAGAGAGAGCTCTGGACTGTTTGTGGTGTTCTGTGGGGTAGCTGGACTGTCTGGGCTTGCTGTGCTGGAGCTTTGTACCCCTGGGGTATCTGGAGCTGAAGGCTCTAGCAGGAGAGGGGGGCAGGTACCATCCCCAGGCACCTCCTGTACTGGTGGAATATCTGTAGATCATCCAATCAGATAGCCACCTCCCTGTGACCAAGGAAAGCACTGCAGTGGAGAAAATAGACTGCACCTGCCTACATATTTGAACTATCATTTATCCCAGTGAGGTACTCTATAGCATCTTCTTATATTTATTGCCTTATATTTATTATATGCTGTATACTGTATATTTATGCAATGTAAAAAAACTATACTTTTTCTTCCTAAAACCCTGAGCAACCCAATTTACCATTGTTTTAAATTTTTTACTCCAGAGGAACTCCTAAAATAATTTTCAGGTCACAAAAAACCCTTACTAAAATCAATTCATTCATTTGCTTTAAACATCTGATTTTGGAATGAATGGAATTTCTTGAACGAAAACCACAGTTCACAGTCAGAATTTAATTCATTCGAGAAAAAATTTCCATCCTGCTTCTTCAATTTATTTTTTTTGCCACTACAGTCAAAAATGATCAGCAATTTGATCCCATTACCTATTCAAAAATCAAACGAAAATTCCAAAAACACATTTTTTGAATGAATTCTACCCGTGTGCACCAAGCTTTACAGACAGATAAAACAGATAATTTGTGCCATGCTGCTGGCTTTGCCAGGTGGTTTTGGCACTATCAATTTGGAGGTCATTAGCCACAGCTCAAGAAACCCCTGGTAACTTCTGGAGGAATTCTGGTTAAGAATGGCTGCATTATATCATCAAAGACAAATGGGTGACAGTGCTGGAAGCAAAAAAACTACTGCTGTGCTGTGATACTTGTGGACATCTGAACGTCTCCATGTTGGAACTGGTGACACCACCTTGCCACATCCAAATCAGCTGGGGATTTACCAAAATTTGTAACATCATACAGAAGAATTTATGAGGACTTTCATCCTTGTCGGAGGGTTTTCTGTACAATTTTGGTAAATCCCCAGCTAATTTGGATGTGGCAAGGTTGTGCCACCAGTCTCAACATGAGGACGTTCAGCTATCCACAAGTATCACCACAAATAGCAGTTGTGTGGAAGCACACAACTACTGTTTACGGTGATACTTGTGGACATCTGAAAATCCTCATGTTGTGACTGGTGACACCACCCTGCCACATTCAGCTCAGCTGGGCATTTACTACAATTGTGACATCATACAGAAGAATTTCTAAGGACTTTCATCCTTGTAGCAGGATTTTCTGTACAGCATTGGTGTTTCTACTGTGGAATGATCTGTTTTCATTAAATGCAACTCCAACCAGAACCCGCCGCCAGGGAAAAGACTAATGGAGCACAATCTGTGCTACATTTGCTTAAGTGCAGAGCAGGGCAGAGTATGTCACACAAATTGCCATCATATAGGGGGCTTTGTGACAGCAACACAGTTAAGTTAAGCAATAACGCTAGGTGAAAAAGAAAGAATAAAAAATGAAAGTTTCCAAGCACTTAACCCCTAAAATTTTTTAGATAACCCTCCCTGCCCCCACTTCTAACAAACGTAAACACATGTTGGGGGTGCCTACACCATGCACAAATGGCGATTACACATGTTACATATTGCCACGCATGCTGGAGAACAATAATTCTAGGGCCATAATTTAAGGTTAACTCTAAACTAAAGATTGGAAAGGGCTTTTAAAGCACCACCTGAGGACAATATTGTTCACCAAAGTTTTTTATTTACCAATTTACGACCACACACATAATCCTAGAGCTTGAAATGTTGGGTATCTGCTCACTTAGAAAAAAAAAACAATTGGTATTACCAACAATTTATTCTCCAGTGTCTCTGCTTTCAGATAAAATCTAATGTTCCATGGGTACAGGTGGAGCAAACTCTTTCTGGGATTCTGCTCGACTCTGTGTCCTGGTGTCGTAACGATTTGCCAGCATCGTTTTTTTCTTGGTTCTTGGGAGAAAATTGGCAGGCCTGTGCCAAAATCTTCCGATCCTCCGCCATTGCTCTCTACCCTCCCCAGATGCCTTTACACGCCCCCTTACCACGTTTGAGATCTTATGTACAGAGCAGTCACCGCTGCACCACAAAGTGTCTCTGACTTATCAATTTCTGGTGTCCCCACCTCCGACCTTTTGACTGCCATATATTTCCAAATGGGAACAAGACTTAGGGCTGAGCTTTACAGACAAACAGGTGGACAGAATTCTCCTGTTTTCCTATAAAACCTCTATTTGTGCTAAACACCAGAAAATAGGATTTTTATAACAGCTTACCTGTAAAATCCTTTTCTTGGAGTACATCACGGGACACAGAGCCATAGTAGTTACTATGTGGGTTATAGGCCACCTTCAGGTGATGGACACTGGCACACCCTAAGAGAAGAAGTCCACTCCCTATATAACCCCTCCCACTACTGGAAGTACCTCAGTTTTTGTAGCAAAGCAAAAGACGTGTATTAGAAGAAGGGAGGGACCTCTGTGTCCCGTGATGTACTCCAAGAAAAGGATTTTACAGGTAAGCTGTTATAAAAATCCTATTTTCTTTATAGTACATCACGGGACACAGAGCCATAGCAGTTACTATGTGGGATGTCCCAGAGCAATGCCAACTGAGGGGAGGGAAACACAACAAAAGTAGGGCACCATGAGACTAGAGGACTTATACTGCTGCCTGCAGCACACTACGCCCAAAGGTAATATCCTCACGCCTTTTTACATCCACCTGATAGAATCTGGTAAATGTATGGACTGAAGACCAAGTTGCGGCCTTGCAGATTTGAGCCATGGAGGCTTGGTGATACACTGCCCACGAAGCACTAACAGCCCTAGTGGAGTGCGCTTTGATTTGAGCGGGTGGAATCTTCCTCTTCATACCATAAGCTTGAACAATTACCTGCCGCATCCATTTAGAAATAGTAGATTTTGATGCTGCCTGTCCTCTTTTAGGACCTTCAGGCAACACAAACAAAACATCCGTTTTTCGAATCTGAGCAGTTGCCTTTAAGTAGACTTTAACTGCTCTCACCACATCCTGAGAATGTAGTGATTTCTCTTCCGTAAAACAGGGTTCTGGAAAAAATGAAGGCAGAATAATATCCTGGTTTAAATGAAAACCTGACACTACCTTCAGTAGAAAATTAGGATGAGGACACAATACTACCTTATCCTTGTGAATAATTAAATATGGCTCTTTACAAGAAAGAGCAGCCAAATCTGATACCCTTCTTGCAGAAGATATGGCTACCAGAAAAATCAGTTTCCTTGTCAAAAGGACCAAGGAATTTGCCGTATCGGCTCAAAAGGCTGTTTCTGCAATGCCGACAGAACTAAATTCAAGTCCCAAGGGTTCAGGGGTGACCTAACCGGAGGATTAAGCCGTATTACCCCCTAAAAAAAACACAAACCAAAGAATGCGAAGCAGGTGGTCATTGAAACAATACCGATAAGGCCAAAACCTGGCCTTTGATAGTACTCAAGGCCAGCTTCACCTCTAACAACATCTACAGAAAGTCAAAGACTCTACCTATGACATACTTCCTGGGGTGCCAACCCCTGGATTCACACCAGGAGACATATGTCTTCCAGACTCTATAATATCTGATTTTGGAGGCCGGTTTTCTTGCATTAATCAAGGTAGATACCACAGAACCTGATAGCCGACGCTTCTTCAGAATCTGGGTCTCAGTAGCCAAACCATTAAATTTAGCGTTTTATAAGGTGGGATGGAATACCGGACCTTGCGAGAGAGGGTCTGGACATGGTGGTAGGGTCCATGGTTCCCCTACCGCCATTCTTATGATCTCTGCATATCAGGATCTTCTGGGCCACGCTGGGGCCACAAGAATCACCGATTTCCCTTCCTGCTTGACCCTGCAAATAAATTGCGGAAGCAGCAGAATAGGAGGGAATGCATAAATCAGTGAGAACTGATTCCACGGGAACACCAAGGCATCTGTTCCGCATGCTAGTGGATCCCTTGTTCTTGACACAAAGTTGTTGATCTTTTTTTTGAACCTGGACGCAAACAGATCTACGTCTGGGATCCCCCATCTCTGGCATATTGCCAGGAAGAAATCAGGGTGAAGGGCCCATTCTCCCGGGAACAACTGCTGGCGACTCAAGTAGTCCACCTGCCAATTTTCTATTCCCGGAATGAAGACTGCCGGTTGACAAGGTACATTGTTTTCTGCCCAAGTTAAGATATGATTCACCTCTCCCTCTGGGCCACACGACCTCTTGTGCCCCCTTGGTGATTGATATAGGCCACTGCTGTGGCACTGTCAGATTGGATCCTTACAGGACAATTCTGTAACCTGAGCGTCCAGGCTCTCAGGGCCAAGCGTGCTGCCCGAATCTCTAGAATGTTGATGGGCAAGGTCATTTCTGATCTGGACCATTTCCCTTGGTCAGTCGCCTCTTCCAGGACTGCTCCCCAATCTGAAAGGCTGGCATCTGTTGTTACCACCTTCCAGGTAACTGGTAGGAAGGATTTTCCCTTCTGCAGATTCTTGGTTATTAACCAACAACTAAGGCTCCGGCGCACCCTTGGAGGCAGACGCATTGGGAAATCTAGCGCTTGGACCTTCTTGTTCCAACCCCATGGGATACTGTTTTGCAGCAGCCTCGAATGAAACTGAGCATAAGGAACGGCCTCAAATGAAGCCACCATCTTTCCCAACAACCTCATGCAAAGTCCAATGGAAGGATTCTTCTTTGCCTTGACCACCTGAATCAGTTCCTTTATGGCACTGATCTTTGCCTGGGGCAAGAATACCCTTTTCTGGGCTGTATCTATAATCAGACCCAAGTATTCTAATCTCCTTGATGGTTTTAAGGAGGATTTCTCTAGGCTGAGAACTCAACCTAGGTATTCCAGGTAGTTGACTGTGGTGATCATACTTTGGTCTAAGTGGGCTACCGACTGGTCTATCAAGAGTAGATCATCTACGTACGCTATAATCCCTATACCTTGGGCCCTTCTGGCTAGAGGAGGGACCAGGACCTTTGTAAACACCCGAGGTGCAGTAGCTAGACCGAAAGGCAGAGCTACAATCTGAAAATGAAGATTTTCTACCTCGAAGCGTAGATATTTCTAGTGAGTGGGGAAAATCGGCACATGGAGGTATGCATCCTTGATGTGGATTGACTCCAGAAGTTCTCCTCCTTGTAGGATGGGGACTACTGATCAGATTGTCTCCATGCGGAAAGAGCGGATATTCAGGAACCGGTTTAGATCTTTGAGATCCAGAATGGGTCTGACATCTCCATTTGGTTTTGGCACTGTGAAAAGATTTGAAAAAAACCCCAATCCCTGCTCTTGCATGGGGACCACCGAGATCACTTTTTGAGACAAAAAACGGTCCAATGCTTGAAAGAGAGACTTCTTTTTTCTCTGGATCCTTGGGAACATTTGATCTGAGAAAACGAGAAGAAGGGGACTCTCAGAACTCTAGCTTGTACCCTAGAGCTATTGGAGAAGTCACATATTTGTCTCAACACTCTTCCTGCCAGACCCTTGAGAACTGCAGAAGTCTTCCCCACACTCGAGCGAGCGGGGGCGCCCCTTCATAAGGAGGCTTTAGTATTTTTGTTTTGTAGGTTTCCTCCCCCAGGACTTCTTTTGTCCCTGGGGTTGACCCTGAGGTTTACCTCTTGAACCTGACGGCAGAGGCCGTCGTGACTGGCTGGAGGCAGATGCCCCTGGCATTGAAGGAGCTTGAAACATGAGTACTTTTTCCACCAGAAATTCTTTGGATGTATTTATCCAAATCATCCCCAAACAGCCGTTCACGGTGAAAAGGAAAACTAGCCAGGAGCTTTTTGCATGGTGCCTCAGCTGACCAATTTTTCAACCATAAGATTCTACGCGTATGCATCAGCCCAAGCGTAAGGCGCGAGGCCTGAAGAATAGAATTTCTCATGGCGTCTATTGCAAAACATAACGCCGCTGGTAGTTTGGCTAAATCCTTGGCCTGCTGATCAGGAATAACCTTGAGCACCTGTTTAAACTGGTCTCTCAAGGATTGACATACACCAATTGCTGCCAGTGCAGGCTGAGTCACTGAACCTGCCAGAGAAAAAGTGTTTTTGAATAGGAATTCCAATTTTTTGTCCATTGGATCCCTAAGCATTTGAGCATTGTCTACCGGACAAGTCAAACTTTTATTCACAGAAGACATAGCAGCGTCAATTGTTGGTATCTCCCACTTTTTAGTGAATTTCTCCTCCATAGGATAAAGTGTTGCAAACTTTTTAGAAGGAAAAAAATGCTTATCTGGGTGATCCCACTCAGAATACATAAGCTTTTCCAGCAATGAATGGACAGGAAAGGCATGCACAGCTTGAGGAGGCTTTAGCAAACCCAAACAAGAAGTGGGCTTATCAACCGACTCAGTTAAGGGTAGCAAGGTAGCAAAAATGTGGAACGGACCATTTCAGTAAGAGATTGCGCCAACAATCTATCAGATTGTGAAGCTGATCCTTCCGCATTTGATCCCTCAGAAGAGGAGGAGTCAGCCTCTTCATGGTCCCCTGAGAGAAATTCATCTTCACCCCGAGATCCTCAGTTTGAGGGTCCTGGGTAATGGAAGGGGACCTTTCGCGTTTTGTTCCACACTGGGATGCAATTAAAGCCGCTAACCTATCTTCCAAACCTATCATGGCTGCAGAAAAAACCTCTTCAGTAATATAGACAGGGGCTGCAGTATTGGAAACAGTTGCAACATTTGACAGCCCTGATGGCTTACTCTGACCAGCCACCTTAGATCTCTCAGGGGAGGATGTCATTGTAGAGATGAGTTTAGGCTTTCTAGAGCTTGAAGGAGTCCCTCTAGAGCCCTCTTTTTGGGGTGTTTCTACCGCCCCTTCTGACCATAGCCCGATGCACAAATGCAGAGGTACTACCAGAAGAAATCGCACCCACTGCTTGAGCAAATAGTCCAGCAACTGCTGCTGCTATTAGTGCTCAGCCTGCTGCTTTAGTAAATGTTCCAAGGGAATGCCTGTGTCACCACTTACATGCCTCCTTTTTGCTCTTGTGTCCCTCCGACAGTTGCAGACAGCAAAATGGAGCTTTTTAAAAGTTCTCCCGCGCTGGACGTTGCCGCACGCCAACGCCGTGCTAAGCCACGCCCCCTCCGTATTCCCACCACGCCCCCTCCTCCTCTCTTTTAAAAAAAGTGTGTTTTCCGTGCAAGCGCGGGCCTCCGATCCGATGGGATCGGCGTGTGTGGGGGGAACAGCAAAAAGGCTGTGATAAACCGCCGTGCAGGCGGTGGAAAATGGAGCGGCATCCGCCGATCGTTTCTGGCTTCCCCCTCTATCCAGAGAGAGGGGGAAAGCTTCTGTCCAGGTGGGGGGTGTTTTAGGAAAAAATACCCCCCCCAACACCTTACTGGAGGCCTGGGACTGCTCGCCGGAGGGAAGTCTGCAGCTTCTGCTGATTACAGAGTGATCTAAGGAAAGCATGAAAGGTACGTGCTCTATACACCTCCCAGTGGTGACTTTTAGGCATGACAACATTTACTTTTTAAAGGAGACAATTCATAAGAGAATTTAAAATTCCTTAGAAATCTTCACTTACCTTTTCCGCCGCAGGGATTCTGTGGTAAAACCAACAGACCCAATCTTCACCCCTCACGGTGGGCTCCGTTAAAAAACCTTCAGGAACTGGGGCCCCATTTTATCGGGGGATCCACACATCCTGGACCCATAAAGCACCCCGATAGGAAAAATTTATGGCTGAAAAAACCCAAAGCACTGGATCCCGGCGTTCAGCTCTCTAAAAGAGAAGCGTTACAGGCTAAACCTCCTTTCTTCCGCCACGAGGCCTGGGTACCATTCAATTCAGCCTGAAAAGACACTTTGAATGGATCCTGTTGCATAGCCTGCCCCAGCAAGGAATATTCCAGTGGAGCTCAGCACAGCAACACCTAAGACATTGGCGAAAAAACTGAGGTACTCCCAGTAGTGGGAGGGGTTATATACGGAGTGGACTTCTTGTCTTAGGGTGTGCCAGTTTCCATCACCTGAAGGTGGCCTATAACCCACATAGTAACTACTATGGCTCTGTGTCTCGTGATGTACGGTAAAGAAATCAGGTTTCAAGATACTCACCCAGTGGTACCATACCCCTGCTAAGATTCACAAGATGTTTCCCCAATGCTCGGATCTTTGTTGGAGATGTGGAGAGGAGACCAGTTCCCTTCTCCATATTTTCTGGGCCTGCCGTCTTTTGCATTCCTTCTGGATGGAAGTCCATCGCATTACTCAAAGATTTACTGACCGTGACCTACCGGCGCCTTTCCTTCTGCATCACCACTGTTTCTCCAGCAATGTGTACAGGCGCTCCATTTTGCCACTTCTGATCACTGCAGCAGAGAGCTGCATCCCGCTCTTTTGGAAACAGACACAGGCACCGCCCATTACAGCATGGTTGAGAAAAGTCGCTGAAATCAACGAGTTGGAGGACCTGGTGGCCACCGAACTAAATTCCTTCAAAAATGGTTCTACTTGCACAAATTTGTTTACTCTGAAGAGTACAAGGCCTTGTAGAAATAATCTAGACATAATTTAGACTGTACCAAAGGGCCTCCTGGATCTGGAGGGATGGCAGTTGTGATCGAACCCCTTCCTGCTCCCCCCCTTATATTTTCTGCTCCTTTCTCTTTACTCTTCTTTCCTTCTCCATCTCTCCTATTACCCCCCCCCCCTTTTTTTTGTTTTATTTTGTCCTTTTTTGTTTTTTTTATTTTTATTTGTTTATTATTGATGGTGCTCACCATGAAAAAAACAAAACAAAACAAAAACACGGGGAAAGGGGGCTCTCATATACCGGGTTTACTGGGACGGTTTTTTTTTTTATATCATACTCTGCATACCATTTGTGCTGGAAAATGTTTCCCAAATGTTGTGACTTTGAGTCTGTGATATCTGTTGATGTGCATGTCAAATGATTTCTGTACTTACCGTGAGTTGTCTTAAAATAAAGAATTTTTTTTTTTTAATAAAAACCTAATGTTTAGGGGTTTTAAAAAGACTCAAGGCCTAAAATGTACCTTTTAACACAAGTGTGTAAAAAATAAAAAAAAAGGTTCTGGCAACACATTCAATATTTTCATACAGTTCAAATAATTACAAAATTCTCAGTTTTGCCCATCCCTAAAACTTTTTAAAAAATTTAAACCTAGAGACCTAGAACATTCAATGTAGTTTTCTGTTATTGTCATGTCTGATTGTACTGTCTCTCCGTACAGAGCCTGCAGGGAACGATGGTGATCAATGCGAAGACCACCAGTATGATTCCGTACCCTGCAGCCGGGATATAGACTGCAAGAGGAACCATAAATGTCGCAAGATCAGAGGTGTAAAGAAGTGCGTGAAGTACACCTGAACTGTGCCATGTAGAAATGAGATGAGAAAGTTCTTGGAAAAATCAATAGTCTATAATCACAATAAATATTATCTTTTAGGTACGTATGTGGTCAGGCTGTTGAAAATAAACCTAGCAATGTTCAAGAACTCATTCTATAGGCACAGAGCACTAGTGTATGTGGCATAGATCTGTATGTAACCTCCCTTAGTCCAAATTCTTACATATTCCATGAACAGATAGAAGATACCACAATTTGATATTGTAAAGAGCTTCAAACATAAAATGCCAAAAAATATATAAAAATAAAGTGTCCACAGTAAATATAAAGTGCTTACAATAATAAAGTGTCCACAGTAAATATACTGTAAAGTGCTTCCAGTAATAAAGTGTCCACAGTAAATATACTGTAAAGTGCTTCCAGTAATAAAGTGTTAACAGTAAATATAAAGTGCTTACAGTAATAAAGTGTCCACGGTGGATAAATCAATAAAGAGCTTTGTGTTATTCTCAACTATTCTGCAAAAAGTGTCACTCAACCAACTTGCCAAACCCAACATTCTAGAAAACTCACTGGACATCCACAACCCCCTAAATTCAGTGGGTCACCCAGAGCTTTGTTCTCTTGGGGAACCCACATCCAATGCAGCAGCCTCCTCTATATTCACCTTAATATACATAAAACATACTAACATTATAAAGTGCATTATGCAATGCACCCGGACTGTACTGCTGAAAAACTGTTGCAAACTGGCTCCACCATACATGGTGCAAGCTCAGCCTTCAATCCAGACACATCCAGGTGTACTTTACAGGGTGTCCTTGGCGGCATTGACATCAACCTTCCTGTAGCTCTGCTGCTGTTAGTATTGAACATAGCAGCCCAAGATTTACAGTGTCTTGAAAAAGTATCCATATCCCTTTTGTCATGTTACAACCGAAAACGTAAATGTATTTTATTGGGATTTTATTTGATAGACCAATACAAAGTGGCACATAATTGTGACATGGAAGGAAAATGATAAATGGTTTTCCATTTTTTTTTTTACAAATAAACAAATAAGTATCTGAAAAGTATGGCGTGCATTTATATACAGCCCCCTTTACTCTGATACCCCTAACTAAATTCTAGTGAAACCAATTGCCTTCAGAAGTCACCTATTTACTAAATAGAGTCCACCTGTGTGTAATTTAATCTCAGTATAAATACAGCTGTTATGTGAAGCCCTCAGAGGTTTGTTAGAGAACCTTAGTGAACAAACAGCACCAGAAAGGCCAAGAAACACACCAGACTGGTCAGTAATAAAGTTGTGGAACAGTTTAAAGCAGGGCTGGGATATAAAAAAATATCCAAAGCTTTGAACACCTCACGGAGCACTTTGGCACCATTAAAGTCCATTTCATCCTCCCCCAAACCTCCTTTCCACTTTGCTGGAACGAAGGTACCATTTTATACTGCATTATTTATGCTGGCACTCCTTCAAATATCTCACGGAGCACTGTTCAAACCATCATATGAAAATGGAAAGTGTATGGCACAACTTCAAACCTACCAAGACATGGCCGTCCACCTAATCTGACAGGCAGAGCATTAATCAGAGAAATAGCCAAGAGGCCCATGGTAACTTTGAAGGAGCTGCAGAGATCCACTGCTCAGATGGGAGAATCTGTCCACAGGACAACTATTAGTTGTGCACTCTACAAATCTGACCTTGGCAAAAAGAAGGTATTGTTGAAAGAAAGCCATAAGATGTCATGTTTTCAGTTTGTGGGAAGCCATGTGGGGGACACAGCAAACATGTGGAAGAAGGTGCTCTGGTCAGATGAGACCAAAATTGAACTTTTTGGCCTAAAAGCAAAAAACTATGTGTGGTGGAAAACTAACACTGCACATTACCCTGAACACACCATCCAAACTGTGAAACATGGTGGTGGGAGCATCATGTTGTGGGGATGCTTTTCTTCAGCAGGGACAGGGAAGCTGGTCAGAATTGATGGGACAATGGATGGAGCCAAATACATGGCAATCTTAGAAGAAAACCTGTTAGAGTCTGGAAAAGACTTGAGACTGGGGCGGAGGTTCACCTTCTAGCAGGAGAACAGACCTAAAAATACAGCCAGAGCTACAATGGTATGGTTAGATCAAAGCATATTCATATGTTAGAATGGCCTAGTCAAAGTCCAGACCTAAATCCAATTGAGAATATGTGCCAAGACTTGAACATTTCTGTTTACAGACACTCTCCATCCAATCTGACAGAGCTTGAGCTATTTTTCAAAGAAGAATGGGCAAGAATGTTACTCTCTAGATGTGCAAAGCTGGTAGGTACATACCCAAAAAGACTTGCAGCGAAAGGTGGTTTTACAAAGTATTGACTTAGGGGGGCTGAATACAAATGCACGCCATACTTTTCAGATATTTATTTGTAAAAAATTTAAACCATTTATCATTTTCCTTCCATTTTACAATTATGTGACACTTTGTGTTGGTCTATCACATACAAATCCAATAAAATAAATGTACGTTTTCGGTTGTCACATGAGAAAATTTCAAGGGTTATGAATAATTTTTCAAGGCACTGTATATATTGGCCCAGTTGTACATGGTATATATTTGCAGACTTGTGTGTTCATATTTTAGAAACCTCCTTTCTGTGTGCAGTTTGTCATTTTTTACACTATATGGCCAAATGTATGCAGTCACCCGACCATCACACCTTCATATGGCCAAATGACTGAGTTCAGGTGTCTCCAGTGAAGGGTACTGGTAATAGTACTGCACACAAACACATTGCAGACAATTGTGCTCTTCCAACCTTGTAGTGCCAGTTTGGGGAATGCCCTTTTCTGTTCCATCATGACTGTACCCCTGTGTACAAAGCCAGCTCCAAAAAAATATGGTTTGACCAGTTTTGATGGAGGAACTTGCATGGCCTGATCTAAACCCCATTGAACACCTTTGGGACAAATTGGAATACAAATTGTGTTATTTTTTTCTCATCCAACATCAGTACCTAACCTCCACCCTACTGAACACATCCTTTAGATAAATTGGAACACCAGTTGTGGGCCGGGTCTTCTTATCCAACATTAATACCTGACTTTAGCCCTACTGAACACCTTTGGGAGGAACTGAAACACCAACTCTAAGCCAGATCTATTCATCCAACGTCAGTACCTGACCTTACAAACGCTTACAAATTCCCATAGACACACACTTAAAATCCTGTAGAAAGTCTTCCCAGAGGAGCGGAGGGAAATTAATGCCCATGGTTTTGAAATAGGATGTCAACAAGCACACATGGGTTTGATGATCAGTTGTCCACATTTTGTGGCCAAAAAATGTAATCTTAGTTCTTAGTTCTGACCAAAGCTGAATCTGCATTGGTCTGATTTGCCTCAGAGTCATGGGAATTATTGTGTTGAGGAGCCCCAGGGCAGTAGACCAGGGTGGTACCTAAACATTGGAACCTTTAGGTTATAGATGAACAAAACCATGTGTGGATCACAAGCTTTTTTTACCAATTGATCAACCATACAGTTTGTGGAGTAGTGTGCCTTATTTCTTACTGACATGACTTGCTGAAGCTAACTACATATCAGTGCCCATGGTTTTAAAATGGGATGTCCAAAAAACCCCATATAGGTGTCATGGTTAGAAGTCCACAAACATTCTGGCATAAAGTTTATAATTAGTCATTGTGATGGATCCCGGTATTCAAGAGGAGTATGTGCATCGTATAAGCTTCCCTTGCTCGGTAACAGAACGATCCAAGATCTGTAACTCACCCAGTCACAGTGTAGGGTGGTGCAAAACATCAACTGTTTATTGAAACAGGCACAAAGAGAAATATACACTGGGACAATTCCCCCTTCTTTGCATAATGACACAGGTTGGGGTAAACTGTACATCCAGTAACATGAGACACAGGTACATTAAATCTTTTCAACAAATAATTCAATCAGTAACTGAGCACGTAGACAGCTTTATCAGCAGGAAGGACCGTTGGAGAAATTCTCCCTCTAGCAAATATTTGCTGATAGTGATATAATTAACTCAAGCTAATTAACTAGGCAATTAAACCACCTAGGTGACCCGATCATTTGGCACGAGTTCTGGGCAGATCACTTAGATCGAGCAGAAGAGACCTCCCCCACATCTCTGTGTCTAATTAGATCCGGCGTGGTGGTCGAGCTTTCTCCCACCAGGGTGCCATGCTGTGGAGTAGCCTCCCTGCCAAGCTCCAGGAGGCCCCTACCATTCTGGTCTTTCGTAGGAAATTGAAGACTTGGCTCTTCACACAAGCTTTTCCTGTGTAGCCTTTCTGGTTCCATCTTTCATGCTGCTTCCCTGCTGTTGTCTCCTCTTAGTCCCTGGGTTTTTTTTCTCCAGGGATTCCGCTAAGCTCGTCGGGACCCTTCGGGGTAAGGCCACGCTATATCAAGATACCTCTCTACTCAACTCAACCTACAACCTTGAATACAAAGTACTGTACAATACACATTATTATAATCATAACGCGTAACATCTCACAATTGTCCCATAACAAGTTAAAGTGGTCACAAGATTATTCTCATCTACAAGACATGCTCAAACAGACAGAAACAATAGAACAATGGGAATGACCTACTTAACAATAAACACATAAAAAACCCCACCTCAGACTATCCATCACAAAGTCAACAGCAGTCTGAAAAGGTGGAATTTATTTATCTTCATAGATTTCTTAAAGCGTTTGTTAACCCCCCAAAAAACCCAGATACTGTTCCTTCATAGCATGTTATACAGCACAGTGCTTGTGCTGTGTCATTTGGCCCCCCTGTATACACTAAAAAACCTGGCTGATCCTGCCTGGCTATGCCCTCCCCTGCAAATAGATCATGATAATCAAGGCTGCCGAGCCCTGACATTGTGGTCCGTTTGTGTGATTCTGTCAGTCGCAGCCCTGCTCTCTGCAGCTCTCCCTGTGTCTGTGTCCTCCCCTCCCCTTCCCTCCCTGCTTGTACTAGCCCCCCCCACTCCTGCTCCTCTCTATCTGCTATGAAATCTTCTTATCCCCTCTGTACCTTAATAATATGTGTCCCTGTGCCTGTTTAATGATAAAAATCCACTGATCTGTACCTTGTATCAGCGCAGCTCCAGGCGCTCAGCTGATTGTCAACTCTCTCTCTACTTTCTCCCCCTCCTCCCCGGCTGACGTCAGTGGGACGGCTTGGCCCCGCCCACTGCATCTGTGAGCCGTAGAGAGAAGGAGGAGAGGAATCAGCTGTGTGCCCAGAGCGGAGCTTATATAAATACAGATCGGTCGATTTTGTACAGAACACAGGCACAGGGACACATGTTATTAAGGTATAGAGGGGGTAAGAAGATTTCATAGAAGTAGGTTAACAACCACTTTAAGGGATATTGTTGATAAATATTTCTGTCCCATTTGAAGGAACCAACCCAGTCTGCAGGAGGGTCACTGTATTCTCTCTGACCATTAACCTGTACAAGATTAATATTACCTCTTTCCATCCACTCCAGAAGGGAAGCTTTATTGTCCTTATTCAGAGAAGTAATCCAAGCCATGCACTCAGCATCCATTAAGTAGTTGCCCATAATTAGAGAATTATCTGCTCTCTCCATGGGCCATAATCAGTGGGTAGGAGGCTTGCCCCTAGTCCTCTTCAAAAGTCCCTGTCCTCCTGACCGAATCTGTCACAGTCATTATTATCATTTACATCTCACAGTTACATCCCACATCACCCCCATTTCCTGTCAATGCATGGCCAAAGGGGTGGCACTATTGTTCAAGCTCTGGACCATAAATGAATATCATCAATTTGGGGAGGTCCTTCCTAGGCTCTTTCCTTCCAATACAGTGTTTGAAAATGTTCCCCTCCATTTCTACCACGCTTGATAAAAAAGGACCAGGTGGGCTTTGTCCCAAGAAGACAGGCTGGTGATGCTATTAGACGTCTTCTTCAAATACAACACATAGTACATAACAGGTCCCTAGAAACAATGTTTTTGTCATTAGATATCAACAAGGCTTTTGACACGTTGTCATGGCCCTATCTGACACAGGTACTTAAATGCTACGGATTGGGAGCTTCCTTTACGCGTTGGGTTTCAGCTATCTACGATTCCCCCCAGGCCAAAGTGATATACTGCGGGTTCGAGTCACCTATCTTCCCTATTAAAAGGGGTACCCGTCAAGGTTGCCCACTTTCCCCATTTTTATTTATCCTGGCATTGGACCCTTGGCAGAGGCCATCCGATCTCATCTGGATTGAAACCATCCGTATGACCTATCTCCCAAAGCTGCTATATTATTTTCGGGTCTTGCCGGTCCAGGTCCCTTCTTATGTTCTACGCATACACCAACGAAAAATTATGCAATTTATATGGGGCTCTAAAAAACCTAGGATTACACGGCAGGTGTTGTACGCCCGAAGGTTCAATGGTGGCCTCTTGGTTCCCAACCTACACGCTTACTATACAGCAGTAGCTATTGCTCCACTATCTCACCTTTATGAGAAACAACAAATGCCGCTATGGGCCACTATTAAACTGAAGGACTCGCACCTGACACCATTAGCCTCCCTTCCTTGGCTTCCCTGAGCCTATCGCCCAATCACTATTGGTCCATGTTTGGCCCACTCTCTTCGGTTATGGGACACGGTCAAATATTCGGCGGGCCTAATCTCTCCCCACCTGGCCCTACTTCGCCTTATTCAGTGTCCACTATTTCCACCTGGTTGCAATAACCCACTACAATTTACGTGGTGGACCAAGAGTGGCTTTGTAGATGTCCACTCAATGTTTACCCCTACCAAGATCATCCCATTTGCAATCTTACGTTCCTCCCATAATATCCCCCTTAGGGAGAAAGCTTTATACAACTCTGACATTTCCTTCAAACCCTTATAAAATCTCCCCAACCCCCTATACGTTAACCCCCTTTGAAAGCCTTTGTAGATCACGACCCCAATCCTCGGGTTTGATTTCTTTAATATATACAGCTATAATTAACTCCAAAAGACCATCCTTGAGATCATACCATCTCCAGTGGGAGGCGGAATTTGGGAAGCAGTTGGACCCGGAGGATTGGCAGGTCATGACTATTGCATTGTCCAAATGCTCCAAAGAATGTTCTTTTCTTGGAAAATGCCTATAAAGTGCTTTATAGATGGTATTACACCCCGGCCAGATTAGCTAGTTTTATCCCAATTTTTCCCCCCCTGTGTTTTCGTGGGTGTTCTTGGGAGGGTACGATGGCACACATTTGGTGGCAGTGCCCCAGGGTATGCGGACTATGGGTTAGAGTCTATGCATTGCTGCGTAACCTCTTCAACACTAATGTAAAGAGAGACCCCTTTGAAGCTATTCTGGGGAAAACGATCACAGAATTACTAAGACCAGAACGCCAATTGGCATCTCATATTTTTACTGCAACTAAATTAACCATAGCTAAGGCTTGGAAAACTCCAGCTCTCAGCTTTGAGGCAGTTAAAAACCGTGTAAATGAGATCATGGTTAGTGAAAAACTGACAGCCGTTTTATCAGATACGCATGATACATTTCTGCGGACCTGGCAACCATGGGTGGCATATTCCCACCCTTCCCGTTTTGACTCAGCACTACTCTCTCTATAGTAAGTCTCCACCCCTCTCACCCCGTGGACTTCCCTCTCTCCTCCTTTTCTTTTCCCTGATTATTCTCTATATTCTTTGTCCTACTCACCTTTTTCCCCCCTCTTCTGGTCCTCTCTCCTTTTATTCCTTCTTTTTACCTTCTCTTTTCTAGGTCTCTCTAGCCTACAGGCTATGTCCTGCTGGGCTCGGACACATGATGAGAAACAACTTACGAACATATCTCGCCCTTCTTTAATTCCACATTGCCGAGTTATGTTTTACATTTATCTTTTTGGTTTTTTTTTTCCTTATTACAACGGTTATATAAAGTTTTGCAAATATAGTTGCAAAATAATGGAAATTAGCATTTCGCTATACTACTAGTATATGTTAATCTTATAAGATTCTTAGTGTAATTTTGGAATCTAGTGCAAATTCTGCTATTTTAGGCTACCATTCTTTGCAATTTTATAATCTATGCAAATATGTATACACGATGTGTCCTTCAGTGTGTATATGTATCACTATGTTGATTGATATATCCAATAAAAACCTTTGTACAAGAAAATGTTCCCCTCCAGACTCCAAATGTTCCAGTGCCTGGAACATTTCAGGATGACCTCATTAGGCGATGCAGTAGGATCTCAGTGCTAGTACCAAAAAACTAGCTCATAAACAAAGTGCTAACTAAAGCAAATCTAAACCCAAAAACAGAAATGTGCTTGGATGCACTGCCTTGCACTAGTTCTCTTGATTATGAGTCTTTACTCTCGAGAAGACATGTGTTGTCCTTCTGTCTTGGAACCTGCTTTCTCATTCCACCCATGATCTGGACCCAGTGGGTTTCTTTGCCTAACTCCCCCCGCCCCCCCCCCTTTTTTTTCCTTCCCCGCCCCCTCCCCCATCCTCTTCTTTTCTTTCACCTACTGTTCTTACTTGGTGGTTTGGGAGATTGGAGTTGAACCTATTGCGGGTCTTATCAGGCATTCCACTGACAACTGCCGAAGGGCTTAAAGCCTTTATAATTGCCTTTAAAAGCAGAGTAACGGCCCCAGCCTTTGACCTCAATGCTTACTTACATTGCCTGCCATGTGTGTAGCCTGCAGTTGTGTTCAACTTTTATGTCTTGTTTGTTGTAAATCCTGTAAATTCTTTAAAAAATAATTGAAAAAATCTATAATAAGCGGTTTAAAAAAAAAAAAAAGATTTCCTCTTTGTATGCAGTGGCAGTTGTGCAGCTCCTTGACGGTAAGGACAGCATTGATCTGGCAAGAGTGTTGGCAAATTAGCATACAACTTTAGGAGTGTTGTGAGAGCAGCTGACATAAAGGATAATTATACAAAAGTGAAGCTATCCTTTAAGGGCAGTTGGGTTAATTTTACATTTTCCACATCAATTAGCCTCATCAGTATCTTTAACTGGGCAGAATAACTTATAAGAATGAGGAACAGGTTAATGAAATTCAATTTTTATGTCCAGCTTTTAGCAATAAAATAAAAGCATAACTCCCACCTGCCACATATTTGATAGACACTGCAATTCAGAAACAGCTGGCCGTGCCCCATAGGTACATGGCTCTTCAGGGATATGTCTAAGGATGTAATTAGAGAGAAAAGACAACCTTGTCTTTAGAAGACAGTGCTTGGTACATTCCCCCGATTTGACAGGTTGATATTGAGTGCGATTAGCTGAGGCTCAGAGGGGTGTGAGCCTGTAATTAGCACAGCATATCATCCCTAAACCCTTCATCGAGGTGTCTCCAATGTGCCACCTCTGTGTGGCCCTCAGAGTGAACATAAACCTCTAATCATACCAGCTCAGTGTATGCTGAGTGCTGAGGAACCGGAAAGGAAGCACATCCTTTGAGCACCTCCAATTTTCACTGTAGCATCTTCCATAAGCATCACCCCTGCCTTTCTGCTGGGTCCCTAGCTTGGCACTCAAGATACACCTCAAGCTTCACCCCGCAGGCCTGCCCGGTTCCTGGGTTGACACACAAAGCTGCTCTGCAAGCGTCACCTCCGCTGACTGGGTCCCTGGCTAGATACCCACAGCAAATTTACACTGTTTTACAAGTTGTACACTCACTCATTTACATTGTAGCAAAGTGTCTTTTCTTCAGTGTTGTCACAAGAAAAGATTGAATAAAATATTTACAAATATGTGAGGGTGTACTCACTTTTGTGAGATACTGTATTTCAAAAACCGGAGCAACACCCCTGGCAACAACTATGTGGCCACGTCTACAGTTTGTAGCAGTGTTCTTCATGCCTGACATGCTTCAAGAAACTCAACCCTTGAATGGAAACCACTGAATATATAGGGAACCTTGATGTTTAGGGTTGAAACGCTTCCGGGAAACACACTTTAAATCTCTGAAGTGTGAAAAGTCTTAATGTGCTCCATGTTAGAAAGGGAACGGCACTGCTATTAATGAGATAGAAGGTGCTGCTCACCCCGAATATAGAGTCAATGGAAAGATTTCCCCATAGGGTTTTATTGCCAGCAAAACACAAAGTTAAAGAAAGATGTCTCTTTATATCAAAAGGGTATTTATTTAGTAAAAAGTAATAAAAAATGCAACAAGGACATTTAGTATATTAAAACATGAGCGTTCAATGACAAAAACATGTACATAATGATACAGCCAGTGAGTACATATAAAAGCAGCCACGGTGACTAGGAACACTCTGTACAGCCTTCAGTGGTAAATACAAATATACCGGTACTTCAACTATTGAACATGTCTTCTACTCAATAAAATATATAGTCTTTGAAAGTGACGTTTTTGTTTAAATTATCTCATTGTCACAATGTATTTTCTTCTAGAGTTTTTCCCTTTGTATTCCCCCAGAAGAAGACCCCTACTTCTAAGGTCGAAACTTGTCGGGGTTGGGGAGCATAGTGTGAATACATAATTTGTTTATATCACCCTATGCATGCTTTTATATGTACTCACTGGCTGTATCATTATGTACATGTTTTTGTCATTGAAAGCTCATGTTTTAATATACTAAATGTCCTTGTTGCATTTTGCATTACTTTCTACTAAATAAATACCCTTTTGATATAAAGAGAAATCTTTCTTTAACTTTGTGTTTTGCTGGCAATAAAACCCCATGGGGAAATCTTTCCATTTACAATGTGCTCCATGTAATTCACAAACCCAAAGCAAAATCCCCGGTAACAACTGTGTACAGTACCATTTCCCAAAGCAACTGGACTTGTCTTTAAGCAAAAGAAGGATAAGCACCGCTCCATGTAGGCTCGCTAATCTGTGCACTAGGATGAGGGTGCGTCTCCCTACTCACTAATAGCAATAGGATAAAATGTAACATTTATTTAGGACTTTATTATAATGTATATCAAACACGGTGTGTGTGCCTTTTTACTTATAGGGAGGGGCTAAAATAGACCCCAAAGATATGATAATCAAAAAAAAATGGTGGTCTATGGTTTTCAGCTGCCAAGAGAAGTAAAAATCCCTGTTTGCACTTCTACGTCAATACATCTATATCAATATGAATAGAGATCTTTATCGTGTCTCAATCACAAGGTGAAGAAGTCACCTTCACTTCACCTTCAGTAATGACAATTCTTAGCACACAATACGACCCCATTCAAGACTAACCACCAATGGAGGTGCCAAAATATAGAGTTCAGTGATGTGAGGGACAATTTAGCAGCCTCCCCATCAACTGTGCCCCTTCCATGGGTAAAATGTGGACTGTATATAACTCCAGCACAGATTCAACAAGGAGTTACCAACCCCTTCCCCAATAAACCATGTGTGCCCCCAAAAATAAATGTTTAAAAAGTTTTTCTAAATAAACCCAACATGTTTTTCTCAAAAATGCCAGAACTTCATCAGGGGTACAAAATAAAATAAAAAGAAGCAACCAAACAAAATGAAAGTGAAAAGGAGTGCAAGCTAACCCCACATGGCAAAAAATAGTGGCTCTGTTTGTTTTCCGCCTGTTTATAATCTTATTTCAAGATGCCCTCCACGCTCATTGCACAATAACGTGATCTGCCTCTGCTACCACACTGATAGGTGCTGGCCCTGCTCATGGCTGTCTTCATAGAAAAGTAGAACAAATCCTGTCTGCAACATGACTAAAATCTATTTTTTTGAAAGTCACATGAAAAAAATCACATATCCATATTAGAAGAAAGCAGTTAACGCGTTTCATGCTCACTTATCGCTTATTCATTATTTATATATCCATTTGAACATCCAAGATCCTCCCATATTCTGTGAAATTTAACAAGGTGATAAGACATGCAGTTGTCGATGATTAATCACTGCATGCCGCCTGTTACTAAGTTAGACAAAAAAACAGAAAATTAAATACATTACTATATTTCTATATTCCCTGAATAAATGGAGATGAAACTAGCCCATAAACAAAGTACTGATTAAAGCAAGTCTAAACCTAAGAAAAAAAATAATATTTTGCAGATTACCAGTCCTTGGACGCTCTGGCTGCACTAGAAAATACCTGTTGACCCTGCCTTGTTAATTCCTGTTTGCTGAATGAAAGCACAAACAATGTTATCTTTCTTCTGTAGGCTACCAACCCCTTTCCCCAACCACCATGTAAAGGGAATGAAAAGATAAAGAGATATCTGAAGTCCAGCCTGGGTGACAACCATGGCTCCCTTCATAGATACAATGGAGGAGTGAGTGTTGTCAGCCAGGGAAAGATAGTGTTATTTGCAGGATCACTAGGTAAAAAGAAAAAAGAAAAAAATGCAGTCGCCTCATCTGAGGACTGCATAGTCATCACTGGCACATGAAGGAATGGACAGTAAAATAAAGTTTTCTTTAGTTCTAAACTTTCCACACTCCATAAAAGATACAGTATGTTTTTTCACTGCTGCTTCTCCTTTCACTGTCCTGGCACAGACTGGGGCTAGGTCCAGGACAACCTGGGGTCAGACTATGTGGCTTGAATGATATCAGCCATCAGACTGAGGATATCCTGTGGAAGAAACAAAGTACTGTGGGAGGGGGGAATGAGTCTCTGGATTGATAGTGAATATTGCAACAAAAGCCATTTTTTCTTTTAATGGGCTACTCATTTTTGTCTTGCCATTTTTGGCTGGAGATTCATTTTCACTTACCCCTTTTTCGCCAACACCCCCCAAAGCATTATACTCAACTGTCCACGCCCATGATCCTGTGAAATCTATGCTCTCCATGCCCACAAGGAATCACACTCTCCGACCGGTTCCTTGCTTCTTCTGGAGAAAATTCTACTTGTTCCTACAGAGAGAGGTCATCCACCAAAATGGACAGCCTCTATATAAGAATCAATAGGAGTTCCTCCTCATATGCAGAGGTAGATGTGCGGCTCCTTGAGGACAAGGACAGTGTGAATCCAATAAGAGTGTGGGCAAAGGAGTATACAAATTTGCTGTGAGAGGGGCCAATGTAATAGATAAGTGTACAAAAGTGAAGCTATACTTTAACGGTATTTGGGAACATTTTCAATTTTCCCCAACAATTAGCCTTATTAGATATTGGACTGGGCAAAATGACTGAAAAGAATATGGTGACATTAGAGCTTTTTTAAAATTTTTACTTTCAGCTGGTAAACAAAGGAAACAAAAGCAGAACTCCCAAGTATTTGATGGACGTTTCAATTCAGGAACAGCTGACAGTGCCTCATAGATATCTGGCTCTTCAGGGATGTGTCTAAGGATGTAATTAGAGAGAAAAGTCAATCTTGTCATCAGAAGGCAGTGATTCCTCTATTCCCCCGACGCTACGCCACAGGTTGGTATTAAGTGTGATTTGCTGAGGCTCAGAGGGGTGTCAGCATGTAATTAGCATGGCATATAATCCCTGAGCCCTTCATCAAGGTGTCTACAATGTGCCGCCTCTGTGTGGCCCTTAGAGTAAAGTAAAATCTCTAATCATACCATCTCAGTGTATGCTGAGTGCTGAAGAACCGTAACTGGTCACATGGGCCAAGGACATATATAAAATGTTTATCTATGTATAGGAACATACATTAGAGGTCAGTATGGGACATTACCTACATCACAAAACAGTATTATAGTGTAGTATTTCACTAACATAGGAAATGTGATGCTACCCAACACCCACAATCATTGGTGGACAAGTAATATTAAGGAGATTCAGGTCAACTCGGCAAAGACAGGTGGGTACATCCAACGCACAACGGCACCCTACTAACTAGTGGGTCACAGGGTTGGCTGTGCTGTCTGTGTAAATATCAAAACTGGATAGACAGAAATGCAAAATTTTGGGCGCACAGCTTCATTATATACATTTTAATTGTAACTTAGCTGTTTGTTTAGAGTTCAGATTTAAATGTATAGACCATATCATTAAATAGGGTCCTCTTGTTATGTCCTTATGCTAAAAATACAAAGATATTTCTTAGTGTTAATTAAAATTGTGCATCTCAGTAAAGCTGGAATAACACTAAGATAAAGACTTAACTTACCACAAATTATCTGTCATCTGTGACTATTCAATATAGGTCCAACATATTATCAGAAAGAGGATGGAAAAACACCAGAGGAAAGATAATGGTATATTGTTATAAACACCAGAGGAAAGATAATGGTATATTGTTATAAACAATATCATTAATCTAAGGCAGCCATTCTCAACCAGTGTTCCCTGGAACCTTAGGGTACCTCCAGAGGTTGTTAGGGATTCCTTGAGCTGTGGCTGATTGACCGCCAATCTGCTGGTGCCTTCATAGTTCTGGCTCTAACACCATTTGGCTGCGCCAGTAGCAAGATTCCAATTATCTTTTTAACTGTCCGTAAGAGTGGCATTCTTCCCAGTAGCCAACCATGTAAGAGGCATTTTTCCTTTTCATTTTTCCCAATGGATTGGCTTTAGCAGGGGTACCCCAGGATTTAAAAATGATTTCAAGAGTAGCTCTTAGGTAAAAGATCAGAAAGGCTGACTTATGCCTCGTACACACGATCGGACATTCCAACAACAAAATCCATGTTTTTTTTCCGACGGACGTTGGCTCAAACTTGTCTTGCATACACACGGTCCAAATACCAGAAGGAAACCTCACAATTCTGTTGGAGGGGGTGCAAAGAACTAGGTACAATGGCACACATTTGGTGGCAGTGTGGAAAAATAAGGGAATTCTGGGATAAGATAAGGGAAACTATAGGTGAGATAACCCAAATAGCTATCCCGGACGACCCATGGGCATGTTTATTTCACGGATTTAGAATGCCAACCGGATCATATCTAGGAACACTTGTACCACAAATGTTGAATGCAGCAAAAAATCTTGTTGTAAGACACTGGCAGGAGAAAGGTGGCCCAACTATACAAGAATGGTATGATAAAACAAATGAAATTCAGAATGTAGAATACCTGAGATACACCGACGAAGCGAAAGTGGAGGAGTATGAGGAAAAATGGAAGGGTTGGCAGAAATTCAAAAGCTCAATAAGGGCTGTAGAGGTCTTGGGAGATCAATAGACCCAGCTAATGAAGCTCTCGGAGAGTAGCCAGAGATGGGTATTGAGCAGCAGAAGTGGTGTCCACTAGGAGGGACAGACATAGTTAGTTTGGAGGCACACGGATGAAAGAAGAATAGGACTTCGAGGAGGTGGGGTGGGCTGGGGGGGGGAAGGGAAGGGGGGGTTTAAGTTTCGACTCTACTGATAAAGTTGCTGAGGGAAGGTGCGATGCCGTATGCATGCAGAATAGATAGGAGACATCCGCAATAGAGGGAGGGAAAGAGAGGGAAGGGAAAAAAAAAAAAATCTGTAACAGATGCCACCATGATGTGAGTAATGAGTCGGGAAAGTATTGAACAGCAGAGCTGAAACTTTCACCCCGAAAATAGACACTGATGTGGCAAAGAAAAAAAAAAAAAAAATCAATGAAATCAAATTTTGTCTATGGATTAAAAAGTACACTTTGGTTTGTATATGTGACACTTGGAATATTTTATCTTTAACACGCTGTAATTATTACCTTTTGTTCAACCTCTGTCTCTTAATACAAAATAAAACATGGCTAAACGTATGTGAATACCCCTGCCAAATGATTTCGTTCAGGTGTCTCCAGTGAAGGGCACTGTTAATATTATAGCATACAAATACATTGTAGACAACTGAGCACTTCCAACCCTGTGTTAACAGTTTGGGGAGGTCCTTTTCTGTTCCAGCGTGACTGTACCCCTGTGCACAAAGCCAGCTCCATAAAGACATGATTTGTGATGAGTTTGTTGTGGAGGAGTTCCCCATGTCCTGCACAGAGCCCTGACCTCAACCCTATAGAACACCTTTGAGATGCATTGGAACACAGATTGTAAGCCAGGTCTTCCCATCCAACATTAGTACCTGACCTCACAAATGTTCTTTTGGCTAAACGTGGGCGCAAAATTCCACAGAAAAACTTGTCGAAAGCCTTCCCAGATGAGCTAGGCTTTTATAACTGCAAAGGAGAGGCCAACTCCATAATTAATTACATGTTTTTTTAATAGGATATCCAAAAAGCTCATATACAGTATGTGCAACGATCAGGTGTCCACAAATGTTTGTGCAAATAGTGTACTTTTAGTTCTTCTGACACTTCGAAACTACTAAAGTATTCACCATCATTGAATCTGTCTGGGAATTACCATATAGATTAGGGAGCCCCCAGGTAGCAGACTGGGGTGGTAACTGATCAATGTAGGTGATATCAGGTACAGTAGAATACAGTAGGGTTGGTAGAGTCTAGTAGGGTAAAGGTATGGTAAAGCTGACCTCTGTGTGTTGATTGGCTTCCCACATGCAAGAATCCGCTGAGTGGCTAGAGGAGAAGCTTTTTCACCTTCTTTAGCCGTTCAGCTAGTTCTTCCACCTGGGGCACCAGTCAACACAGAGAGGGCAGCTTTACCTTACTGGACTCTATCCAGTATTAATATACACAGTGGCAGCTGGTGCAGTGGTGCTCCATCGGTTGGGGGGGGCAGCAGGCGGACCTGACCATGGACCCCCCCTCGCTCCAGCCCACACTGCGCACCGTACCCACCCAAGTCACCAGCAAACTCACCCTGTGCTTCTCCTGGACTGACATGTGGAGACGGCGGCGGCTTCCCTTCTCATACAATACTCCCAACGCACACCAGGATCTCCAAAATTGGGTCCAAAATTTTAATTACATAGTATCAAAAAAATAAATAAAAGCGACGTTTTGGAGCCACGCAGTACCCCTTTATCAGGCATGTGACGTCACATGCCTGATGAAGGGGTCCTGCGTGCCTTCAAAAACGTCCCTTCTATTTATTTTTTTGATACTATGTGATTAAAATTTTGGACCCAATTTTGGAGATCCTGGTGTGCTGGTGACACTTCCTTCTCAGGCTTCCCCTCTCAGTCTCCTCCGTGTTCCGGCTCCATCGGTCGGGCTTCCCATGTGTCTCCTATGCATCACGGCGCCAGTACGTTGTTTCCGTCCTCCTCCTTTCGGCCAATCGGGAAACTGGTCTCTGATTGGTAGGGAGGAGAATCAGTGTGACGATAGCGAATATTCATGTCACACAACTGGGTGGGCTCAGGGAGCCCACCCTTTTGTGAAGCCTATTAGAGCCTCTGACTCCAATCACGTGCTAAAAAAAAAAAACTCTCATTGGAATCCATGCATCTCACGCCCTCAATTTCGATTAGGAGGCCGGACGCATGGATGGGGGGGGGGGCGGCGCCCCTGTGCCCCTAATGGACGGGCCGTCACTGTATGTACAGTACCTGTATACTTACTGCGAAATGTGAGCTTGATGATTTTATCTTTATTTATTCAGCAACAATAAAAGGATTAACTTCACTAGGGTACGCGTTTCCTTTTTTCTTTTCTTTTTTTCCTATAGTTTGCTCTTCACCCATGGATCATTGGTAGCTGCAGGACCCTTTAGCTGTCAGTTGCTGTTATAATTTAAGAGTGGCTTTTTGGACTATGGAGTGACTTGTTTGGCATGGATTCAGCGCAACACTAACGTTTTGTTTTGTTTTTTGCTTGGGACAGGGTTAGAACCTAGGTTTTTGATGCTCTCTGTGCCCCAGTGTGCTAGCTATTCTTTCACTTCCTGACACGGTGGCAGAGTGTCACAATGCCAGGAATGGATGGATGGATCTTTCTTAAATGGGAAGAAACACAAACACATCCCGTAGGACAAAATCACACGTATTTAGCAGATTGAGGAAATGTTAGAACATCTATCAGATTTTAGTTACTCTTTGCTTCTCCCCATCCCGGTGACACCAATTTTCCACTGTTTCTTGCTCTGTTGTCAAATCCCAAAAAATAAATTGCTGGTGGCACTCCATTAAAGTGTTTGTTACCCTAAAAAAAAAAATGGATCCTGCACCTTTAAAGTATGAATAGCAGTACAGAGCTTGTGCTGTATAATTTAGCCCCCTGTATCACCTGGCTGATCCTGCCTGGCTAAGCCCCCCCCCCGTAAACTGACCACGGTTTATCGTGGCTGCTGAGCCCTTACACCATGGTCAGTTTAAGTGCCTCCGTCATCCACAGCTAACTGCAGCTCTCCTGCTCAGGGCTCACGTGACCGGCTGGCTCTCTCCTCCTCTCCTCCCGACTGACATCAGTGGGGGATTCTCTGCCCCTCCCACTCTAGCTGCCAGATTGGGAGAGAGGAGAGGCAGCCGGTCACATGAGCGGCGCTATAAAATCAGGTATATTTTTAATAAGGCACATACACAGGGCACTTAATGTTATAAAAGCGCAAGGGGATTGCGTGATTATTACTAAGTGGGTTTACAACCACTTTAAACGTGAAGTGGCTTTATTGATCCAGACAAATCCAGACAGACATACAGCCCTCCCTGGGACCTCCTTCTCTGATGCATTTCACCCAAAGACTGGGCATACTCAAACAGACATTCTGACTCTTCTCCACTATCAAAAACTGAAAAAAAATAATAGTTTTGTTGAGAGATAATTTGCTTCATGTAAATCTCAGTCTTAACTTCTTGTCTAGGGCTTCCTTAAAGGAAATCACCCCTGGTCATTATAATGAGGACCAAGCCCCGGTCTCTATGAAGACCCTCTTCTTCCTTCTGCTGCTCCTCCCCCTCTCAGCAGTACAAACACCCCCCGGGTGCAAGCTGAAGGGATGGAACATGGACACCTTTACCCAGCCAGGTGATGTCATGGTCGGAGGAATTTTTTTGGTCTACTCTGGGTATGATTTCCCGCTGATTAACTTCCAAGAACCGCCTAAGCCATTTTCCTGCAAAGGGTAAGTGACAACAGTATCCTCCACAAAAACAGCAGTATAAAGCTAAGGCTTATGCCGCACGACCGGACTTTACGGCAGAAAAGGTCAGACGGAATGAATCCATCGGACATTCCGATCGTGTGTGGGCTGCATCGGACCTTTTCTGTCGAAAAATCTGACGAACCTTAGAAAAAGAACGTTTCAAACCTTTCTGACGGACTCGATTCCTATCGTAAAAACTGTTTGTCCGTATGCTAGTCCGACGGACCTAAAACAACGCAAGGGCAGCTACTGGCTATTGAACTGCCTTTTGTAGTACGGCCATACGTCATCACGTTAGAAATGATTGGACTTTGGTGGGATCGTGTGTAGGCAAATCCGTTTCGTCGGGTCGAAAAGTCCTTCGGAGTTTAGTCCGACGAGAAGTCTGCTCGTGTGTATGCGGCATACGGCTCTTGCATAATTACTTTCATCTTAAAGTGTATGTCAAGTAATAATTTTAAAAAAAACAACATATTTAGTAACTCTCATAAGTACAAGTTTTATTCCTTTAATTAAACACGCTGCAAGTACAGAAAAACACCTGCTTAGGGTCCAGAAATATTCTACCTTCCTCTTTGACATGACAACACAGCTCTGATTTCTTAAGTACGTGGAGTCAACCCTGCAACACAGACCTCTCCTATCAAATACTGCGGTCACCCTCTGACTCTATTCTACACTCACTAACCCACATCTTTAATCTCTCCCTCTTTTCACCCCCATACTTAAAAGGCCGTCCTTGAACCCTACCAATCTTGATAATCTACGCCCTATCTCCTTGCACCCCTTTTCCTTTAAACTCCTTGAACGCCTAGTCTACAACCAACTGAGTGACCACCTCATTAAGAATAACCTTCTTGGCTCCCTTCAGTCTGGATTTCTCCCTCAACACTCCACAGAAACTGCTCTTTTTAAACTCACAAATGACTTGCTAATAGCGATAATCAATGGACACTATTCTGTACTCTTACTTCTGGACCTTTCAGCTGCCTTTGACCACCCCCTCCTCCTCAAAAAACTTTACTCCTTTGGTCTCCGTGACTGTGCTCTTCACTGGCTCTCAACCTACCTAACCCACCACACCTTCAGTGTCACATGCAATTCTACTTCCTCTGCTCCTCTTCCTTTCTCCGTCGGGGTCCCCCAAGGTTCTGTTCTTTGACCTCTCCTATTTTCAATCTACACCTCCTCCCTGGGTCACCTAATAGCCTCCCATTGTTTCAATAAAATTTCTATGCTGACAAAATCTATCTTTCCACCCCTCAGCTTACTCCTTCAGTCTTCTCACGCATCACTGATTTACTAACAGGCATTTCTGTCTGGATGTCACACCACTTTCTCAAACTCAACTTGTCCAAAACCGAGCTCATAATATTTCCTCCCCCACGTGCCTTTCCCCTGTCTTCTCTGTCAAGAGCAATGGCACAACCATCCACCCTTCCCCGCATGCCAGGGTGCTAGGTGTTATCCTGGACTTGCCGCCTCAATAACCGCAACATCTCTAAAATACGTCCCTTCCTAACCAATGTGAGAACAAAGCTCCTGATTCACTCCCTGTTATTCGCTCACCTTGACTACTGCAACTCCCTCCTCATTGGCTTACCTTTAAATAGGCTATCCCCCTTGAGTCCATCATGATTGCTGCTGCCAGGTTATCCACCTTACAAACTGCTCAGCATCTGCTACCCCTCTCTGCCAATCCCTCCATTGGCTGGCACTCTCCCAATTAAATAAATTCAAAATACTAACAATAAATTACAAAGCCATGCATAACTCTGCCCCCAGCTACATCACTAATCTAGTCTCTAAATGCCAACCAAATCGTCCTCTTCATTCCTCCCAAGACCTCCTGCTATCTAGCTCCCTCGTTACCACCTCCCACACTTACCTCCAAGACTTCTCCCGAGCCTCTTCCATTCTTTGGAATTCCCTACCCCAATTTGTCCGACTATCTCCAACTCTATCCACTTCTAGGCAATCCCTGAAAACTTTTCTCTTCAGAGAAGCCTATCCTGCCTCCACCTAACACCTGTACTTTCATTTTCTTCATCAGCTCATCCCCCACATTTATTACCTTTTGTATCACTTGACCCTCCCTCTTAGATTGTAAGCTCTCGCGAGCAGGGCCATCTGATTTCTCCTGTATTGCATTGTATTGTACCTGTACTGTCTGCCCTAGTGTTGGCGCTATACAAATCCTGTATAATAATAATAATATAAAAATCTTGAGAAAAATCCAAGGGATAGTGTTTCAGTGGAATGGCATAGATGTAATATAGAAAGATAATGTTCCAGGGATGAGAAAAAATCAGAGAGGTATAAGATGTGATATAGAGTGATAATGTTCCATAGGTGAGGAATAGTCAAAGAAAGGTATATGATGTAATATAGAGTGATGACTTTCCAGAGGTGAAAAATGGTCATAGAAAGATAAAGATGTAATTTGGAGGGATAGTGTTCCAGAGGTGAGGAATGGTCATAGAAGGAAGGTGTAAGGTTTGGTATGGAGGAATAGTGTCCCAGAAGTGAGGAATGGTCATAGAAGAAAGGTAGTTTGATACAGTATAGAGGGATAGTGTTCGAGAAGTGGGGAATAGTCATAGAAGAAAGGTATAAGTTTATTATAGAGGAATAGTGCTCCAGAGGTGAGGAATGCTCATAGAAGAAAGATATAAGATGTGACATAGAGGTATAGTGTTCGACAGGTGAGGAATAGTCATATAAGAAAGGTTTAAGGTTTGATATGGAGTGCTAGTGTTCCAGAGGTGAGGAATGGTCATATAAGAAAGGTATAAGGTTTGATATAGAGGGATAGTGTTCAATAAGTGACAATGGTCATAGAAAAAAGATATACAGTTTCATATCAAGGGATATTGTTCCAGAGGTGAGGAATGGTCATAGAAGGAAAGGTATACAGTTTGATATAGAAGGTCCATAGTTGATGAGCTCTCATAAGGTGTCAGAGAGTGGAATTCTAGAGGTGAACATTACAAAGGTGTAAAGCAGGGATCCTCAAACTACGGCCCTCCAGCTGTTGCAGAACTACACATCCCATGAAGCATTGTAAAACTCTGACATTCACAGACATGACTAGGCATGATGGGAATTGTAGTCCCTGAACACCTGGAGGGCCGCAGTTTGAAGACCCCTGGTGTAAAGTGTCACAGAAGAGAAGGGATTTCCAGAGGAATGGGAAGCAACAAGAGCAATATCGCTAAATCACATAAATATAAGAGGGTTAAGAGAGCAAAGACATGACCTTATGTTTCCTCTCCGTGTCTTGCACAGGTTCCACATCCGTTATTACCGGGATGTTCTGGGCCTCAAGTTTGCAGTTGATGAAATTAACAATTCTCCAGACCTGCTGCCTAACATCACTCTTGGCTTCAGCCTCCTGGAGTCTTGTATGTCAGAGCTCCGGGCCATAGGAGGGGTTATGTCCCTTTTGTCAGGGGTAGGAAACCCTATACCTCATTACGACTGCCACAGGACCTCTGCCATGGTTGGGATAGTTGGAGATATGGCATCAGCTCTGTCTCTTCCCATTGCCAGGATCCTAGGAGTCCTTCATTATCCACAGGTATTCAACTTAAGTTGTAAACATAGAGTAAAGTTAAAAATAGATTTAAAAAGCAATTTGTAGAATAAGCACTTTTTTATACCCTCTTCTCTTGTAACTTTTTAATAAGTTATATCAGGTCCCTTCCCTGGGACCTCTGTCCTCTATGTGCAGAATGGTCAAAGAAAGAAGTAGGGTGTGATATATATTTATGGTGTTCCAGAAGAGAAGGACAGTATTAGCAGAGTGGAAGCTGTGATATTGAGGGATAGTGTTCCAGAAGTGAAAACAATCAGAGAAAGGTACAGGGGGTAACATAGAAGGATAGCTTTCTAAAAGTGAACAAAGTGAGGTATATGATATAGAGGAATAGTGTTCCAGAGATGAGGAACATTCAGAGAAAAGTATGAGCAGTGATACAGAGGGAGAACTTTCCAGACTTGATGAAAGCTCAAAGAAAGGAATATGGTGTAATTAAAAGGAATAGTGTTCCAGAGGTGAGAAAATCAGAGAGTGGTTTGAGAGGAATAAGGTTCCAAAGTTAATAACGGTCAAAGAAGGTTATGAGGTATGATATACAGTATATTGTCAAAAGTATTGGGATGCCTGCCTTTACACACACATGAACTTTAATGGCATCCCAGTCTTAAAATTGAATTGGACCACCCTTTGCAGCTATAGAAGCTTCAATTCTTCTGTGAAGGCTGTCCACAAGGTTTAGGAGTGTGTCTATGGGAGTGTTTGACAATTCTTCCAGAAGTGCATTTATGAGGTCAGGCACTGATGTTGGATGATGTTGGCTCGCAGTCTCCGCTCTAATTCATCCCAAAGGTGTTCTATTGGGTTGAGGTCAGGACTCTGAGCAGGCCAGACAAGTTCTTCCACCCCAAACTCGCTCATCCGTGTCTTTATGGACCTTACTTTGCACACTGGTGCACAGTCATTTTAGAACAGGAAGGGGCCATCCTCAAACTGTTCCCACAAAGTAGGGAGCTTGAAATTGTCCAAAATGTCTCAGTATGTTGACGGTACGCCTTAAGAGTTCCCTTCACTGGAACTAAGGGGCCAAGCCCAACCCCTATACCTTAATCCCCCCTCCACCAAATGATTTAGACTAGTGCACAAAGCAAGGTCCATAAAGACATGGCAACAATAGGGAAAGTGAGCGCTAGTCAAAGGTAAAAAAAGCAGCTAGCATTCATAAAGATGAACATACAACCTACAAAAAGCAATCCAATAACAACAGAAATGCAGCACTAAAAAGAATATATCTAGTGAAATTCCAAAGTGAAAGAATAAAGTCCCAAATAAATCAGTCTTATTATGCAGAAAAAGTCTTGGGTAGGTTCCAGAAATCCACGATGACAGTGTAGTGTGCCAAAACACTCACCAGAAAGTGAAAATAAAAAAGCCTAGAAAATCCAAAATATTGCACAGTGCTCCTTAGTGGTGGAATCCCTTCACCATTCTATGCCCTCACCAGAAGTAAAGCCTTTAAGAGCCTTGGATCAAAATCCTGGAGCTTGGCATCACCCCATTCAGAGTGGTAGATATTTATTAAAACAATTTGCTGCAGCATAAAAACAGAACATGGCCAAAAAACAGAAACTTACAAATGATGGCTATCGCCCCCCAACACAAGGGTATGGCGGCAATGACGTCAGCGTGTCGGCCCCTCCCGTCGCATTTGCAAGCACGTTCTCAAGGGATCCGCCTATCTATATGTATAGGTTTTCCCCTATTATCTACCACTTGGAATGCAATGATGCCAAGCTCCAGGATATTGGTACAAGGCTCTTAAAGTGGAAGTCCATGCAAAAACTAAAATCCCTACATCTATAGACACCACTGATCTAACACTAACCTATCTATCCCTGTAAAGAAAAAATGAGTATACATACCTTTTTGGAAGCCAATCCGACCCCATGTGACCGGATCCCACGCTGAGCTGTCAGCCACGGCTCTTCTGTGTAGGTGGGTGCAGAGGACACGGGCGACAACAGAAGCCCCATAGTAAGTCTATGAAAGACATCACTTCCCATTCAATTCAAAGTCGTTGTTCGTCGTGTCCTCTGCAGAGCTTCCGCCGCTGGAGATCGGGTCGGGTCGAGCTCAAAAAAGGTATGTATACTCATTTTTTCTTTACAGGGATAGATGGGTTAGTGTTAGATCGGTGGTGTCTATAGATGCAGGGATTTTAGCTTTTGCATGGACTTCCACTTTAAAGGCTTTACTTCTAGTGAGTGTATAGAATGGTGAAGGGATTCCACCACTAAGGAGCACTGTGGAATATTTTGGATTTTCAAGGCTATTTTATTTTCACTTTCTGGTGAGTGTTTTGGCACACTACACTGTCACAGTGGATTTCTGAAACCTAGCCAAGACTTTTTCTTCATAATAGGACTGATTTATTTGGGACTTTATTCTTCCATAAAGATATGAATGAGCGAGGTTGGGGTGGATAAACTTGACTGACCTGAACCCGATAGAACACCTTTGGGATGAATTAGAGTGGAGACTGTGAGCCAGGCCTTCTCATTCAACATCAGTGCCTGACCTCACAAATGCGCTTCTGGAAGAATGGTCAAACATTCCCATAGACACACTCATAAACGTTTTGGACATCCTTCCCAGAAGAGTTGAAGCTGGATAGCTGCAAAGGGTGGGCCAACTCAATATTGAACCCTACGGACTAAGACTGGGATGCCATTAAAGTTCATGTGTGTGTAAAGGCAGGCATCCCAATACTTTGGGCAATATAGTGTATATCATTTGGATAGTGTTTTAGAGGTGGAGGAACGTTCAGAGAAAAATACAAGCGATATATAGAGGAATAGTGTTCCAAAGGAGAGGAATGGTCATAGAAGGAAGGTATAAGATGTGATATAGAGGGATAGTGTTCCAGAAGTGGGGAATAGTCATAGAAGAAAGGTATAAGTTTAATATAGAGGAATAGTGCTCCAGAGGTGAGGAATGCTCATAGAAGGAAGGTATAATATGTGACATAGAGGGATAGTGTTCGTCAGGCGAGGAATAGTCATATAAGAAAGGTATGCAGTTTGAATATTTTTCCAGAGGGGAGAAATGGTCATAGAAGATAAATATAAGGTTTGATATAGAGGGATAGTTCTACAGAGGTGAGGAATGGGTATAGAAGAAAGGTATAAGGTACTCCAGAGCCTCCCCCATCCTCTGGAACTCTCTAACTCAATCTGTGTGACTATCTTCTACTCTGTCCACTTTCAGGTGATCCCTGAAAACCCATCTCTTCAGAGAAGCCTATCTGGCCCCCCACCTAACAACTGCACATTAATTTTCTCCATCAGCCCATCCCCCACAGTTAATACCTCTTGTATCCCTTGACCCTCACTAACGAGCAGGGCTATCTGCTTCCTACTTATCAAATTGTATTGTAATTGTACTGTCTACCCTCATGTTGTAAAGCGCTGCGTAAACTGTCAGCGCTATATAAATCCTGTATAATAATAGGGTTTGATATAGAGCAGTGGTCCCCCCAGCGAGGGGCTGAATTCCTCCCAATGACACCAACGATGGGACACAATTCCACCTAATGACAAAATGACACCAACTATTGGGCCTAATGACACCAATGATGGGGCACAATTTTTCCTAATGACCCAATGACACGAATAATTGGGCCTAATGACATCAATGATGGGGCTCAATTCCTCCCAGACACCAATGACGGGTCACTATTCCACACACTGACACCATCGATTACACCATCAACGGGGTACAATTCCTCCCAATGACACGAACAACTGGGCTCAATGACACCAATGATGGGGCATGAATCCTCCCAGTGACACTAATAATAGGGCACAATCCCTCCCACTGACACCAACAATGAGGCACAATTCCTCCCACTGACACCAAGGTGGGGCATTGTTCATATATGTAAGCTAAAAATACAAGTAATTTGGTAATTTGAGTAATGTTTTATGCCCTCTTCCCTCCTAGTTATATCAGGTCTGTCCTCTGAAGTCTTGGTGACTGTAAAGCTTTAGTTATGTTGACTTTAACACACAAGCCCAAGGAAAGTCAGAAGCAGATTCCAGTCACTTGGACCATAAATAAATGAATCACTGTCAATTTTAATTGTTTTCATAGTGGGATCATTCAGTGGATTACAATTTAAAAAGGTTTACCATTGATTGGAGTCAAGAACATATGGCTCAATACTGTTGGATTTGACACCCAATAAAGTTGACACTTTTACAAGGATGGTCGGCTGATGCTTTGCCAAAATGTTTTGGCCACATGAATTTTTGTGTCCCAAAAGCTAACAATGTTCATGGAATATTTTAAAGCCCATTTTCATCAGGGATCACCAAACTTTCCAAACAAAGGGCCCAACTACTGTCCTTTATACTTTAGAGGGCCAGACTAGGGCCTGTGGGAGTAGAAAATGTCCTGGCATCCAGTGGGATTAAACAATGCCCTGTCTTTGGTGTCAGTGGGGGGACTAGTGCCCCATCCTTGGTGTCAGTGGAAGAAATAGTGTCCCATTGTTGGTGTCAATGGAAAGAATTTTGCCCCATCATTGGTGTCAATGGGAGGAAGTGTACCCTTTTGATGGTGTCAGTGGGAGGAGTAGTGCGCCATTGTGGGTGTCATTGGAAAGAAAAGTGCCCTATGGTTGGTTTTAGTGGATGGACTCCTGCCCAGATGGTCTACTCTACAGCTTTAGAAATTCACCCACTACCAGAGGAAGAAAAGGGCAAGGAGAACACGTGATGTCACTGGACTGGCCCAAAGATTGCTGAAAAAAACATTCAAAGCTTTAATAAATGATTCAGTCGGTGATAAAATCTACTTTAATGACTCTGCATTCTTACCTTACAGATCAGCCATGGGGCCTCTTCATCATCCTTGAGCGACAAGGTGAACTTTCCATCTTTCATGCGCACAGTTTCCAGTAACATGTTTCAAAACATTGCCCTCTCACGACTTGTTAACCTGTTTGGTTGGACTTGGGTTGGAATGCTAATAGTGGACAACGATGTGGGTGAGCAGGGTGGGAGGGTGATCAGGGCTGAGATAGAGAAAAGTGGAAGCTGTGTGGCCTTTGTTGAAAAAATCCACCTGAGCTACTCCAGGAAACAAGTCCTGAGGGTGGTGGGAATCGTAAAACAAAGTTCAGCCAACGTAATTATCCTCCACAGCACCGAGCCTCATGTGATGGCGTTGCTCAATGCCTTGTTTGATGATGGTGTGATTGGGAAGATTTTCATTTCTTCTGTTTCCTTTACAATCACTCCTGGCCTTTTCTCCAGGAAGGCATGGAAAGTTCTTAACGGGACTGTAGGCCTAATGCCCAAAACAAGACCTATGCCAGGCTTTGAGTCCTTCCTTCAAAATCTACATCCAGCTTCAAACTCTACGTTTCCCTTCATTAAACCCTTCTGGGAAACAGCATTTCACTGCAGCTGGTCTGGGGAAGGAACAATGGAAGGTAAAGAAAGGTCTACAAGTGGTGGGTCACCATGCACTGAAGATGGAACTCTGAGGATGAAAATCCCAGAATTATTTGAAATCTATGACCTGAGCTACACATATCACGCCTACCTGGCTATATATGCCTATGCCCATGCTCTTCACGCGCTGCTCAAGTGCCAACCAGCAAACCGTATTTGTGCTGATGTCAGTGGTACCCAGCCCTGGCAGGTAAAACTAATGAGACAATGTCCTAACATCAACATAGATAACAGAGCAGGTAGACAGTAAAGATGAGGGCATACTCAAATGCTAGGCATATCAAGTTTTGAAAACAAAATTTAGGCTGTGGCCTTTGTAATCTTATGGAGTAGTGATCCAAAAAACATAAAGGATCAGTTGACATATCAGCTTGTGGTAGGTGTTGGAGTGTTCAACTACCCAATGATTTCTTACATTTCTCAGGAGGTCAGTGGTGGGATCTCTGTACACTTGCTTTATGATGCAGCCCCATTCCTGGACTTATTTACATTATGAAGAATGCGACTGGACCTTTGCTCCCTGGGTGGAAGCAGTGGTCTCTCTGCAGCAGTATCATACACATTTTTTTGAGGCAGAGCTAGAGTTCTCCATTCAGTAAAGCTCGTGCTCCCTGCTTTTTGGAGATCTCAACACTAATACAGCAGGGGATGTCAGAGCTCTGCAGAGAGACTTCCACACAGAGAGCAAGCATCCTTCTCTACAGCACACTGAAGGGGGACAGACATTTCTACTCTAAAGAAAAGCAACTGTAAGATTTTCACACCTTTTATTTTGATGTATCTGGAATGTAAAAAAAAAAATTAAAGTCAGCAGCTACAAATACTGTAGCTGTGGACTTTAAATAAAACACTTAGAACACTTACCTGTCCAAGGATCCAGCGATGTCCTCACCCAAGCTGATTACTTTTCTATAACCATTGTATATGGAAATACACTTTATTCATAGAAGTAGTTTAGAAGATTTAGACAGGCATGTTTAGGATATGTAGCATGGATTTTTCATGAATGCTCCATGAATTGCTAGACACATGGATCCACATACCAATCGATGAGTCACATGCAGCCTAGCTCTAGTGATCCTCAACACAATCCAGATATAATGAATTCTTCAAGAGTTCCAATGACTTTGAGAACCTCATCGAACAGAAAAGCATTTACATTTTTTTCTTTGATGGATCCACAGGTCCTGCATTCTCTACAGAAAACCCCTTTCCGCCCCCCATCTGGGGACACCATCACTTTTGACGCCAATGGAGATGTTTCTGCATCATATGACATTGTGACCATTCAGATTCTTAAAGAAGAATTCCAAATGCTGACTGTTGGATCATTTAACCCTGAGGCAAAGTCAGGTCATGTGATCGATATTAACACTAGCAACATTCTGTGGAATGAGCAATTTTCCCAGGTAAGAATTAATAATACTCACTAACCTCTGGAAAATAATGCTGGAGCAGGTCAGAAGTGTCCCTTTAAAGCATATCCAAAGCTAGAACTTTTTATTGAAATTTTGGACAGAGTATGGAGTATTTATTAGCAATATCAGGTTTTTTCTCTACTTTCTTTTTTCTGTGTCTGGTTAGGAAAATTTTTCTTCAAGTCTCTCTAGATATACTGCAGGAGGTGAGAGGAAATGTCTCCAAAATGAGGGGAAAACCCCTCTTAGCCAGTTAGTGCCACAGGCGTCTTCATTGGAAGATGTCACCTCCGGTTGTGTTGACAGCTATAAAATTTTGGATTTCCCCTCACTTTTAGTTCCAGTAACAATTGTCACCAGGACAAAGACAGAGGCTAAATCTCTCCTGAGGAGACAGACAGCAATAAAAAGGTTGTAACTCTTCTCTATTCTATAAAAAAACATAAGAAAGTTTTGGCTTTAGATACATTTTGAGAAAGATTTTTGTTCTTGGATTGCTGGTCTTTATTCGGGTTCCAATGTCTGTGAAGGTTCTCACTTCTCCAGGTCATGGTATAGCTAATAAATGTTAATCACTTTCAACTGGACTTGTTGAAGATATTTTGTAGCTTCTCCAATCCACCTATTGAAGCAGTGGCTTGGAGAAGCTATGAACACCTTCAACATTACAGAAGACATCCAGTTGAATGTGACTAACTACTATGAGGGTTCCAGTGCTTGTTTCATTTTCCCAGTCAGATCAGTCTTTCCTAGGTGGGCTGTTAAGAGCACCTTCTTGGCATTCTGCTAGGTCAAGAGGTTCCTCAGGACTTCTACGGCAAACCCATCAAATAACAAGGGTCTCAAATATCTCTGTTTGCCAGACAAAACCACTGGTTACAAGTTGTGTTTTCCACCACTAGTAAAATAATAGATGGGATTGTATTAGCTCTAATACATTACCATCAAAGCTATGAACAAAATGTGAATATAATATTATGATTATCCAAAATAAATACTGTGATGATACAAGAGATGGTCAGAGACTGTAGACACTGTACAGGAGATGGTCAGAGACTGACCATACAGACATGCTACAGGAGATGGTCAGAGGCTGCAGACATGATACAAGAGATGGTCAGAGACTGCATACATGATACAAGAGATGGTCAAAGGCTGCAGACATGATACAAGAGATGGTCACAGACTGCATACATGATACAAGAATTGGTCAGAGGCTGCAGACATAATACAAGAGATGGTCAGAGACTGCAGACATGATACAAGAGATGGTCAGAGGCTGCAGACATGATACAAGAGATGGTCAGAGGCTGCAGACATGATACAAGAGATGGTCAGAGGCTGCAGACATGATACAAGAGATGATCAGAGACTGCGGACATAATACAGGAGATCAATGCAGCCTCACCAATGCCCATCAATGCAGCCTCACTGTGCCCATCTGCAGCCTGATCAGTGCCCATTAATGCAGCCTCACTGTGCCATCAATGCAGCCTCACTGTGCCAATTTCAGCCTTATCAGTGCCCATCATTGCGGCCTCTCTGTGACCATCAATGCAGCCTTACTGTGCTATCAATGCAGTCTCACTGTGCCGATTTCATCCTCATCAGTGTACATCAATGCAGCCTCACTGTGCATCAATGCAGCCTCACTGTGCCCATCTGCAGTCTTACTGTGCCCATCTGCAGCCTTACTGTGCCCATTTCAGCCTCACTGTGCCAATCTGCAGCCTCACTGTGCCCATCTGCAGCCTCACTGTGCCCATCTGCAGCCTCACTTTTTTTTCGGAGATTCAAGATTCAAATGTATACAAATTTTTTTATTTTATGTTTTTTCGAATTTTCAAACTTCCATAAGACCGTTCAAATGGAATTCTACTGGTGTATGGCCAGCCCAATGTCCTTAAAGCTTAAAATCCTGACTCACAACCCAGCACATCCATAATGGTGAAAATAGGCCTTTCAATAAACTATAGTGGCAGTTGTATATGTACAATAGTTGCCTAACTGACAAGGAAACTCCATTAGGGCCAATTCCAGGCTTTGACCTTAACCCCCCCCCCCCACATGTATTTTATACTTTTTGTTTTTAATATTTACCTCTTAGTGGGATGAATGCTCCTAATGTTGCTAATCTTTAAGAAAAATGCCCCTTACATTGATGGTCAGTGGGATGAATGCTGCTTACATTGGTAGTTAGTGAGAAAAACCCTCAAGATGCGGCTAGAGGAGACCTCTGATCCTTTAGAAGGAGACCTTATGTACCCCTGACCCTCAAGCTGAGATTTTAATAAACCTTTCAATAAACTATAGTGGCAGTTGTATATGTACAATAGTTGCCTAACTGACAAGGAAACTCCATTAGGGCCAATTCCAGGCTTTGACCTTAACCCCCTCCCCCCCACATGTATTTTATACTTTTTGTTTTTAATATTTACCTCTTCCAAATGTTTTAAGGCCGGTATATGACGTGCAGGGTCCACTAGGTGCCTTCAGGTAAAGGAAGGCATGAGACTTCCATCCATGATGCAATGCTCCTCTCCACCCCAACCATTTTACACTTACGTTTTCACTTACGTTTTCAGTGATCCTCTGCCACTACTACCTCCAACATGGCCACCATTAAAATACCCACCATGGGCTGGTGTTGGAGCTCAAAGGCAGCGGTGACCTTACTCTGTCATGTGACAGTGCTCAGGCCTAGTGATCATCCACTAGGCCAAAGTACTGTTTTAGGGGTTGAGAGGTGGGCTTTAGTGAGCTTTCTTTAGGACACACTTACCTATGTACAAAGGTGAACTTACCTTTAAAAGACATTCATCAGATTTTATTAAAGGAAACCTGTTCCCAAATTGGCATAATGACATGTTCACTTTAACCACTTCACCCCCGGAAGAATTGACCCCCTTCCTGACCAGAGCACTTTTTGCGATACAGCACTGCGTTGATTTAACTGCCAATTGCGCGGTTGTGCGATGTTGCACCCAAACAAAATTGCCGTCTTTTTTTCCCCAGAAATAGAGCTTTCTTTTGGTGGTATTTCATCACCTCTTTTATTTTTTGCGCTATAAACAAAAAAGAGCGACAATTTTGAAAAAAAAGCAATATTTTTTACTTTTTGCTATAATAAATATCCCCAAAAATATATATAAAAAAACAAATTTCTTTCTCAGTTTAGGCCGATATGTATTCTTCTACATATTTTTGGTAAAAAAAAATCGCAATAAGCGTATATTGATTGGTTTGTGCAAAAGTTATTGCGTCTACAAAATAGGGAATATATTTATGGCATTTTTATTATTATTTTTTTTTAGTAATGGCGGTGATCTATGATTTTTATCATGACTGCGACATTATGGCGGACACATCGGACACTTTTGACACCATTTTGGGACCATTGTCATTTATACAGCGATCAGTGCTATAAAAATGCAGTGATTACTGTGTAAATGACACTGGCAGGGAAGGGGTTAAACACTAGGGGGCGATCAAGGGGTTAAGTGTGTCCTAGGGAGTGATTCTAACTGTGGGGGGATGGGCTTACTACAACATGACAGAGATCACTGCTCCCAATGACAGGAAGCAGTAGATCCCTGTCATGTTGCTAGGCAGAACAGGGAAATGCCTTGTTTGCATCTCCCCGTTCTGTCGCTCCGTGTCACGATCGCGGGCCCCGGCGATCATCGCGTCCGAGGAACCCGCGGGCATGGTCACGGAGTACGCTGCGGGCACGCGTGCCCACTAAGCCGCATCTTAAAGGGGACATACAGGTACGCCCATTTGCGCAGCCGTGCCATTGTGCCGACGTACATCGTTGTGCGCTGGTCAGCAAGAGGTTAATAATGCTTAATTATTCCAGACATTTTCAAGCACTGCAGGTGTGAATGCCCTTCAGAAATAATAATATATTATATTCAGAAATTCATAGTATAGTCTAGTCACCAGACCATTAACTTCAACAAAAATTCTCTCTTCTGGTTACATGTGCATTTAACATATTTTATGCATTTTATTTACCTTTTAAATCTGTAGACATCCAAAAGCTCTGAGACTACTGAGCAGTGAGCACCACCATAATGGATGCGATGTTAGCAACCTCTGCACACTCAGTGCTGTTACTTGAGTAGCACTCTATATCAGCCTTTTCTCAATCGTTTTACCCTAGAGGAACCTTTAACATAATTCTAAGGGTACCCCTGCTAGGATTAGTCCATTAGGAATCATCAGGAGAATGCCCCTTCCATTTGTGGTCAGAGGGCAGAATGTTCCTTACATTGGCAGACAGTGGAAAGACTTCTCCTTACATTGATACTCAGTTGGTGGAATGCTCCTAAAGTTGCTGATCTTTAGGAAGAATATCCTTTACACTGATTGTCAGTGGGATGAATGCTGCTTGAGGAGACCTCTGACACTCAGGAGAAGACCTTAGGATACCCCTGACCCTCAAGCTGAGATTTTAGAGGACGTCTGACCAACAAGTTTTGACTTTAGGAGACCTATAACCCTCAAACCGAGCCTTTAAGTGACCTCTGACCCTCAAGAGGAGACTTTAGGGACCTTGAATCCACAAGCTGGGACTTTAGAGATCTCTGACCCTCAGCTAAAAAGATCATTGGTGTCAAGCTACTGGTGCTGCCACAAGGCTTTGGACCTGCAACTATACAGGCACCGGCACATGGAAGGCCAATTAGCCCTCAATCTGAGCCTTTATGTGACCTCTGACCCTCAAGAGGAGACTTTAGGGGACCTTGGATCCTCAAGCTAGGACTTTAGGGAACCTCGGATCCTCAAGTTGAGACCTCTGACCCTTAAGCAGACCACATTGGTGGTCAGTGGGAAGACTGTCCCTTACATTAATGATCAGTGGGAAGAATGCTCCTTACATTGGTGGTCTGTGGGAGGAATGCTCCTTACATTGGTGGTTAGTGGGATGAATGCTCCTAATGTTGCTAATCTTTAAGAAAAATGCCCCTTACTTCGATGGTCAGTGGGATGAATGCTGCTTACATTGGTGGTTAGTGAGAAAAACCCTCAAGATACGGCTAGAGGAGACCTCTGATCCTTTAGAAGGAGACCTTATGTACCCCTGACCCTCAAGCTGAGATTTTAGGAGACCTCTGACCATCAAGTTTTGACTTTAGGAGACCTATGACCCTCAAACTGAGCCTTTAAGTGACCTCTGACCCTCAAGAGGAGACTTTAGGGACCTTGGATCTCTGACCCTTAGCTAAAAAGATCATTGGTGTCAAGCTACTGGTGCTGCCACAAGGCTTTGGACATGCAACTATACAGGCACCAGCACATGGAAGGCCAATTAGCCCTCAAACTGAGCCTTTATTTGACCTCTGACCCTCAAGAGGAGACTTTAGGGGACCTTGGATCCTCAAGCTAGGACTTTAGGGAACCTCGGATCCTCAAGTTGAGAATTTAGGAAACCTCTGACCTGTTCCATGAAAATGAAGGGAAAGGCAGAGGAGCTGGGCCAGCACAAATAGTAATTAGACACTCCCAGAAGAGACGAGGGCTGATGTGCTAGATGATGTGCAAGGAGGAAGGGTGCTGTGCTAGAGAATTGGCTCTCCAGGGGCCAATTTTTTTTAGCAAGTTTAAGGGCACGGTGAATACAAAATCATTTCTCGAAAGCAAAAACACTGCAGATACACTTGGCATTCATATGGTTTAAGCTAGAGATGTACCCAATAAATCACTTGGTAAATATCCTCTGGGGATATATGTGCAGATCACCCAAGGTCTCTAACACCTCTATCAGTAATTTAGTCTATGTGGTGTTTTCCATGTCTGCAGGTCCCCCCCTCATATTGCAGTGACAGTTGTCCTCCCGGATACAGGAGGGTCACCAGACAGGGACAACCATCCTGCTGCTTCGACTGTGTCTTGTGTTCTGCAGGAGACATTTCAAACAGGACTGGTGAGTTCATTTTTTAAAAAAATTTATCATTAGATAAGTAACAAGTCTGTGAGGGTATTTATGGCTTTATTTTCAGCAGAACATTAAAAAAAAAGAACAAAAAATAGAATGCCCATACAGTAGTAGATTTTCATACAAATGTTCTTACACCAGTACCTGTAGGGGATGCCTACAGAGACTTGGCAAATGTCATTCAATAGTACTTCAAAATGTAATTTACTTTTAACATTCGATTTTGGAGTGAATAACAATTTTTTACGGGAAATTGCATACACTGATTTATTTTTGTTTGTTCGAAGAAAAAAAATTCCATCCTGTTCTTCCGATTCTTTTCATCACAACAGTTAAAAACAATCATCAAATTTATCCTATTAACTATTAGAAAATCAAAAGAATGTTCTAAAATCAATTTTGTCAAACAAAATTGTACTCGTGAATGGCCAGCTTTAGAGTCAATGTAAACGGTATAATAAGATCAATCTATTAGAACTGCTATTATAGCTGACATCTGGTTTTTAAAACCATCTTGGTAAAGTAACCGTCGAATAAAGAAAAAACTCCTTCATCTTGGATAGATGTTAGATGTCCACTATCGGTTTGTTCAGGCTTCATGACATTTTTTCTAATACTCACTTAAAATCTGATTTAAAATGTAAAGGGGACCTATGGTTCAAATACAGTTTAACCGTATTTTAAACAAGATGATAAATCCTAGTAAAGCAGATTAAAGGAAATGACAAATGTCAAACTTCCATTGCATTGGTCATGTGATTTCTGCTAATAGGTTTGGTCATTGGTGCTCATCTTTTTAAGCTCAAGACGCCAAGCTGGAAACATTTTCAGGATTCTATGCACACTATATGGCTTAAGATTTTTGGTCATGTGGCCGTCATGATCTATATCAGTTTGTTGGGCACCCACTACCAAAACCATGATCATTAAAATAGGGTTCAGGGAGTCAACGGTGCACATGTTGCACGGTGGACCCTTGCTTTCAAAGGGGAAGTACTGATCTCTCTGCAGAGGTCTGACACGCACCCTATAGCTCGCCAATCAGCGGGAAGCATGAGCTTTTCTGATTGCAGAGCTAGAGATCTGACTCGGACGGGGACCTCTGTATGAGCTCACTGCTTCCATACAGAGAGCAAGGGTCCCACTCTGAAAAATGCTGGCAGGGGACAGGATTTTCTAATAAGGATGTGGGTGAAGGAAAACCCACTAAGATTTGCACACCTTTTCTTTTGACGCACCAGTAATGTATTTAGGCGATTTAAACTGAGGGTTTAGTGGGACTTTATCTGCAGGGAAACCACAAGCAATACTTGTGACTAGTCCTTTGCCTTCGGTCTGTCTTTTTTGGGTACAGATTCCAGAGTTTTGTTCCCCTTTTAGTAATGACAAAGTTATTACCAAATAAATAGGCCCAGAAATGTAACATTTCTCTGATCTATAAGGTGCAAGAGCTGAAGTGATTAAACCTAGTAGGGTGACTGCAGACTTAGACACATAGAGATGGGTGCACAGACCATCAGATACATTGCCAGTGCCTCAAAATCCAAGGCATTCTATCATACAGAATAGCCTCAACTACTATCCCACCTCTAGCACATGAATATTGGTCATTAACTACTGTATAATGGCCATCCTAAGTAAACAAAAGTAAAATGTCAGAGGTAGGAGTGTCTATGCCACAGCTCAACTCCTGAAGTCACTATTTACATATTAGAGCACCCAAGGCTTTGAGGAACCTGCATACTGCAAGAAAAATAATTTCAAGGGTTTAGTGTGCAAACTGAGCACAGAAAGAGATGGATGTTTATTATGTGAATAAGCCCAAAAAAGTATGGGAATAGTAAAATGTGTTTCATTCCAGATGCTGCTGAATGTCTCCGATGCCCAGGAGATCAGTGGTCAAATGAAGAACGGAACAGATGCATCCCGAAGATTATAGAGTTCCTTTCTTATCAAGAACCACTGGGAATTATACTAGTACTGATAGCCACTGGGTCCTCCATCCTGGCACTTTGCATCCTATTGATATTTATTAGGTTCAAAGACACGCCTGTGGTTAAAGCCACCAACAGGGAATTGAGTTACATCCTGCTGGTGTCACTCATTATCTGCTTCCTCTGCTGTCTGGTGTTTATTGGTAAACCATCCACTGTCACCTGCCTCCTAAGACAAACCATCTTTAGTGTGATCTTCTCTGTTAGTATCGCCTCAGTACTGGCTAAAACAATCATGGTGATCCTGGCCTTCAAGGCTACCCAGCTGAACAGCCCATTAAGGAAATGGCTGGGTCCCACCATTCCTCGTATTGTTGTAGGACTTTGTTCGGTTTTACAGATTGCTATATGTTCAGTGTGGCTTAATAGGTCACCTCCGTTTCCAACTATGAACACTGAAACAGAAAACAATAAAATAATTCTTGAGTGCAATGAAGGTCAGAAAGTGTTTCACTACATGTCTCTGGGGTTCATGGGCTTCTTGGCAATGATAAGCTTTCTAGTGGCTTTCCTGGCAAGGAACCTACCTGGAAGCTTCAATGAGGCCAAATTGATCACCTTCAGTATGCTGGTCTTCTGTTGTGTCTGGATCTCCTTCATCCCGGCCTATCTTAGCACCAGTGGCAAGTACACAGTGGCTGTTCAGATATTTGCTATCTTGGCTTCAAGTGCTGGACTGCTAAGCTTCATCTTTCTTCCCAAATGTTGCATTATCCTTCTGAGACCAGAAAGGAACAGCCGACAGTCGATCAGTGTAAAATATTCTAGACATCAAAGATTATAGATGACAACAAAGATATAGCAGGTGCTGTATCATACTGATGGAAGTGCATCATGTTTCAATCTTATAGGCTGACAAGTTTCGATCCACCAGTAGACTACCTACACACTTTTAAACCAGAAACAATTGGTTCGTGGAACAAGCAACCATACCAAGGAGTACTGCGTGTCAAGGATGTACCACTGGCTGGAGGTAGTGCAATATGCGTTTGAGGTACTAGCCTGCCCTGCTGCACTTGTCATGTGGAGAGGGGGAATTTGTGGTTCAGATGCGGATTTTTAATAAAAGGAATCTGACCTGGATCAAAGAGGACTACCAAACACCCACTGTAGATGTTACTGATAAAATCAGTACATTTATTTTATACATGTTTAACTAAAATGAACACTTTCCCCTGTTATTCTCACGTTTGCCTCCTGGCACCTCTTCTCCTTCCTGATTCCCTTTGCCATGACCCCCTCACATCCAAATAGAGCTAAATTTTGGAAGAGAACTCTGTACCTTCTGTCTCAACATTTGGCCCTATCCTCACAGCCTTGTGTCTCTAAAGCAGTGTTTCTCAACTCCAGTCCTCAAGGCGCCCCAACAGGTCATGTTTTCAGGATTTCTCTCAGATGAAACAGCTGTGGTAATTACTAAGGCAGTGAAACTGATCAAATCACCTGTGCGAAATAATGGAAATCCTGAAAACATGACCTGTTGGTGCGCCTTGAGGACTGGAGTTGAGAAACCCTGCTCTAAAGCACAAACTGACAGCCCACCAGCTGTTGCAGAACTACAAAAGTCCCATGATGCATTGCAAAGCTGACAGTTACAAGAATTACCACAGGCAGAGGCATGATGGGACCTTTTTAGTTCCGCAACAGCTTGAGGGCCGTCTGTTTGAGACCCCTGCATTAAATGCTACGCTGGGAAAAACAACTGGGTAAGACCCTGCCTGAAAAGGACTGGGGAGAAATTAGTTGTTCTTCAGTAGAAAGTTTACTTCATCAGTTTTTGGAGAAATTATATAAAATATTTCTTCGCTCATACCTCATTCCCTCACGGATCACCAAGTTTGTGCCTTAATATCCCCCTTGCTTTTGTAACTGTGGACAGGAAGGAAAAATGTTCCATGTTGGTGGTGGTGCACCAAGACACTAAGACTATGGATGGATCAGAGTTTACTTGAATATAGACAGCACTGGTTTGTAGTCTGCGCAGACATAGTAGAAGTTTTACTAGGCAAACCAAAAATTTCTCAAACACTAAGCTAAATTAGCTTTATATTAATTTCTAATAAACAAATAAACCACCCTGAAACAGTGGCGACTAGTGGTTCTATTTTTTGGGGGGGCACCAAACAACCACCCGAATCCCCCCCCCCCCCCAGGCAGCTGGTGGCAGCACTACCCCCCCCACTCTGTCTGCTAATCGGTCCAGCACTTACCCCATCTAGGTGGCGGGCTGCGGCTCCGGGGTTCTCTGCTCCAGCACGGTGGACCCGATCTAGGTGGCGGCTGATGGGCATCAGGCTGTGGCGATCTCATCTCCAGCATGGTGGCTTTCGCTGGCTTTCTCTCCTCCTCATAGGCGCTAATGTTCAATAGGATCTCCTGATGTTTTTTGCCAATCGGGAAATGGGTCTAACGGCCCGCTTTCTGATTGGCGGGGAGGAGAGTTAGCGTGAAAATAGCGAATATTCATCTGCTGTTGTAACACAACTGGGTGGGCTCGGGACGCAGTGCCCTGCACCCCAAGCCCACCCTTTTTTATAGCCTATTAGAGCCTCTGGCTCTAATCACATGCTTCAAAAAAACACCCCCCCCTAATTGGAATCCATAGCCCTGTATGTAGATCGGCGGCCAGACGCATGTATAGCGGGGGGGGGGGGGGGGCGGGGTGCCACCGCTCTGAAATCTCCTTTACTAGATATTTTGGAAGGTAAAGTAAAAACTCACTTACATTGAACCTTGATCAATAAAAAAAACCCGATGACTATTGCCCTGGGTAACCATGAAAGGTTCTCAGATTTAGACCCCCTGGATTGCTTATTCCTAACCTAAACCCAATACTCAACAGCACAAAAAGCAAATGGTTGGGTCCCACCATTCCTCGTAATGTTTTAGGACTTTGCTCAGTTTTTCAAATTGTTATTTGTACAGTGTGGCTTCGTGAGTCACCTCCGTTTCCAACTATGAACACTGAAACTGAGAATAAGACAATTCTTGAACGCAATGAAGCTCAGAAAGTGTTTCACTACATGTCTCTGGGCTTCCTGGCCATGATACGGCCTGTTTATTTAACCCCTTTCTCTCTTCTCCCCCCTCCCTTTTCTCTTCCTTTCCTACCTCTTACTCCATTATTCTCCCCTCCCTACTTTCTCTCAGTTACCTCTAACCTCTCAACTTACTTTCTGTTTACTCCTAACATGAAACATCTAATTTCCTTTTTGAACTTCCTCCTTGTATGTTGCTTTTTTTTATTTGCATGCACTCCAATCCATGATAACATACATACCGTACTAATGTCAACACCATCTTTATTACAATCACTGCGAAAATATATGTATCACTCTATTATGGGGCCTGCAATGAAAATCTCACATAGCCATGATGAATTGAAGCTTGGTGACCTCATGGAAATGGTCAATAAGTCCGATTAATTTCCATGGCCAGCTGGTATCTTTGTATTTTAGAGTTTTGTACACTGATTTGTATTTGAATTCAATGAAGATGTACAGTATGTATGTTTCCATGTATATTTCTGTTTATTCATCGTAAAGGCGTTAATAAGCTCATTGACCAAAAAAAATACACTGGCATTGATTGTGCTGCACGGTTTGGAATATTCCACCTGGTACAGTATGCTTCCATCATACCCAAAGGTATCTAACCACACTACTGCACAACAACCCCCCAATTCATGATGCACCTTCTGAGCTTAGCACACATAACAAATATTTTGCCAGAGGCCACTTCCCATAACTGACAACCAACAACCATCTTCTCGATAGCTTATGTGTTGGGCTAGTCATAGAACAGATTTTTTTGATTATCTGTTGATAAAACACATCTTACCCATGGGTTCCTCCCTTTTCATGTTGCTGTGTGATTACAACTTCTCTGCCCAAATGTTGCAGTCTTCATATTTGTTCAATAAAAAAGGGTGTGAGAGAAAGTGGGGAGAAGGATGTCTTAGGGCTTGTTCACACGAGCTGTTGGGGGGAGGTAAAACCAGACAGTTGAATTGCGGCTTTACTGAACCCCCAACCACCCGCCTGAACACTGATATGAAGATGCTAAACTGTGCAAAAATTAAAGTGGTTGTAAAGCCTCATGGGTTTTTACCTTCATGCATTCTATGCATGAAGGTAAAAAACCTTCTGTGTGCAGCAACCCCCGTTAATATTCACCTGAGCCCCATCTCGATCCAGCCATGTGCAAAAGAGCCTCTTTCTACTCATTGGCTGAGACACCAGCAGGAGCCATTGGCTCCCATCACTGTCAATCATAGCCAGTGAGCCAATGAGGAGAGAGAGAGAGAGAGGGGGGGGGGGGCTCTCTGGATGTGAATGGACAGCAGTAATCTGCTTACTATGGGGCCACTTGGCAGGGGCTAGGGGTGCTTGTGAAGGACCCGAGAAGAGGTTCGGGCTGCTCTGTGCAAAATCACTGCACAGAGCAGGTAAGTACGACATGTTTGTTATTTAAAAAAAAAAATACAAATCTGCTTTTAAAGTGATTGTAAAGTCAGAAGGTTTTTTACCTTCATGCATTTATCTTCATGGACTCTCTCCAGTTTCAGCACATCCCTCCTGAGGACTGGTGCCCAGAACAGGACAGCATACTCAAGATGCGGCCGGACCAGAGTTTTCTATAGTGAGAGAATTATTGTTTTATCTCTGCAGTGAATCCTCTTTTTAATGCATGCCAAGTATTTGTTGACTTTGCTTGCATCATCTGGCATTGCATGCCATTACCGAGCCTGTCATCTACACGGACCCCCAGGTCCTTTTCCATCCTAGTTTCCCCCAGAGATTCTCTCCCTAGCGCGTAACTGGTATTCGTATTTTTGGCACCCAAATGCATTACCTTACATTTTTCAACATTAAACCTCAATTGCCATGTAGTTGCCCACCCCATTCAAGTCCTAATGTGCTTCATGTATTTCATAAACACAAGCAATATCCATGGTAACAACTATGTGTACAGTGCAATATCCAACAGCAACTGGATTTCTCTTTAGTTGGAACTTGTATGAGTAAATGCAACCTTATTAAAGCAGAACTACCAAAAGGAAGTTAGTTTAGCTGTAACCTCCGCCCACCATTCCAACCTAGGCCAGAATGATTTGTGCCTGGTTCTGCAGCCTCCTGGAATACATACAGTACATCACACCTCCCAGGAGGCTGCGGGATCGGCACAAAGAGCGGCCAGGGGTGGTCTGGCACGTCAGAGCTGGCTGCCTGCATGCGGAAGAGGCAGCCAGCTGCAGAGGACCAGGATAACGGTCTGGTCCCATTGTGTGGCACCCAAATAGCAGATTACAGCAGGACGACGCTGGACTAGCTGTGCAGGTGAATAGGTTCTTTAAATAGCACTACAGGCATACCACACTTTTAAGTACACAATGGGGTTTATTTACTAAAGCTGGAAAGTGCAAAAATAGGCTCACTTCTGCATAGAAACCAATGAGCTTCCAGGTTTTATTACCAAAGCTTAATTGAACAAGCTGGGGTTGGAAGCTCATTGGTTTCTATGCAGAAGTGAGCCTGATTTTGCACTTTCCGGCTTTAGTAAATAAACCCCCATTGTGTACTTAAAAGTGGGGTATGCCTGTATAGCATTGCAGGTAAGTGGGAAAAAACATGGGGGTTGGAGGAGTTGAGTACTGCTTTAAATTACAGATATGCTGCAGGGGCTATACTCTAACAATTTGCTATGATCCAGGGGCTCAGGTGTTGCATGTGAGTGGGAATTTCAAACAGACACATTTCAGTCTTGTATACTTTTTTTTAATACTCCGACACTGAATCCCACGGTGCTATATACAGTCCTTGTATTATACATATGTATACAGTCCAGCATAGACAAAAACAAAGTCAACCAATAAAGTAAATAAATGACCGTTAATAGTTACTTTTCAAATGCCGAAACCACATTGAGAACCGGCTATTATATAAAGGAGTGAAAAATTTGAGAATTACAAGAGAAAAGAGGTCCTGTCTACAAAAGCAGGATGGGTAATATTCTTATTAAGACTGGAGACGTCAATGTCCATCCTCTCTGCTGCACATCTGTATTGTCTTCCAGCGGGATGCAGTTGTGTCCGCCTGAGAATCAGGTGTGCAGTCATAAAAGTAGCATATAACGTGATCCTATATACTATAATACTGTATATAAATAATATATATACTTAGTGCCAGTAAAACTTTTACAGTGCAACTGAACCCTGGGGGATTAAATGATTGCAGCGGTGTAATGATGTCATCATCACTGCATCCATTACTAGCCATTGATGTGCTCAATGCTCCTTATACGGACCGGTAGTATTTCTGGGACCTTAAACAATCCATTACAACACAAAGAAAGAGGAAACACAGCTGCATTGACAGTGTCTCCTTTGCCTAAAATGCTTCTCACTACCTATACAAACCCCAAAACCACCATTGTCTTACCTTGAGGTGGAGATATACTTTAAGAGCATCCCACAATGCAAGGCGATGACCCAGGACTCTGTCCCAGCAGCTAAGGATGCCTTTTGGATCATGGGATGTAGGGCAGAGTTCAGACTGGGCTATGACCAACATTGGAAGTTGTACTTGCCTAAAAGACATTCTGCTACCTACACAAGCCTACTGTCACCTGCTCTGTGGGGTATACGTTTGTTTTAAAAGTTTTAGTGTTATTTCTGATGTTCTATGCTGAGAATATGGTAATGAAAATTATACGGGAGAGCTACCAGTGGATACCAGCGTCCCTGCAGAACTGGATGAATTTCGCTCCATGTATGGCTGGCTTAAAACTCAACCACCCTGTGCAGTCTGCAACTCACAAATAGAAGAGGTCCTCAGCTGCCTTAACTGTGCAGTCTGCATCTAACACAGCAGAGCAGTCCTGTGCAATATGCATCTCACAGGGAGAAGTCCCTTTTTTCTTTAAAAGAGAACCTTATTTTCCATATGATACGGCACTGAGTGTCTCCAATTCTAATCCATGCCCCTGAAGGGATACAATTCTACATTCCTAAAATGCGTCGGACTCAATGAGAAGTAACCTCCATGCCTTTCATTAGCTCCTCAGGAGTTTGATATATTATTGTTTATATTTTATACTATGTACTTTCATGGTGATGTTTGACCAATACAATTTTAAGAACTTAATAAATTCTATCTAATGTTTTAAATCAAGATAAGTACTTTTTTTCTGGTTTGCCCATAAAGTCCCACAGTACTGGGGGGTACTTTTTGTCCTATATATAAAATTAGGGATGTTGGCAACACATATTGGAGATACTCTCTCTCCATGGTGGTTTTTCTCTTTTTAACATAGAAAAGAAGTCCTCAGCAGCCCCATTTAGTCTGAGTCTCATAGAGGGAAGAGGTCCTCAGCACATCCTGTGCAGTGTGCATCTCAAACAGAGGCGAGGACCTCCTCAGCCACCCCGTGCAGCCTGTGTTTCATGCAAAGGAGAGGTCCACAGCCAAACTGTGCTACCTGGATCTAACAGAGAAGAGGCCCTCAGCCTCCCTGTGTCATCTGTATCTGGTTCTGTGCAGTATGCATCTCACAGAAAGGAGAGGTTCAATGCATTGTGCATCTCATAGAGAGGAGAGGTCCCCAGCCACCTTGTGTCATCTGCATCTCACACAGAGGAGAGGTTTCATGCATTATGTAATTCACAGATTCACATACCACGCTGTAAAGCCTGAATCTCACACAGAAGAGGGATCCTCAGCCACCCCATTTAGTCTGCATTTCAAAACGGAGGGGAGGTCCTCAGCCATCTTGTTTTGACAGAATCTCACACCGAGGGAGGTCCTCAGCTGCCCTGATCTCACACAGGAGGGGATCCTCACAACTAGTCTGTTTCTCAAAACAGAAAAGAGGTCCTCAGCCACTCCGTTTAGTCTGATTTCAGGCAGAGGAAAGGTCATCAGCTACCCCGTTTATTCTGATCTCACACAGAGAAAAGGTACTCAACCACTCGGTGAAACTTATATCTCACACAGAGGAGAGGTCCTCAACCACTCAGTGAAGCTTGCATCTCACACAGAGGAAAGGGTCCTCAACCACTCAGTGAAGCCTGCGTCACACACACAGGAGAGGTCCTGAACCACTCAGTGAAGCCTGCACCATGCACACAGGAGGGGTCCTGAACCACTCAGTGAAGCCTACAGCGCACACAGAGGAGAGGTCCTCAACCACTCGGTGAAGCCTGCATCACACACACACAGGAGAGGTGGTTCTCAACCACTTTGTGAAGCCTGCATCTCACACACACAGGAGAGGTCCTAAACCACTTAGTGAAGCCTACAGCACACACAGAGGAGAGGTCCCCAACCACTCAGTAAAGCCTGCATCTCACACAGAGGAGAGGTCCTAAACCACTTGGTGAAGCCTGCATCACACACACACAGAAAAGGTCCTCAACCAATTTGTGAAGCCTGCATCTCACACATAGAAGAGGTCCTCAACCACTCAGTGAAGCCTGCATCTCACACAGAGGATAAGGTCCTCAACCACTTTGTGAAGCCTGCATGCCACACAGAAAAGAGGTCTTCAGTTGTCCTTTGCAGTCTGCATCACAGAGGAGAGGTCCTTAAGCTCTCTGTGAAGCTTGCATCTCACACAGAGAAGAGGTCATCAACCACTCAGTGAAGCCTACATAACACACAGAGGAGAGGTCCTCAACCACTTAGTGAAGCCTGCATCTCACACAGAGTATGCACCTCGCACAAAAAGGTCTTCAGTTGCTCTGTGTAGTCTGCATCTCACACTAGTTGTAGCACAGGCAGCTGTGGTGTAACCTCCAGGCAAGTTTGCTCTCACAGACTGTGCATTACATGAGATCATCTAGTACATTTGCAAAAGTATAAAACTTAGACTTCTGTTATTTATTTATTTTTTAATAGAGACCAGTTTACTTGGGTCTCCTCTGTTTGCTAGCAGGGCTGAGTGCTGAGAAATGTATTATGCACACGTAGCATACACATAATTTTGTATTATGCACATATAGTGCTGAATGGATTTCCACTTTCTCTTTATGTGGTGGACTTGTTAGGGCTCTACAGTCAGAAGAAGATGGCTTCTGATGGCCAGTACTGCTGATACAGTGCAAAGAATCTTTGGGACAGGAAACACAGTAATAGGAGATACCTTAGACAGGACATGTGGTAGTCTTTGATATGTTTTTGATGCCGAGTGCATTCTAGCCATCCATGCGTGGGACAGGACACAATTTAACTGTAAGTCTGTCAATTCAGGGCACTTGTTGCCAAACCCTTATGGTGTGCTGGACTGTTTGGACAGGACACATACACAGTGGTGGCCACTATTCTTAGCAATACCCAACTCTGCAGTACTTTACCTAGTGTACTATTCATAAATGATTACATCCAAATATGATACTAAAACGCAAAAGTGCCACGGTTCGTGGTGCACAGGATAACCATCAGAGTGGCGGTGTACTGAAGACAACATCCTCTCCTTCACTTCCTCTTTCCACACCTCGCAGGATATCCTCCACTACATGCACCCGACTGTGCATCCGCAGCTGAGACTTATATATGAAGGTCCGGTGGCAGCGCGTGCACTGGTGGGGGCGGTCTCCAGCCATGTGAGTGCGTTGGTGTCGGTTGAGGTCGGAGTTCTGGCTAAAGCTCTTTGGACACAGGTGACATTTGTGAGGCTTCTCCCCACTATGGGTCCGCCGGTGGTGGATGAGGTTGGAGCTGTGCGTGAAGGTTTTGCCGCACTCGGTGCACTGGAAGGGCCGTTCCCCGGTGTGGGTGCGCTGGTGATCCTTCAGCTGGGTGCTTCTATTGAAAGTCTTGGGGCATTTTAGGCACTGGTAGGGGCGTTCCCCGGAGTGCGTGCGCAGATGCTCTTTCAGCTGTGTGCTACGCAGGAAGGTCTTCTCACATTGCGGACACTTGTACTGTTTTACCCCGCCGGTGGTCAGACTGTCCTGGAAAGTGCTGGCTGCGCCAGGCAGACCCCAGTCTATGGAGAAGTGATGAGCGCTATTGTCTGCCACCACCAACGGCTGTGGCTCAGCTACGATTGTTGGTAACGATCTCCTTAACTGAGCCTGTCTCTCTTTTTCCTCATCAAAATAACGCAGTAGGCTTCCCACCAGCACCTCTGGAAGAGGCTGCCCGCCATGCACGACCTTCACTGGCTCCTCAGGATGGTTGTGTAGGGTGACATCTGTGTGAAGGGAAACATATGAGGTTAATATTGATGGATCTGAGGAAGGAATGCAATATCAGGACAGAAATATTATTAGGCTATATAAATTAAAGCTTGTGGACACCTATCATATCTACACTATATGGACAAAAGCATGTGGACACCCCTCCAAATGACTGAATTCAGGGGTTTCTAGTGAAGGGTACTGCTAATACTACAGCATACAAAGACATTTTGGACAATTGTGCTCTTCCAACCTTGTGGTAACAGCATAGGTATGCGCAGCCTATTGCATTAGGGTGTGCACCCCAAAGCTCCAATACAGATGCATGTGTATACACACAAACACACGTGAAAATGCTCTTAATTTTTTTACATTTTCAAAGATTTTTACTTTAAGGGTCTTGTAAAGACCCCCCCCCCCTTAATTATATACTTACTTTGTGCTTCACTGTGACTTAACTTGGGAGTGATTCCTTACAACAGGGTCTTGGTAAAATATCAGGTGTCTAAATAGATCCCTGAAGTCTCACTTTTGAGACAGAAAGGAACTGAGGAAACATTCCCTAGTTCCTTTCTGCCGCCTCAGCTGTACAGAACGAATGAACAGGATGAGCTCTGCACAGCTTTCCTGTTCATTCATAAACTGAAGCATAAAAAACACAGTTTTCTATGCTTCAGCTATAAATGAACACAGTGAGTGATTGGTACAGATCACTCACTGTGTTCATTTGGAAAAGGAAGGAGCCGGTAAATTGCATATTTATCAACCCCTTCCCCGCTCTCCACCCTGAAGATGTGTGTCTGCAGCAGCCGGTGGGAGAGGACAGGGGGGAAGCCTGCAGCGCTGCGTGGGGACCAGGCAATGGAGGGGAAACTAATATGTGCACAGGAGGTGGTGATTGGTGCGATTACAAGAACTGATACCCTGTACAGCTCTCCATGCAGCAGCTGAAAGCTGCAGGAAGGAAAGGAGTATAATCTACTGCATGGAGAGCACTATAAAAGATCAGTTCTTGTAATTGATTGCCCCCCCCCTTCAAAACCTATATGTGACAAGGGCCCCCTGGAGCATGGGCAGGGTCACTATTGCAACCCCTCAAGCTCCACCAGTGTAGTTCTAATGTTCACAGGGTGATTAATGTGTGTCCAGGCACACCCTGTGCACACCAGGAATATAATTGCAGCATCAATGCATCAAGATTCGGGTGTCCCCCGATGCGGCATAATGGATTGGCGGGCGATGTCATCCCGATTTGCCCCGCCCCTCCTGGGAGAGCGCTCCAAGCGCACTCTATTGGTGTTAAAATAACTTTGCCATACTCTTTCCATTTTCGGATTATGGATTGAACAGCGCTCCATGAGATGTTCAAAGCTTGGGATATTTTTTTTATAACCTAACCCTGCTTTAAACTTCTCCACAACTTTATCCCTGACCTGTCTGGTGTGTTTCTTGGCCTTCATGATGCTGTTTGTTCACTAATGTTCTCTAACAAAACTCTGAGGGCTTCACAGAACAGCTGTATTTATACTGAGAATAAATTACACACAGGTGGACTCTATGTACTAATTAGGTGACTTCTAAAGGCAATTGGTTCCACTAGATTTAAGTTAGGAGTATAAGAGCAAAGGGGGCTGAATACAAATGCACGCCACACTTTTTACATAATTATTTGTAAAAAAAAAATGGAAAACCATTTATCATTTTCCTTCCACTTCACAATTATGTGCCACTTTGTGTCGGTCTATCTATCACATAAAATCCCAATAAAATACATTTTTTAGTTGTAACATGACAAAATGTGGAAAACTTCAAGGGGTATGACATTTTTTTTCAAGGCACTGAATGTTTATTTCACTTTATTATTTTACTTTATTACATTATTGTTGTAATCTAGCAGTATGGTGGTGGTACAAATGTAGAGAATCCAAATGCTGGGTGGGCAGCTTTGGCACATCGTAAGTTTTTCATGATCACCTAGGGTTGTGACAGTGATGAATGAACCTGGAATTGAAGTACCACACTGATATTTACATCTAAATACAAGTTTATTTCAAAGGAAGATTGTTTGCAAAGCTCACACATTTCAGATGGTAGAACACCCTTCATCGGGGCCTGGAAAATGTATATGGATTAAGTAAATAAGTACATAGTTGGATGATACTGAAGCGTTGTGAGTTCGCACAGCATCAGTCAGCATTCTGGTTCAATGCTGCGCGAGGGGGCGGCAGTCGCAGGCACAATCACGTACCTGTACGTTGGCTTGTGCTTTCAGGGTCGGCGGCATGCATGCACGTGCTCTCTGCCAACCCATGCTGTGATTGGACACAGCACAAGTTTTGCCAGCTGATTTCAGCAAATGATTTTGGCCGAAGTCAGCTGATCAGCTGTGGCGGATCACAAATCGTTCTGTCTTTACTTTGTACAGAGAACAGCGATCTGGTTATTTCTTTTCCTTGCAAAGCACACAGTTAACCATTTGATAGTCCTGAGATGTTGATCCCCCCCCCTCCTCCCAGCCAGTGTAATTAGTACAGTGTCAAGTATTATCTATGATCACTGTATTAATGTCACTAGCGACGTCAATGTCAGGAAGTGACCCTTGCAGATAGTGTGTTAGTGCCAGATTGCCCGCCACCCACTATAAGTCCCTGATCATAACCATTACAGTATAGCGTCTACAGCTGCATAAATTCTAGTATACAGTATCTCACAAAAGTGAGTACACCCCTCACATTTTTGCAATTATTTATTACCGTATTTATCGGCGTTTAACACGCGCCGGCGTATAACACGCACCCCAAGTTTAGGAGGGAATTTTAAGGAAAAAACTCTTAGAAGGGAAGTTTAAGGGAAAAAAAAACTTACATTAAAATGCCCATCAATGCAGCCTTATCGTGTCCATCTGCAGCCTTGTCAGTGCAGCTTTGCCCCAGTGGTCAGTGCAGCTTTGCCCCAGTGGTCAGTGCAGCTTTGCCCCAGTGGTCAGTGCAGCTTTGCCCCAGTGGTCAGTGTAGCCTTGCCCCAGTGGTCAGTGCAGTCTTGCCCCCAGTGGTCAGTGCAGCCTTGCCCCCAGTGGTCAGTGCAGCCTTGCCCCCAGTGGTCAGTGCAGCCTTGCCCCCAGTGTCCATTACATGCTTGGACAGATCGCTTGAAAGATTGCCGCCGACATACACATAGCATGTAGTTTTAAATATGGCGCCGCGGAGTTCGGAGGGACTCGGCGGAGCTGAACGAGCGCCGCCGAGATACACATAGTCGAGTGTACTCGGCTCTTTCCGGCGCTGCTCACAGTCCCACCCTATGATGGACATAACACAGGTCCAATGGCGGGACTGGGCGTGACTGTGAGCGGCGCCGGAAAGAGCAGAGTACACTCGACTATGTGTATCTCGGCGGCGCTCGTTCAGCTCCGAGTCCCTCCGAACTCCGAGGTGCCATATTTAAAAGTACACGCTATGTGAATGTCGGCCGCGATCGCTCCGATAGATCACAGATAGCGGGGATCTGTGTATAACACACACCCACGATTTCCCCCTGATTTTAAGGGGAAAAAAGTGCGTGTTATACGCCGATAAATACGGTATATCTTTTCATGTGACAACACTGAAGAAATGACACTTTGCTAAAATGTAAAGTAGTGAGTGTACAGCTTGTATAACAGTGTAAATTTGCTGTCCTCTCAAAAATAACTCAACACACAGCCAATAAAGCGGAGTTCCAGTGAAATCGTTTTTTTTAAAAGTCAGCAGCTACAAATACTGCAGCTACTGACTTTTAAAATATGGACACTTACCTGTCCAGGGCGCCCGCAATGTCCTCACCTGAAGCTGTTCTGTCCCTCAGCTCTCGGGTGGAGGCGCCGCCATCTTCGGTAAGGGAATCAGGAAGTGAAGCCTTGCAGCTTCACAGCCCGGTTCCCTACTGCACATGCGCGAGTCGCGCTGCACGTCCTCATTGGTCCCTGCTGTCTTCTGGGACCTGTGTGTCTCCCAGAAGTCAGCGGGAGGGACGGAGGAGGGACTGGACATGGCGTAGATTGCCGTGGAGCCAGTGGCGATCTATACCCGGAAGTGGGAGCAAATACCTGGATTATACAGGTATCTGCTCCCCCCTCCTCCCTGAAAGGTGCCAAATGTGACACCAGAGGAGGGGAGGAATCCTATCAGCGGAAGTTCCATTTTTGAGCTGAACTCCGCTTTAATGTCTAAACCGCTGGCAACAAAAGTGAGCACACCCCTAACAGCACTGCCTTAACCCTCTTGGACATGGAGTTCACCAGAGCTTCACAGGCTACCACTGGAGTCCTCTTCCACTCCTCCATGATGACATCACCGAGCTAGTGGATGTTAGAGACCTTGCGCTCCTCCACCTTCCGTTTGAGGATGACCTACAGATGATTAATAGGGTTTAGGTCTGGAGACATGTTTGGCCAGTCCATCACCTTTACCCTCAGCTTCTTTAGCAAGGCAGTGGTCATCTTGGAGGTGTTTTTGGGGTCATTATCATGTTGGAATACTGCCCTGCGGCCCAGTCTCTGAAGGGAGGGGATTATGCTCTGCTTCAGTATGTCACAGTACATGTTGGCATTCATGGTTCCCTCAATGAACTGTAGCTCCCCAGTGCCGGCAGCACTCATGCAGCTCCAGACCATGACATTTCCCCCACCATGCTTGACTGTAGGCAAGACACACTTGTCTTTGTACTCCTCACCTGGTTGCCACCAATGCTTGAGACCATCTAAACCAAATAAGTTTATCATGGTCTCATCAGACCACAGGACATGGTTCCAGTAATCCATGTCCTTAGTCTACTTGTCTTCAGCAAACTGTTTGTGGGCTTTTTTGTGCATCATATTTAGAAGAGGCTTCCTTCTGGGACGACAGCCATACAAACCAATTTGATGCAGTGTACGGCATATGGTCTGAGCACTGAAAGGCTGGCCCTCCACACCTTCAACCTCTGCAGCAATGCTGCGCAGCACTTATACATCTATTTCCAAAGACAGCCTCTAATGCTGAGCACGTGCAATCAACTTCTTTGGGCGAGGCCTGTTCTGAGTGGAACCTGTCCTGTTGAACCACTGTATGGTCTTGGCCACCATGCTGCAGCTCAGTTTCAGGGTCTTGGCAATCTTCTTATAGCCTAGGCCATCTTTATGTAGAGCAACAAGTCTTTTTTTCAGATCCTCAAAGAGTTCTTTGCCATGAGGTGATATGTTGAACTTCCAATGACCAGTATGAGAGAGTGAGAGCGATAACACCAAATTTAACACACCTGCTCCCCATTCATTGATTGTGGGATTGTTTTTAACCTGTGATTGGTCAGAGTGATCAGAAATGTAAACAGTATAGCGTTTTCATCAGGTAGCGCCCCCCACTCCCTTCCTCTTATAATGGAGGAAGGGAAAATGAATAAAAAGATCGATCACTTGCTCTAAATTAGCAGCAGATTGAGAGTGGGTGGCGATTGGGAGATAATTTTTAAGCTGTGATTGGTCACCCCCTTCTTCTTACAATATAGAAGGGGTAATGAATGAAAGATCATTTACTGGTTCCAAATCAGTAGCAGATTCAAGGTAGGAAGAGTGGAGGTGTGAGATCCTTTTTGACCCTTTCACCTCCCCCTCCTCTCCTATACTACCGATCGCCACTTTGTCTCTATGGGATTGATTTACTAACACCGGAGAGTGAAAAATCTGGTGCAGCTCTGCAGAGAAACCAATCAGCTTCCAGGTATTTTTGTCAAAGCTTAACCATTTCGGCTCCGGAAGGTTTTACCCCCTTTAATGACCAAGCCATTTTTTGCGATACGGCACTGCGTTACTTTGACTGACAATTGTGTGGTTGTGCCACCCTGTACTCAAATAAAATGTCCTTTTTTAGCCACAAATAGAGCTTTCTTTTGGTGGTATTTTGGTGGTACACCTCTGCGGTTTCCATTTTTTGCATTATAAACAAAAAACGACCGACAATTGTGAAAAAAAAAAACAATATGCGATGTGGGAACCGAGCTGTCGGATGACTGCTCATTTCACAGGCATTAACAGGCACAACAGCCACCCGAGGGCTATTTCTGAAGTGACATTTATCATTGGCACACCACAAATAGCGGTCCATACTCCCTTCTGGGTTTTTTTTGTTTTTGTTTTTTTTTTATTAAAAGGGGGGGCCAAGGTGAGTTAACCACTTGACCTTTTCCGCCTTCGTGACCAGGCCATTTTATTTGCTGTTGTCACACTAACAGAGCTTTTTTTTGTGTGTGGTATTTGATAGCCGCTGTTTTTTTTATTATTATATAAAAGTAAAAAAAAATATTTTCTCATTTCTTTTCAAATAAAAAAAAAAATGAATATTCTTCATCAATTTAGGCCAAAATGTATTCTGCTACAAATTTTTGATTAAAAAATAAAACTCAATAAACGTATATTGATTGGTTTGCGCAAAAGTTATAGTGTCTACAAATGAGGGGATAATTCTATTTATTTATTTTTTCTTCTAGTAATGTCGGGGATCAGCGACTTATAGCGGGACTGCAAAGTTGCGGCGGACAAATTGGACAGCTAAGAGACACTTTTTGGGGACCAGTGACACCAATACAGTGATCAGTGCTAAAAAAATATGCACTGTCACGGTACTAATTACACTGGCTGGGAAGGGGTTAACATGAGGGGAAATCAAAGGGTGAACTGTGTTCCCTGAGAATGATTAGTAACTAGGGGGGTTGCTTTGACTGGGGGAGCGTTAGTTCACACAGAACACGGCATTGAAATCATGCAACTTCATTTGAAATGGCACGATTTCAAAGCCGCATTTTGGGTGCCACTTGAAAGACATCTGTGCGGCTTCATGTCTATTGAAGTTGCACCCAAAGTGGCCAGAACTACTTTTTGCAAATCAGTGCAGCACCGGCGATAGGCTGCGACTTGTCATGTGATTTGACCTGTCAAATTGCATGACAAAATCGCTCCAATGTGAACGAGGGCGAAAGCTTGCTCACAGATTTACGGAAGAGCTCTGCCCCACCTTCAGGTTCTTGCAGAGCCCTTCGGCACACCTCCCGAAGTGCCTGTGGTTTCCTGTGCATGCACAAAGACACCAATGTTTTATGCAAAAAAAAAAAAAAAAAAAAAAATCACAAATTGTATTGAATCAGCTACTATTCTTTCTAATGAAAGATTTTCTATTTAATAAAAATATGAATACATATGATTATTGTGGTCTCAATAAAAGCTTTACAAACATGTTATACTTACCTGCTCTGTAAGGCCTCATGCACACTGGACATTATAAAAATGTAAGTAACGTTCGCTGTAGGAAGAGTTATGCCGGGTTTTTCAGCGTTTTTTTTTTTTTTTTTTAGCAAAACGGCACTCCCACTAAAGCTTATGGCTTAAAAATGCTGGTAAAGGCCGATTAGCCATGTTTTTCAGCTTTTATCAGAGTTGGAGTGTTTTTACAGATGAAAAACCCCTCTTAAAACACACTAGTTCAGGGTTTTTTCCCAGCCAGAAAACGCTGATAAAAGTATATGTGTGCATGGACACATAGAATAACATGCTGGGGAGTTTACTGGCTGCAGAAAAAAATGCCAGAAGCCAAAAACAGCAGCTATAAAAACGTCTATTGTGCATGAGGCCTAATAGTTTTGCACAGAGCAGCCCTGATCCTCCTCTTCTGGGGTCCCCCCGTCAGCAGTTTGGGCCCCCCACAGCAGGACGTTTGCTATGGGGCCACTCGTGCATGCTTGCTCCCGAGCCCCGCTGTGTGCACCCATAAGACACGTATAAACAGGACTTGACCCCACCCCTCAGTTCCTCATCACTGGCTCCAATTTACACCAGCAGGAGCCATTGGCATCTGAACCAACGAGGAGCCGAGACAACCTCAGCTTTCCTGCACATGGATGAATCGAGATTGTGCCCAGGTATGTATTTGGGGGTGCTGCAGGGGAAGGTGTTTACCTTACTGCATAGAATGCAAAATACCTTCTGCCTTTACAACCACTTCAATCAAATGTGGTTACTGCATAAATGGGGATGTACCTTTAAAAGTGCCATAGGAATTGTACTTTTGGTGTGTAACTGGATGATGCTGTCTGACATTAAAAACACTAAAGGATGGAAGACATCTAATGGTATTTAGAAAGGTCTTTTTAGAGTGACATGCTGGAGAAGAGGTAAGAATTGCAGAAAAAGATTTTCAGGTACTGGGCTACTATTTATTAATTATAGCTAAAATATCTGCTTTAGGATAAAATTATAACTATACGTTCATGGAAACATAAAGCCAAGACCTGACTGTTTCACATGTGCACAGTCTCTTGCAATGTTTCCCTTTCAATACATATCAGTAAATCAAGGCAAGAAACCACAAAACCCAGTACAAATAACATAACTCAGATCAGTGCTTTGAACAACTCTAACAAATCTTTAACAACCATCGTCATTAACCATGACCAGCGTATGAAATTCTGACCAATAAGGCAATATTTTGTGACGTAGCTGGATACCAAGGTAATGCAGTTCTTTAAGGTCATACCAAGTCCATGAACAGGAGTCCAAATCTGCAGAGCCTTCCCATGTATGATTGCACTGCATTACTTTCTGGCAGTGACAGCATAAAGTGAAGACTCCAAACTAAGAAGATAAATTCAAAAATAAATATACGAGTCCTCCGTCTGCAAGGTCTCCAGAACGGGGCTTGTCGCTATCTGTCTGTGGCAGTGAAGCTGGCCAGCCACTCATCCATCCGATTATCCCCAAACTCCATCATGGAGGACGACAAAGAGCTCCGATGGATGTTGTGTGTTTTTTTGAAGCTCTCCAACCAGCCCTTGGAAGCTTTGAAGTCCTGGATGCCCATGTCCCGAGCAACCTGCAGTGCTTTCTCCCGGATGATCCGGCCTGAGAGCGTGATGTCGGTGCCACGGATGGACAGCAACCAGTCCCACACCGCTGAATTAACCTGATCGTTTGCAGTCCTCCTCTGCCTTCTGATGCGATCTCCACTCACGTTGTTCTGCAGAGCGTCTAGTAGTTCCTCTCGACGCTTTATAATCTGAACGATCTGAGCACGACTGACTCCGAACTGGGTAGCCAGGGAACCCACTGACTCCTTGTTTTCAAAGGCACACAGCACCAGGATCTTTTCCCTCAGTTTTAGCCCGTTGCGCTTGTGCACGGCCGGCTTGTCGCGGGAAGGCTTGGGTAGGCTTCCAGCCTTTGTCCAATGTGTCCCTTCAGTTCGGATGTGCTGGCTCAGTGCTGAAAGGGACAGGAAGGAACCAAATTACAGGTCTGTGTGCCGAAGGTGAGCCAAAGCTGTATTCATTCCAAAAGGTGGAGACTAGCTAGAACCCAAAAACTCTACATCACCACCAAATGTCACCCTGACCTGTCATCAATTCCAGGCACAAGATTCATCATCTCTTCTATGTCAATAGCCGTTAAATAGTTTATTCTTTTTAATTACAGTTTGATAGCAGACTACTCACACCCAAAAACCTCAGAAGCACTGACAATTATACAGAATAATGTTCCTTGAATGCGATGATGGAATTCCCAATCAAGTGTTCCCGCTTGGTGTGTGAAGTTTTCCTTAAAGCGAAACTTTACCCATAGCAACTTGTTAAAAAAAAAAAAAATGTTCTTTTAGCAAGGAACATACATTCCACATTAATAATTATGCTACCGGTCACTATCCTGGTTCATAAAACACTTCCCTTTACGCTGTTGGATCTCCGTCTAGACCCAGATGGTCAATATGTGATAATGCATACCGCCGCCTGCAAATATGGCGGTCTTGCATAAAATTCTAGGCATTGTGGCCAGATTCCCTACCACCAACATCATCCTTGCAAGAGACTTTAATATGACCCCTGAACCCAGCGTGGACAAACTGAGTCCTGGCTTGGCGACCAGCTCGGCTGTCTCGATGGGCAGAGATATGTGGCCTGCGTGACACATGGCGATGGTAACATCCACGAGCGAGACAATTTACATGTCACTCAGTCACGCACGCCACACTCTCTCGTATAGACTTGATATATGTCAGTGACCCCTTATTACCTAGGGTGGCTACGGTCTCTATCCTCTCACGTGGCATCTTAGATCATGCCCCAGTCCTGGTAGGCCTCACCACTGACTTGGCGGCTGGCTCAAAGCTCTGGAGGCTTTCCAGATACTGGATCATAGATGAGAAAGTGGAGCCACTGATGCTGTCTGAGGTTGGGGACTATTCAAAACACAATGACCAATCAGCACCTCCAGACATGGTCTGGGACACATTTAAAGCCTATGCCAGGGGTAGATACCAGTTTAACATTGCTAAGGTCGGGAAAGAGGCGAGACTCGTGCTCTCCGGTGCTGAATTGAGGGCAGTGAGACTTGAAGAACAATATACGAACTCCCCAGACCAGGGCACTCAAACAAAAATGCTCACAGCGTACAGAGAACTGGCGCTGATTCGCGCCACTTCTGGTCGGCGCTTTTTACTGGCCCAGACCCAACGCATCTTCGAGCAGGGTGAACGTCCGGGCCGGCTGTTGACTTGGCTGGCGGCTGAGAGGACTGGGAGCCCTTGTATTGCAAATATTAGAGCTGATGACGGTACCCTACTCTCTGAGCCGACACACATTAACACTAGATTTGAACAATATTATACACACTTATACACCTCTAGAGCTACTTACCTCCCAGATGACTTGACCCAGTTTCTTGACAGAGTGGACTTCCCAACCCTGACTGCTGAAGCCGTGCGGACCCTCGAAGGTCCTATCACTCTGAAGGAGGTCCAGGGGGCTATCAAGTCTTTGCAGACGGGGCAAAACCCGGGACCTGATGGACTTCCCTCGGAATTTTACAAAACTAATATAGAAGTTATAGGCCCTCATTACCTCTCCATAATCACTAAAGTATTAGAACTTCAGTCCCTCCTGCCGTCTTTGTCAAAAGCAGTAATTGTTGTTATACCCAAGCCTGGAAAGGACCCAGAGTTATGCGCATCCTATCGGCCTATATATCTGCTTAATGTAGATGCTAAAATTCTAACTAAGGTGCTGGCAAATAGATTAAATAAGGTTATACTGTCCATAATACATGGAGACCAAACAGGGTTTATGCCAGGTAAAAATACAGACATCAATATACGTCGCCTCCACACTAATATAGCACTATCTAGAGACAAAAATAATGGGGGAGTGGTGGCCTCTCTTGACACAGAGAAGGCCTTTGATTCTGTAGAATGGGACTTCCTCTGCTAGGTACTGGCTAGATTTGGCTCTAAATTCATCTCCTGGATTCAGCTGCTATATAGATCTCCGGTTGCTCAAGTGCGTACTGGTGGTATCCTCTCTCCCCCATTTCAGCTTTGTAGAGGCACGAGGCAGGGCTGCCCTCTGTCCCCAGGGCTTTTTGCCCTTGCCATAGAACCCATGGCAATCCTGATCCGCTCATCAGACGTGGTGAGGGGGCTGCGGGTTGGGCCACTGGTGGAGAGGATATCGCTGTACGCAGACGACACCCTTCTGTATCTAGGGGATGAATCACACTCCCTCGTGGCGGCATTGGAGATTATCGACAACTATGGCCACTTCTCTGGGGTTGAAATTAATTGGGGTAAATCCAATCTATTCCCACTCTCTCCGACTCTGTCCCTCCCCCTTCTAGCCTGACTGCACTACGAAGGGTCTCTCAGTTTAAATACCTCGGCATTGAGGTCACTAACGAACTCTATAGATATCTGACAGACAACCTATATCCGGTCATGCAGAATTTAACAGAGAAATGTCAATCTTGGAAGACCCTTCCCCTGACACCAATAGGATGGGTGAACCTGCTGAAAATGGCTTTTCTTCCCAAATTCTTATACATATTTAGGAACACCCCTGTTCCCATCCCCGCTGCCTTTTTCCGTAAATTAGATGGGATAGTCAACTCTTTTATCTGGGGAGGATAGGTCCCACGAACAGCCAAAACTAAACTGCAACTCCCACTGTCCTCGGGCAGCCTCTCATTGCCCTGCTTCCAGAAATATTATTGGGCGGCAGTACTGGTTACTGTCCGCTGGTGGTTTGTTCAATCCAGATCTAACCCTGCAACCAATCTTGAGGCGGCGGTGATGGGCTCCTATTCTGCTCTTACCAACATAGTATACAGGGGTGCAAAGGCCTGCCCACCAGCAGTGACCCCGATGCGAACCACGGTTCAGGTCTGGGAGAAGGTGGCTACTGCGGTTCAGGCTGACAACACTATCTCACCCCACAATGGGGAAACCCCAAACGTCCACACTTTAGATCCATTCCTGATCCCAGTCTCTGGGCACGATACGGAGTGGTAAAGCTACAACAAATTATGCCCAATGGGGTGCTACTCCCCTTCCTGGAACTAAAGGAAACGTTTCAGCTTCCCTCGTGGATGTTGTTCCGCTATCTGCAGCTGAAACATGCCTTCCAGGCACAATTCCCCGCAACAGTCTCCGTGAAGCCACATGTTGTGGAAAGCTTTCTCACTTCCAGGGGAGTAGATAGAATCCTGTCATCTATATACTTTCGTCTTACATGTGGGGACCCTGAGGGGCCATCTCCTCTATTTTCCAAATGGAAGATAGATATCCCTTCCCTGTCAGAGGGAGACTGGGACCTAGCCTTGCAACAATACATCGCAACAGTGATTTCAGCCAAGGACCACTTTATACAACTCAAGTTTATATATAGAGCTTACTATACTCCCTAGAGGTTAGCCAGCATATATTCTACACATACTGGAGTGTGCCCTAAATGTCAGCAGGCAGTTTGGACATATTATCATGTCATTTGGGAATGCCCGCTCATCCAGGGTTATTGGACACGAGTTGTCTCAGAGATCAACGCTGCTACCGGTCTCTCCATACCAATAGATCCTAAGATACTTCTCTTAGGTATAACAGAGTCCGTGACACACTCAACGCATACCAGACCAATGCTATTTTACCTATGCTTCTATGCCAGGAAGGTACTCCTACAAAACTAGAAAATGCCATCTCCTCCTACGACAGCTCAGTGGTTTACATTGGTAGACTCGGTCTTGCCCCTATACAAGCTTACGTACATGGGTCGAAAATGCCCCCAAAAGTTTGGTAAGATATGGGACTCATGGGTGAGAGCCAGGTCACTCAGTTTTGACACTTAAGCCAACACTAGATAGACAGACGACGATACAACCTGGGAATAAAATTGAACTTCATATCTTGCCCACTTACACAGACCACACTGCCTGAGATTGTCTACTACAGACCAATGCCAGACACAGTTACCCCTCGGAGGCGAAAACAGCAACGTGTTTCTCCTCTCATTTGGACCCCTCTCCCTCCCTTCCCTTCTCCCCTCCCTTCCGGACCTTTTCTAAATACCCCTGACCAGACCTACACCCCTAAGGTTTATGGACCCCTCTACTGATGCAAGATAACCCAGAGAAGGACTTGACACTCATGACCCCTATGAAGTCTCCTTACTTCCCCCTCCTGGAAGGAGTCTCCCCAGCAGAATACACCATCTAACATGGAATCAGAATCTGATCCACATATATGTTGTACTACTGCCCTATATATTTAAGCCATCTTAGTATTTGTATAGGATTGTATTTTATTCGTGCCTTATTTGCCTCATTATTGTACACCTAACCTGTTCTCCTGTCCTTTATTTTTACAAATAAAAACTTTTCTGTTAAAAAAAATAAATAATTATGCTACCAAACTTATTGTGTGCTCTAAATTGCCTCCAACATTGCTTCTGTCTCTTCTTGCCAGAGACTTCCATTTTGCTGAAGCCCAGAGTCCCTGAGCAGCAGTAAATCAGGCGGTCAGCAGATTGGCCTCTACAAATGCAGCACAGTGCCTAAAAATAGAGAGCAACTGAGCATGTGAAGTGCAAAAGGTGCCAGCCTGAAGTGATATAAGCAGGATTTAATTTTCTGACTACAGTTCCACTTTTTGCGATTCGGCACTGGGTCGTTTTAACTGACAATTGCGCGATCGTGCGACGTGGCTCACAAAGAAAATTGACGTCCTTTTTTTCCCACAAATAGAGCTTTCTTTTGGTGGTATTTGATCACCTCTGAGGTTTTTATTTTTTTCGCTATAAACAAAAATAGAGACTACAACAATTTTGAAAAAAAAAACAATATTTTTTACTTTTTGCTATAATAAATATCCCCAAAAAATGTATAAAAAAAAAAATATTTTTTCCTCAGTTTAGGCCGATATGTATTCTTCTACATATTTTTAGTAACAAAAAAAAAAATTGCATAAGCGTTTGATTGGTTTGCGCAAAAGTTATAGCATCTACAAAATAGGGGGTAGTTTTATTATTTATTTTTTTACTAGTTATGGTGGCGATCTGCAATTTTTACTCATTAATAGTATCTTATTGTTGTAGAACAAGAGGCCTCAGTGAAATGGAATAAATATACGTATAAAAATCGCATGAACTGAAGTGTTTAAAACGCATGAGTTGGTGTGATAACTAGAAATAGGGGCAAGTGGTTTGAATATATATAGATCCAACAAGGTGATAAACATAAATATAAGCAATAAAACATATGTCTAAAATCATTCAATCAAATAAAAGCGCTGTTAATACTTTCCGGATGCACTGTATCTACTTCCCAAAGCCTTACCAGGAAAACTCCCATATATGGTGTTCTCCCATCCTGCCTTGCTGCTAGAACATTGCGAAGTTGCTCTCAGCCATGCTTTGATAAAGGCTTCTTAGCCGAAACGCGTCAGCGTAGCCTGTACTCGTGTACCCATGTAACCCAATAAAGGACTTTTATTCAAGAGCATCCGAGTCGCCAGCCCTTTTCTGATTCAAGTACTGCATTTTGAGGCCTGAACGTCCTGGCTAGAGCACCGGCCCACAGTTCATAGATCATCATATTGGCAGTGGAACTGGGGTATCATTTTGCTTCTAAAGTATCAAAGAGTCGTAACTCCAACCCAAAATGTCCTTTTTACCAACCTAAAGCCACAGTCACCTGGCATTCCAGTCCTAAGCCTGCTTCCTATTTCCTGTCCAGTGCTGCAGTCCCTTTCAGGATTCAGAAGCAAAAGCTGCAGCCTTGACATCAACACATAAGGACTGTCAAGGGCCAACTGGTGTTGGTACATATGCAGCACAGGATTAGCGTCCCACCCACAAAGATGGCATTGGTGGGGACAACCCAACTTAGGCGAGTATACCTTGCTGCACAAGGTAAGAAAAAATGCTTTCAGAGCAAGCCCCCTAAGGGGGGGTGATCAATCCCTCCACAGAGGTGCAGAAACATGCAAGAAAGCAGCTGCTGACATGCATCCAGTACAAAAAAAAAAAGAAAGGAAGCAGGCTTCTCATCAGTTTATAACCCCACGTTAGTAGCAGAGACCTCTTTTAATTAATACAAGCAGAATTTATTTAAGGTTCTCTTTCTAGCTAAGAGGGAAAATGTTTTTGTGGTGTTACACTGCTTAACCACTTCAATACTGGGCACTTTCACCCCTTTCCTACCCAGGCCAATTTCCAGCTTTCAGTGCGGTCATACAACCTAATTTTTTTGAGACAGATAAAGCTTTCTTTACCACTGGGTTTTATTATTTTTTGCTACGTAAACGAAAAAAGGATTTAAAAAAAAAAAAGTTTTTCTTAGCTTGTTATAAAATTTTGCAAATGAGTAATTTTTCTTCTTCGCTGATGTGCGCAGCTGAGGCTGCACTGATAGTCACTGATGAGGCCGCACTGATAAGCGCTAATGAGGCTGCACTGATGATCAGCGCAAACAATGTATTCACTGTGCCCTATCAGATCAGCTCTCCTTTCCTCACACGCTGTCTATGTGAGGAAAGGAGAGCCAATAACTAGCAAGTCTGTATACATGTGACCAGCTGTGATTGGACACATCTGATCACATGGTAAAGGGGCGCTGTGATTTCCCCTTTAGCCTGATGCGTGATCAGCTGTGTCCAAAGCACACAGCGGTCACAGAGCGCGCCCGATGTGCGCGCAAGGGAGGGCGTCCTCCCGGACCCGGAGACCCACGCTGTAGCGGTCTTTCGGTGGGAACTGGTAATAGAAAGCATTTGTCATGACTTAATATCAGAATATATACTAGCATTCAGTTAACACTATGCAGTCATAAGATGCTATGACTAAGCCCCTGTAAGTCAGAAACATGTCAGCGATTGCTGTTTTATGGACTTTACATTTGAAATAAAGTTACAATTGGAGAGGTTTTTATGAGTGCTACCATTTTATTACATATGTTGTGTATACAGAGGAGGAGGATTGAGGCTTTGCACCATGGTGGTTCAGTGCGGGGTTGAATGAGGTTTTTGAGCGCTGTATTCCTGGAACTCTCTGCTTACCGTCATCAAGTCCCAAGTCTTCAGCAACGCTTACCCTAAAATTCCAGGTGGTGCAACGCTCCCCCTATGCCCTTCACATGCACAGTACACTAGGGACAGCACAGGCCCCACAGCCTCAACCAATCAGCAGTGGGAGGAAAGAGCAGGGGAGTGGCTTGCCATTAGGGCTATCAGCTTCAATGGACGTAAGGAGACTTGCACATGTAGCCAGATAAGATTGCACGTGCAAAGGTCCCTGTAATGGAAAGGAGTCACCCCGAAGAAAGGAACCAGAGAGGGAGGAATTTCCGAAAGAGGATTTGAAAGCAGACAAAACATTAAAAGAAGAATGAACAAACAAGGTAAGTGCTAACATCTACCCTGTTTCCCCGAAAATAAGACCTAGCGTGATTGTCGGTGATGGCTGCAATATAAGCCCTACCCCCCAAATAAGCCCTACCCCCCAAATAAGCCCTAGTTAAAGTCCTTGTAGGTTTTATTTTCAGGGTAGGGCTTATTTTCGGGGAAACAGGGAAGGCCTTTTTTGGGGGGTAGGGCTTATATTTCAGCCATCACTGATAATCACGCTAGGTCTTATTTTCGGGGAAACAGGGTACATCACTGTTCCTGCTCTTTGTGCAAAGTCACATACACCAATCATCCATAGAATTATGGCCACTGACAGGTAAAGTGAATTACATGGATTATCTTATAATGACACCTGAACTTGGGTGAGATATATTAGGCAGCAAGTGAACATGCTGTTCCTGTAGTTGATTTAGTGGGCGAGCAAAAGGATTTGAGGGACCTTGGCAAGGGCCAAATTATAATGGCTGGACGACTGGGTCAGAGCAACTCCAAAATTGCCATTTTTGTAGGATTTTCCCAGTCTGCAGTGGTCTGGACTGACCGATAGTGGTCCAAGGAATGAAAACCGGCAAACTGGAGACAGGGTCATGGGCAGCCAAGGCCCACTTATGATTGTGGGGAGCGAAGGCTGGTCCAGGTAATTCATTCCAATACACAAACTACAGTAGTTCAAATTGCTGAAAAAGGTAATGCTGGACAGAAAGATTTAAGAACACACGGTACATCGCAGTCTTTTGTGTATGGGGCTGCATAGCCCTAGACCGGTTAGAGTGCCCATGCTGACCCATAACCAAAAGCACCTACCATGGGCATGTGAGCATCAGAACTGGATCACAGAGCAATAGAAGAATGTGGCCCGGTCTGATGAATTCAAGAATGGTCAGAAGAACAAAGCCACGAGTTTGAGGTTTTGACTAGGCCTTCAAATTCTGCAGATCTCAATCCAACCGAGCATCTTTGGGATGTGCTGGAAAAACAAGTCAGATCCATGAAGGCCCACCTCACAACTTACAGGATCTGCTACTGAAGGCTTGGTGCCGGATACCACAGCATAACCTCAGAGGTCTAGTGGAATCCATGCCTTGACCGCCTTTGGCAGTTGAGTCATAATGTTATGGCTGATCAGAGTATGTCACCAATAGAAACTCAGATAGTTTAGAGCTGGGGGCCACACTTATCAGGGGTACTTTGATGTAGCAGTGTGGCTTCCACATATATTTGCAAATGTAAGCAACTAAAACTCAAGTAGTTAAACAGATTTTTTTCTCTGGCTTGAAGTATGCATGGTATGCATGTTCAGGTCAAGAGATTCTACAAATAATGAGACCTGAATTGAAGAATGTGAGGCCTTTCTTATCTTCTGCTTATATATACTGTATATCAGGACAACCTACAAATCCATATGATGGACAGCAAGGAGGTATAAAATTAGAGTTAAGCTAAATTTATTCTCAAGTAAATGATCCAATAATAACAAAAAAAACCAAAACACTCGCCTGCTATTTAAAGTATACCAGTCTTTACATAAAACCTGCTGTCCAAAGCTGGCCCCCGAGGTGTCTGCCTTGTCTGAGCCTTTATCTCCAATGTCCAAGCTGTGCCATGTCCAGACCCTCCCTCTAACTTGCATCCCCCAATGAAATGCTGCAGCTACAAAAAAGGTACTGCAGGGGGCGTAACGGAGCTCCTCATTTAGAGGTGGAGGCTGACCTTTGCAGGCAGAGTTCCCATGTTCATGGGCTCACTGGACACTCTCGGTGCCGGCCTTGGGCAGCTTGGTCCATGGCAGGTCCAACTCATGTACTATGTTCTCTCTGCTCACCTTCCACATCAGGAAGTGTCCCGTCCTCTTTCCCCGGGAAGGAATGCGCTTCTTCCTGCTTGATCCACAGCGCCAACTCTGGATTAAACACTGCATTGTCTGTATGGGCGAGAACCAGAAGTGAAATAGCATCATGGAAATAAATACGGGAGGGGAGATTTACTAAAACTGGAGCAGTGAGAATATGCTGCAGCTGTGCATGGTAGCCAATCAGCTTCTAACTTCAGCTTGTTCAATTAAGCTTTGAAAATAAAACCTGGAAGCTGATTGGTTTCTATTCAGAGCTGCACCAGATTTAGCTTATTCAACCACTTCAGTACCGGGCACTTTCACCCCCTTCCTGCCCAGGCCAAGTTTCAGCTTTCAGCGCCGTCACACTTTGAATGACAATTGCGCGGTCATGCAACACTGTACCCAAATGACATTTCAATAATTTTTTGAGACAGAGCTTTCTTTTGGTGGTAATCACCGCTGAGAATTTAAAAATTTTTTTTGCTAAATAAACGAAAAAAGCAAAAAATTTGTTTGAAAAAAAAAAAAAAAAGTTTCTCTTCGTTTCTGTTTTTTTGCGAATAAGTACTTTTTCTATTTCACTGAGGTGCGCTAATGAGGCTGCACTGATGGACACTAATGAGGGTACACTGGTGGACACTATTGAGGCTGCACTGGTGGACACTATTGAGGCTGCACTGGTGGACACTATTGAGGCTGCACTGGTGGACACTATTGAGGCTGCACTGGTGGACACTATTGAGGCTGCACTGATGAACACTAATGAGGCTGCACTGATGATCAGTGTAAACAATGTGCTCACTGTGCCCTGTCAGATTGGCTCACCTTTCTGCACACTGTCTCTGCATGAGGAAAGGAGTCGATCCCTGGCAAGTCTGTTTACACGTGGCCAGCTGTGATTGGACACAGCTGATCACATGGTAAAAGGGCCACTGTGATTGGCCCTTTACCCTCATCTGTGTCCAAAGCACACAGCAGTCACAAGGGGCACACGTGGGAGGATGTATACAGACGTCCTACCAGAACTAGAGGCCCACGTTGTAGCTGTCTTTTGGCTGTAGCGTGGGCAGAAAAAGGTTAAAAATACATATAGTGGAATACTATTAGATCTGCTTGTAGTTCAACTTCAAAAATATATATTTTTCTATAAATATATTTTTTTTGACATTTCTATAAAATTACATTGATATGATGAAATTGAATGATATAAAATGATAAGGATAAAAAGATATTGACATTATATATTTATATAAAATATTTTCTATGAAATAATACATATTGTGGTAGATTGTGGTCAGCATATTGTAAATGCAGCTGTGTTAGTGGTTTTCCTGGGTTCCCTTTTAAGAGCCGGTTCACACGGGGGCGACTTGTCAGGCGACCTAGCCGCCTGACAAGTCGCCTCCCGTTCTGTACAATGGAACCGTTCTAATCGGAGCGACGCAAGTCGCTCCGACTTAGAAGAAAGGTTCCTGTACTACTTTGGGGGCGACTTGCATATACTTCTATACAGAAGTCGTCTTGCAAGTCGCCGCGGCAGTCGTGTGCAGGTGGCCTCGGTGAGGCGACCTGCAAGTCGTGCCGCTTCTAATGTGAACCGGCGCTAACTGGTTTCTGATCAGGACAGCAGTGTGTATGTGAATGACGAAGGTTGTACTGCATAATAAGCTCTTGTAGGGGGCAGACTAATGTTCTGCTCAAAGTATAAATACCACCAGTTTATTAACCACTTACGGACCGGTAGAGGAGGAGACGATCGGGTCCTCTTCCCAGACAGGCATTGAGCCGAGTGAGAAAAAGATGGCCCCCACTTGGCTCCACACCATTGGATGGCGGAAGAGACGTCAAATCTAACTTCCGCCCTAAAGTCTTAAAGGGGAAAAAAATAAAAATTTGCAAAAAAAAAAAATATATATATATATTTTTTTTCTTTTAATTGTATTTTAGTGTAAATGTGAGATACGAGGTCTAATTGACCCCAGATCTCATATTTAAGAGCTCCTGTCATGCTTTTTTCTATTACAAGGACAGTGTCAAAATAAAAAGTAAAATAAATAAGAAAAAAAAAAAAATTAAATCGCCCTGTCCCGCTGTGCTCGCACGCAAAAGCGAACGCATACGCAAGTCGCGCCCGCATATGAAATCGATGTTCAAATCACACATGTGAGGTATCGCCACGATCGTTCGAGCGAGAGCAATAATTCTAGCACAAGACCTCCTCTGTAGCTCAAAACTGATAACCTGTAGACATTTTTAAACATCGCCTATGGTGATTTTTAAGGGTAAAAGTTTGTCGCCATTCCCCGAGCGGGCGCAATTTTGAAGCGTGATATGTTGGGTATCAATTTACTCGGCGTAACATTATCTTTCACAATGTAAAAAAAAAAAATGGGCGAACTTTTCTGTTGTCTTATTTTTTAATTTAAAAAAAAAAGTATTTTTTCCAAAAAAATTGTGCTTGTAAGACCGCTACGCATATACGGTGTGACAAAGTATTGCAATGACCACTATTTTATTTTCTACGGCAGGGATATGCAATTAGCGGACCTCCAGCTGTTGCTAAACTACAAGTCCCATCATGCCTCTGCCTCTGGGTGTCATGCTTGTGGCTCTCTGAGTCTTGCTATGCCTCATGGGAATTGTAGTTCTGCAACAGCTGGAGGTCCGCTAATTGCATATCCCTGCCCTAGGGTGTCTAAAAAAAATATATATAATGTTTGGGGGTTCTAAGTAATTTTCTAGCAAAAAAAAAAAAAAATGATTTTAACTTTGTAAACACCAAGTCTGAAAAATAGGCCCAGTCCTTAAGTAGTTAAAAAACGTAAAATTTTCACAAGCTCCTATCTAATTAATATTGCATACATAACCCTAAAGAATAAGTGAGCTTTTCCTTTCTGTTCACCCGCCTGACCCACCCTCTCCTACCCTGGATGAGTACTTACCTGCACCCCAAAACCACAATGCGTTTTCTAGCCCCACCTTGCTGGCAGCATCCAACTGTTAAAGTTGAAGTTTAACTTACAGATATTTTTCCTTCCCAGGTCCCTCCTCCTCCCTTCATCAACACGCTAATGCGGGGGTCGGCAACCCATCAAATGCAGGCAGGTGATGGGTAGGTTGAATCCCTTCCCAGGTCCCTCCTCCTCCCTTCATCAACACGCTAATGCGGGGGTCGGCAACCCATCAAATGCAGGCAGGTGATGGGTAGGTTGAATCCCTTCCTTGCCGACCCCCACACTGCTCCTCTCACATATGCAGAGTTGGTCAGGAAAGGAACAACTTCGTATCCTGCGCCACTGACAAGCAGGAGAAAGAGAAACCTGGACAAGGAGGGGAAGCATTTACTGGAACCGATCCCCTGTAGTCCCCCCCCCCCGCAGTAGTCAACCTTCCTTGTAGTCAACCTCCCCCCCCCTCTCCCCTTCCGCTGTCTTTCAGCTGCTGCAGGGGAAAGGGGGGGGGGGGGTTGACTACAAGGGATCGGTTCCAATAAGCCGCCCCTCATGTCCAGGTTACCATTCCTTCAGCTGCCCAGGCCCCCCTGTGTCCTCCACTGGTTCCCCCCCATCCTCGCAATGCTGCCTGTTCCCCTTCTCTCCCTCTTGCAGGATGCTGCGGGGATCATTTCAGGATAAAGAGTGGGGGAAGAGGCTGGTAAATATGTCATTTACTGGCCCCTTCCTTTTCTGAATAATCACTGAGTGATTGGTACCGGTCACTCACTGTGTACATTCAAAACTGAAGCATTGTAAACTGAGCTGTCATTTTTTTTAATAAAACCTTCCCGTTTGCATTACATATCTTATTTTAGACCCAGTGATGTCATCACTGGGTCTCTGTTCTATTATGCAATGAAGGCATTTGACGGCTGGTGGGAGGGGCCTGCAGGGTGCTGTACATAGCTTCCTGAAAACAACACAGCACCCTGCCTCAGTAATCCACTCAAGAGCCCTCAGCTCAGTGGGAGGAGTTATGCAAATATTAAGATGCCTTGATGGGTGGGTGTCAGTCTAGAACAGAGGGCGTTCCTAAATAGGCCTTATTTGCATGAAGACCACCCTAGGTAAAAAACCTCACATGTGAAGCTGAGCCTCTATGATTTTAAGCACTGAATCCAATCAATGAAAGGGGCAGGCTAGGGACAGTTTGGCTGGGGAGGGCTAGATGATCTCCAGAGAGGGAAGGCAACTACAAGTCAAGGTCTTACAACTGTTTGGAGCTCGACTTTTACTTAAATTAAGTCAAATTAAAAAATGTTCCCATTTGGTTGGCCCCTGTACTCTGAAACCTGATTGGTTATGAAGACTCACTGCACTTTATGTGACCTGACAGCTGCTTACGTACCGGAGTCTTTGCTCTCCTCCTCCATTTTTGGCGCGGGGGTATGGCTGCTGCTCCGTTCGCTGGTCAAGCCCTCCATTTTCACCCGCAGTAAGATGTCAGGTTTGATGGACGGCAGTTCAGGTACGCTGTCCGAGACGCCAGCCATGCTTTCTTCCAGATCGTCGCCGTGTGAAACCCAGGCTGGAGGGGGAACAACAGAGGAGGAAAATTACTACAGAGCCTCTTTATAAAGGGAATGTAAGCAATATGCCTCCTCAGAGGCGTAACTAGAACCTTCAGGGCACCGATGGAAGAAACCATAAAGGGCTCCCTCTCGGTTGCGGAATGCCAGGGGCCCTGTAGTTCCACAACGGGTGTCAGCAGTTTATTACTTTGTTATATTATTTTTTACAATTTTAATTAATTTTTACAATTTTTTTTTTTTTTTTAACCTTACCCGTTGGGGGGCTTTGGTGAGAGATCAGGGGTCTTAACAGATCTCTGATGTTCTTTGAGACAGAGAAAGGAGAGACAGGAGGACACATCCTCAATCTCCATCTCTGCAGCCTCAACTGCACAGAATGAATGGACAGGAATACCTCTGTTCATTCATAAACCAAAGCATAGTAAATACAGTTTACTAAAATGATAGAGCAGATCCTTATTTTTATCCTTAATAAATTTGCAAAGATTTCAAACAAACTTCTTTCACGTTGTCATTATGGGGTATTGTTTGTAGAATTTTGAGGAAAATAATGAATTTAATCCATTTTGGAATAAGGCTGTCACATACCAAAATGTGGAAAAAGTGAAGCACTGTATCTACTCCCCAAAGCCTTGCCAGGATGCACAGTATAGCAGTGTTTTTTTTTCCTTTTAGGATAAAGGTTTTATATAAAATAAAAGCTGATCGTTTTAGGCACCATGTCAGTGTTAAATGGTTTGTCTCATCCCTGTAAACTGATACATCTGGAAAAGAGCTTGTTCTTGTGACAAACAACAGACTTGGTGGCTAGATCAGTAGATGAGAACAGAAGAAAGAAGCTTACAGAAAAAAAAAAATTATAATATATAGACTACATATACTAAGAGGGCAGGGACAGTTGACCCTTAGCACCACATCCCTATTAAATAGGAGAATGAAAGAAGGGGGTTGGGGTAAAGTTACCCCTGGGACTTTTAAGGTGCTTATCAATATTAGATTGGATACAAACAAAAGAAATAGATAGGATCAGAAAGAAAAATAATGTATGCAATATGCCAAACAGTCTAAAAATAAATCTTTTAATTACAAAATCTTTAATTATTACAAGTGTCACCAAGACATCTAAAAACAAACAAACTGTCTTTCAATCTAAGTCAATCAATAGTAATATAGTATTTGAATAAATCACTTTGTGAATACCACTCAAGTGGTATTCACAAAGTGATTTATTCAAATACTATATTACAAATATCAGTATATCAGTATAATTGGCCGCTCAAACAAGCTGAAACAAAATGTTTCACAGCCCCGGGATAGTTATACTTACTGATGCCTGGTATTTTATGTATATATTCCGCAGTAAAAGTTGCTGCCATGAAATCCTTTCTTTATTAATTCGTCCTCAAGTAAGCTGAAGATGATACAAACATGTATCCTTCTCTACCAAAGTGGGAAGGAGGAATGGCGCCTGCTGTGGTCCTCGGCGTTACCATATAGTGCGCATGTTCGACGTGGTGACGTAATACACCACCGCGTCATGTCCGTCTCCGCAACGGTCACATCTGGAGACCAGACCAGTGGGCTGTGAAACATCTTTTTGTTTAAGGGGCAAATTATACTGATATTTGTACACTCTCTCTTTTTTGCAGGCAAATGGCGCCTAATTTTTGGACAATAGTCTGTGGTCTTTGTGTAGCAAGAACGGCTGACAGAGAGTGCATATTGGGGCTCTTCTTGAAGCTATAAAAGCATTCAATCTACACTGCCTCCCTGGGTCAACTTATAGCCTCCCATGGATTCCAATACCACCTCTACGCTGATGACACCCAAATCTATTTCTCTACCCCTCAGCTCACTCCCTCTGTCTCCTCACGTATCACTAATTTACTCTCAGATATATCAGTCTGGATGTCTCACCACTTCCTTAAACTCAATCTAGCCAAAACCGAACTTATAATTTTTCCTCCCCAATATGCCTCTTCCCCTGATCTCTCTGTCAAAATCGATGGCACAACTATAAGCCCATCCTCACATGCCAAGGTTCTAGGTGTAGTCCTAGACTCTGAACTCTCCTTCAAGCAACACATCCAATCACTGTCCATATCCTGCCGCCTCAACCTCCGCAACATCTCCAAAATACGCCCCTTTCTAACCAATGACACAACAAAGCTCTTCATTCACTCGCTGGTCACCTCTCGCCTCGACTACTGCAACTCCCTTCTCATTGGCTTACCTCCACATAGTCTATCACCTCTTCAATCCATTATGAATGCCGCTGCCAGACTCATCCACCTTACCAATCGCTCTATGTCTGCTACCCCTCTCTGTCAATCCCTCCACTGGCTTCTGCTCAGCCAAAGAATTAAATTCAAAATTCTAACAACTATGTACAAAGCCATCCACAATTTCGCCCCCAGCTACATTACTAGATTAGTCTCTAAATACCAACCTACTCGTTCTCTTCGTTCCTCTCAAGACCTCCTGCTCTCTAGCTCCCTTGTCACCTCCTCCCATGCTCGTCTCCAGGCCTTTTCCAAAGCCTCTCCAATCCTATGGAACTCCTTACCCCAATCTGTCCGCTTATCTCCTACTTTATTAGCTTTCAGAAGATCCCTGAAAACCCTTCTCTTCAGAGAAGCCTATCCTACCCACACCTAACAACTGTATTTTCATTTTTTCCATCAGTTCATCCCCCACAGTTATTACCTTTTGTTTTCCACTTGACCCTCCCTTCTAGATTGTAAGCTCTAACGAGCAGGGCCCTCTGATCCCTCCTGTATTGATTTGTATTGTAAGTGTACTGTCTGCCCCATGTTGTAAAGCACTGCGCAAACTGTTGGCGCTATATAAATCCTGTATAATAATAATAATAATATAGATTGTATGGCAAGTATGTTTTTGAGTCCGGATATATTTTGGAATCATTATACATGTATATCAAATGTACCAATGCTGTAAGCACTATTATTTTTCATTGCAGATGTGGTAATATCCCTGAGGAAGAAGTTAATTGTACCTATACTTTGAAACGCGTTGGATACTCCCACCTTACTGGACCCATCCATCCATGGACCAACAGGGTGGGATGTTAGCCTCTAGATGGAGCATACCACTTTGCACAATATCTTTGAAGTATTTTTCTATATGATATGTTGACTCAAGTTCATGTTATGATTGTATAATTTCCTTTTACAATTTTATAACATTTTTAATGACAATTTTTTATTTTTCAATAAACAGATTTTTATAAAAAGTAATATGTTTATTGCCTTATATATGCCGCCTCACCGCCTATCCCATTAAATGAGGACATGCTCTAAAAAATTACATATTGGGATGATGGCAATTACACCCACAATCATTTATGAGTTTATCCATTTAGCCTGCTTTAACCCTGCACTAGCATGCCGCAACCGTCTCAAGACCTCCTGCTCTCAAGCTCTCTCGTCTCTTCCTCCCATGCTCGTCTCCAGGATTTCTCCAGAGCCTCTTCCATCCTCTGGAACTCGCTACCTCAACCTGTCCGGCTATCCCCTAGTCTTGCTACCATCAGGCGATCCCTGAAAACTCATCTCTTCAGGGAAGCCTATCACGTCTCCAACTAATCTTCTACCACTTCCATCAGTTAATTCCCCACAGTTACAACCTTTTGTACCACCTGCCCCACCCTATTAGATTGTAAGCTCTTCTGAGCAGGACCCTCTTAATCCTCTTGTATTTTATTGTATTATAACTGTATTGTCTCCTTTTTATATTCTTAAGCGATGCGTAAACTGTTAGCGCTATATAAATCCTGTGTAATAATAATAATTATACAATAATAATAATAATTGCACGTGACTGCAGGGTTCTTGCAGAGCAGCCCCATTCACTTGAATAGGTCATGTTCAAAGGGTTCTTCTCCCTTTGGATTCTGCATGGCTCTGTAGACCACCACCACCACCTTGTCATTCATCTACAGAGATCTTTGAATGAATAAACTAGAAACCCCAACTGCCACTGCAGCACTAAAGATGACTATGATTGTAGTTCACTGTCTTTTCCTTGAGCTATGTAACTGAAAGTCTGTACAGTATGGACAGGGAGCTGGAGGAAGAGTCTACAGGAGCCTGTGTGTTACACCTTTGACCCACTGAGCATATGCACTGCTCTACAGGCTCATTTGCAAAAAAAATAAAATAAAAAATTTAAATTTGGCAAACGTGGGTGCATTTATTTATTTTGCAAAAGGTGGACACAGCCTGTAGGTGTTTGGGATAAGGTTAGGGTAGCAATGGGTTGCCTGGTGTCATGTGTGTACAGTGCTATAGATCCTTACCACTGGCTGCCATTTCTTCCTTACTGAGTTCATCCCTGAAATACGGCTCCTCATGCTGCTGAATCTTCACCAGGGTCCCGGGGTTGGCGATCTCGTACCCTGAGGAGGGGAAGGAAGACAGCCTGGGGTCATCATAAACAGACACACTTATGGTTTATTTGGAAGAATTGATGGTGTTAAAGAAATGTGCTTTTTTTTTCCCTGTTAAAGGGGAGAAGAACCCCATCATCATTATTGAAAAAATACCAAAAGGAAGCCATCCCACATTAGCCTGAAATACACCCATCTCTGCCACTACAGGTGGCTGCTGATCAGTACATCCAATGTAGAACAAATAAGGGAACATCAGCTTTCACCAAACATTATTGTTCCAGATAAGATCACGGGAAGTCCTCACCAACCATGCCTCCTTGAAGGCAGACTTCCTGAGATCTTGTCCTAGAACAATAAAGTTTTGTAAAGGCTACAACTATTTCTGCAGGAGAATGCTTAGGGCTGTGAAACAGGTCCTCTTTAATGCTCACTTCCTCAGTCACCTTTGTTTTGTACCCTTCATTGCTCCATTCAGCCATCAGGAGCAAAGAGAAATGCCGATACCCCAAGGGGTACCGACCAAAGGAAGCCTTTTAGTGGCCATTAAGAGCATTTTTATTGGACAGGCTGAAGGCAAGTAGGAGGTGCTTAGCCCAGAGGCTAGGGATATAAAGTCACTAGAAACTGGACTGATTCAGGGAGGCAAACAGAAAAGGGCTTTTGGACTAACAAAGGTAACAGACACTTCAAGTAGCCTATTTATAGACAGGACTTTTTTCAAGCTGAAAATGGCAAACTGTGAGTGTCTAATTATTGCTGGCCCAGCTCCTCCACCACTCCCCTCTTTACAAAATCTTTTATGTAGAGTGAGTGACAGCTCTGAGGTAGCTGACATCACATACAAGATGGCAGTGCCCAGCAAAAGTCTCAGGGCCTTTGGAGGTCTACACAAGGGAGGCTTTTACAGGGATAGAACATGCATAAATGCACACATATTATAGGAAGGTTTTTTTTTGCCATTTTTAATGGTCTGGCAACAAGGTCTCCTAAAAGTGTCACATCACCTTGGCGGCACAAAGCACCAGAGAGGCGATTTCTCGGCAGTAGTATGTAAAAGTAGAGAGACTACAAGCAATGGTCTCAGGACACACATGTCAACTAGCCTCTCTGGTATTATGGAGCAATATTACTCCAGTTGGGAAGGAAAGACTGGGACACATGGCACTGAGTGGAGAAGGGGTCACTGTGAACAGCAGTTGTGCAGGGGTAGAAAGCGAGTTGTCACAAGATTCTGTAAGATGGGAATGGAGGGGCAAAGGGGGCAGGCTATCATACTGGTGGGGGATAAATATATCTACTATAACAATGGGTGCAAAAAAAAATAAATGTTGAAATTACAATGGGGGAGGTGGGGGTGGGACACGACAGGCAACTATAATTGTGGGGGCAGAATTCACCAATATTGATACCACAATGGGGGAGGTAGAGGGCGGGCAACCATATGATGGGGGCAGAATACACCAATATTGATACCACAATGGGGGAGGCAGAAGGCAGACAATCATATGATGGGGGGCAGAATGCACCAATATTAATACGACAATGGGGGAGGCAGAAGGCAGACAACCATATGATGGGGGCAGAATGCACCAATATTGATACCACAATGGGAGAGGCAGAAGGCAGGCAACCATATGATGGGGCAGAATACACCAATATTGATACCACAATGGTAGAGGTAGAAGGCAGACAACCATATGATGGGGGGCAGAATACACCAATATTGATACCACAATGGTAGAGGTAGAAGGCAGGTAACCATATGATTGGAGCAGAATCCACCAATATTGATATTACAATGGGGAGGTAGAAAGCAGGAAAACATAATAGTGGGGGCAGAATGTACCAATATTGATAGCACAATGGGGGAGGTAGTGGGCAGGCAACCATACGATGGGGGCAAAATGCACAAATATTGATACCACGATGGGGGAGGTAAAGGACAGGCAATCATATGATGGGGCAGAATGCATCAATATTGATACCGCAATGGGGGGTGGGGGTTAGGGTTGGAGCAGAGGGCAGGCAACCATATGGTGGGGACAGCATGCACCAATATTGATACCACAATGGGGGAGGTAGAAGGCAGGCAACCATATGATGGGAGCATAATGCAACAATATTGATACCACAATGGAGGAGGTAGGGGGCAGCCAACCATATGATGGGGGCATAATGCACCAATATTAATGTTACAATGAGGAGGTAGAAGGCAGGCAACCATATTATGGGGGGCAAAATGCACCAGTATTGATACCACAATGGAGAGGGTGGGGGGGGGGGGGGGAGTAGAGGGCAGGCAACCATATGGTAGGGGCAGCATGCACCAATAATGATATCACAATGGAAGGGAAGGATGCTATAAAGACTACCATACCAGTGGGGGCAGAATACACCAATATTGATATCACAATGGGGGGAGGTAGAAGTCAGATAACTATATGGTGGGTCCAGAATGCACCAATAATGATATCACAATGGAAGGGAAGGATGCTATAAAGATTACCATACCAGTGGGGGCAGAATACATCAATATTGATATCACAATGGAGGAGGTAGAAGGCAGGTAACCATATGATGGGGGCATCATACATCAATATTAATATCACATGGGAGGAGGAGGTGGTTGGTGGGTTTGGGTCGGAGATAGGTGACCATACTGGAATGCACTAATATTGATATCACAATAGAGGGTTCATACGGCTTTTTTTTACCCAATCTAAGCCTGTGTGTCACCTCTATAAATCCTACCCCCCACATTGTCTGTGTCATTTACAGTAGAGACAGCTTACCAAGTGCGGTGAGAGCTCCATGGATCTCCTTCATGATATTTCGGTACAGCTTCCTCTGCCAGTCTGCCAGCAGCTGCCAGTCCCGTTGAGAGAAGTAGATGGCCACATCATTAAATGTCACGGTGCCCTATGATAGAAAGGGATAGGGGGGGCACGATGAGAGTCACACCAACACCACAGGAGAACACTGGGGACAGGGAAGATCAGGGGGTAGACAACCAGGCTCACCATCAACACCAAAACCAACTGGTACTGAAAAGCCCTCTAAGGTGGAACTACAGACACACAAGGACTTTAGATGCTGACTGGCTTCTGTTCTGCAGATACTGGGGGGCCACTCCTGTGCACTTACTGTGTGGGATGTTCTTCCTATTATAATCATTGATGTAGAAACCACACTCAGCGACTTTCTAGATCAGCCCTTCGCAACGCTATTACCCCAGAGAAAACCCTAAATTAAAATTTCAGGTCTTGAGGAATCTCTGCCAAAACTAGGGGTCAGGGGGTAAAATGATCCTCACATTGCTGGCCAGTGGGAAGAATGACCCCTTTACTGACTGCTAAAAAAATCCCTGTTCTCTAATGCCGCTAAGTGGCATTGGTCCTGGAACTGTGGAGAGTAGGGGTCAATCAGCCACATCTCAAGGAACCCCTAGCAACTCCTAAAGAGACCCCGATTGAGAATGGATGTTCTTAATGTGAAGCAGGTGTGGTAAACCTGAACACATTGGATACCTGCTAAAAGGAGAAAACATTTCTGGGTAATGCCATATTTTGAATTTGCTTGGGGGCCTCTGTCAATGAGCTTTTGTCCACTTCAAATGGGTTTTGCATTCTCATACAAGTCAATGGAAATGCTAAAACCACTTGGAGAAGGCCAACTGCTGGTTCGAGAGGGGGCAAACTTCAGGTCAGAGGGGGGACAACTTCGGGCCCGAAGTCTATGGTAATGCTAAAAGCAACTTGAAGGAGGTTAAAATAAGAGTTAGGAGAAGGTCAACTGCCAGTTAGGACGAGATCAACTTTGCGCCACAAGAAGGTCAACTGCGGGGCAGGAGGAGGTCCACTGCAGGTCAAGATGTGGTCAATTGTGAGTCAGAATGAGGTCAACCACAGGTCAAATTAATCTATCGAATACTGATTGATATCAAAAGTGGCTTAAGTGGATGTTATCAACACAAGCCTAAAACTATCAATAAAGGCTTTTTAGGGCCAATTCACACTGGCCCTCAGCCAAATCGCAGAGCAGCTGGAATGAATCAGCGATCTGCCTTGTCGGCTGCCTAGGGGGCCGTGTAGTGCACAATTCAACGCACCGTATTGTCCCTATTTTATTTTGTACGCTTCATTCACAGCAATGTAGGGGTGGCGCGATGCGCTGCTCGGCACTGCATAGTACTTCAGGCCGGTGCCCTGCAATAAAATGTAGAATGCCTGCATTTTAGAGCAGCGCTAAGCTGCATTGCAGTGTTAATGGGACACATAGGAAACAACTTTTTCCTGTGTGTCCTTGCGATTACAAACATTTTACGACGCGGTAAAATTTCTGTCACCGCATATAGTGTGACTTGTCCCTTAAAGGCCTGGTGTGCAAAACACAACATTACTGAGAAGTCCTTTCATCTTTCAGAGGGGGCTACATACATAGGCAAAGGACTGCCTGAAAGCTTCCATATGGGTGCCATGTGTTCAGGGGATGCCTGTAATGTGACTTAGGGCTCTGTGCAGACTTATGGGCAGAAAAACAGTATGAGAGGCAATAAGACACTGGCAAACCATATCTTCTAGAGTATTGTTGTGTGAAGTGGCACCATTGCCGTAATGAAGGAGGTGTCTGAAGAGCAGAGTTGAAGAAAGGGTCTCGAGATTACAGAGGTGATATATGTATATGAAGCTTACTGATCTGGGCAATGTAGCAGCTCGCTTACCGGCAACGGGTTCCGACTCACTCGAGTCCATCCCTCCATGACGTCCCAGTATCAAACAGGAGAACCCGCACTTACAATCGTCCTCATTTCTTTGTATTCAAAAAATCGTTATTGTAACTTATTACATTCATTAGAAATTTGGATTTCGGGCGATACTAACTAAAAAGTTTGTAGCAGAAGCTTTTAAGGGTTGCTGGCCTCTTCCTCAGGAAAATGGGTTGTGTCCAAAGAAGAGGCCAGAGTGTCTTGAAAGCCTACACTACAATCTTTTTAGCTACCACTTACCCAAGTCGAAATTTCTAATGAAGAAGTTACAATTAAGTTTTTTTTTTAATACAAAAGAAAGGAGGATGATAGGTTCTTGTGCAGGTTCTTCTGTTTGTGCTAGATTGTCATGGAGGGATGGATTTGAGTGAGTCGGCACCCCATTGCCAGTAAGTGAGCCGCTACATTGCCCATAGCGGTAAGCTTCTTATACTTCAGTCTACGGAAAACACGATAGAAGATTCTGCTCTTTGAGCATACTCACAAATTCCAGTTACAGCACATTGCTCCCCACCAGACCCCCCCAACACGGGACCATTGAAAAGAAGCCCCTGTTGAGGTGAAGCATGCTGAGGGAGTGGGGACAGGGTCTGTGCTGTAACTGGGCTTTGTAAACGTGTTACAATAATTTTTGGGGGGAAAACGAGGGAAGGTGATGTTGAAACCAGTATGTGAGCCTGTTTACATCAGCTTTAATGGAATTGGAAGGTATTAGGGGAGCTTGTGGCGTGATCAGGAAGACACAATCAGGTAGAAATTACTGGCAGCCTGTTTCACCCTTACAGGTTTCCTTACATTAACTGCATTTATACAAAGTGAAAAAAAAAATAGTAAAGTGGACCTTTCATCAAGAGGCTCTCCTGACAACCGACCTTGGAAGCACCAACAGTCTACAAAGTGCCATGCTACCTCCATAGCATTGGTGTAATACAAAGGGGCTGGCAGCAGAGGGTGCAGTATGAGTGCAGACTTTGACACACCCCCTCTTCCTACAAAAAAAGTCTTCTCCAAGCATAGACCTATCCAGTTAACAGAGAAGGAACAGCCAGATACCACCAGCCATGTGTGTCTTGGTGGAAGGGGAAAGATTTAATCACAGGGGGCTTCATGTTCCCTAGCCAAAAAAATCTTTAATCCAGATTCTGTTACCAAACTATGTGACTTATTAATCATGGGCCCCCAGAGATGTGCTTCTGAGAGTGTGTGTGGCCTGTAAAGTGGTCAATAGATGTAGCTAGGAGGGACCGTGTAATATGGACTCGGTGGATTCACAAATTCTGCCTACTGAGTAAAAGAGCCCTGACCAATGTGCTGGACACATCAGATAAAGAAAAGGGTACACTTTACACCGGTATGTCAAGACTCAAATGAAGCAGTGAGCTGAGCTAATTACAGCAAAAACAATGATAGAATTTTGGTAAGCGCTTGATTTTAGGAGGCCCCTGTCACTCAAGCTGAGACTTTTGAAGGCATCTGGCTTCTGATGTTCAAGCTGAGACTTTAGGAGACCTATTACCATCACACTGAGACTTTACAGAACCTTTGACCCTTAAACTAAGACTTTAGGAGACCTCTCACCCTGATATTTAATCTGAGACTTTAGGCGACCCCTAACCCTCAAGCTTAGACCTTAGGAGTCCTCTATTCCGTAAGGCTGAGATCTTAAGGGAAATCTGACCCCCTACACTCAGAGAGAGAGAGACTTTTGGAGACCTCTGACCCTCAAGTTGAGACTTTATTCTCTGGGCATTCAGGCTGAGACTTTGGAAGGTTTCTGATCTCTGATGTTCAAGCTGAGACTTTAGGATACCTACGACACTCAGGCAAACTTTGAGAGGACATCTGAAACATTAGAGGACCACATATAAGAGTAGACTTTAGGTGGCCTCTGACACCTGATTAGCAGACTGAGACTTTAGGGGACCACTGATCCTCTAATGCTCAGTCTGATACTCTAGGAGACCTAAAACCCTCATGCAAAGTCTTTAGGGGGCGTTTGACCCCTGATACTCCAGCAAGACTTTTAAACCCTGATATTCAGGTGATGACTTTAGAGGACATCTGGTCTTCAACAAGCTGAGACTTTAGAGGATCTCTGACCAATAAGACAAAACATTAGGAGACCCTTGACCCCTGATGCTCAAGAAGACTTTATGGGACCCCTGACCCTAAAGCTGAAACTTTAGGAGTTCTCTGCCTCCCAACATATAGGCTGAGACTTTAGGAGGCCTCTGATCCACAGCACCAAGGCTGAAACTTTAGAGAACTTCTGACCTTCATGTTGAAACTTTAGATAACCTTTGACCCTTAAGCTAGGTCTGTAGGCGACCTTTGGCACTTCATGCTCAATCTGAGACTTTAGGATTTCTCTGACCACTGGCATTTAGGATGAGATTTTTGGGGACCTCTGACCCTTGAAACACAAGCTGATACTTTAGAGAACCTCTGACCCTCAAACTGAGACTATAACCCTGGAATCTGAAGGCGATACTTTGGGGGACCGCCAACCCCTCAAGCACAGGCTTTGGGGGACCTCCGACCCCTCAAGCTCAGACGTCGGGGGACCTCCGACCCCTCAAGCTCAGATGTCGGGGGACCGCCGAGCCCCTCAAGCACAGACATTAGGGGGACCGCTGAGCCCCTCAAGCACAGACATTAGGGGGACCGCTGAGCCCCTCAAGCACAGACATTAGGGGGACCGCCGACCCCTCAAGCACAGACTTGAGGGGACCTCCGACCCCTCAAGCACAGACTTGAGGGGACCTCCGTCCCCTCAAGCACAAAATTGAGGGGACCTCCGACCCCTCAAGCACAGACTTAAGGGGACCTCCGTCCCCTCAAGCTCAGACGTCGGGGTACCTCCGACCCCTCAAGCTCAGACGTCGGGGTACCTCCGACCCCTCAAGCACAGACATTAGGGGGACCTCCGACCCCTCAAGCACAGACATTAGGGGGACCGCCGAGCCCCTCAAGCACAGACATTAGGGGGACCGCCGACCCCTCAAGCACAGACATTAGGGGGACCGCCGACCCCTCAAGCACAGACATTAGGGGGACCGCCGAGCCCCTCAAGCACAGACATTAGGGGGACCGCCGAGCCCCTCAAGCACAGACATTAGGGGGACCTCCGACCCCTCAAGCACAGACTTGAGGGGACCTCCGTCCCCTCAAGCACAGACTTGAGGGGACCTCCGACCCCTCAAGCACAGACTTGAGGGGACCTCCGACCCCTCAAGCACAGACTTGAGGGGACCTCCGACCCCTCAAGCACAGACTTGAGGGGACCTCCGACCCCTCAAGCACAGACTTGAGGGGACCTCCGTCCCCTCAAGCACAGACTTGAGGGGACCTCCGACCCCTCAAGCACAGACTTGAGGGGACCTCCGACCCCTCAAGCACAGACTTGAGGGGACCTCCGACCCCTCAAGCACAGACTTGAGGGGACCTCCGACCCCTCAAGCACAGACTTGAGGGGACCTCCGACCCCTCAAGCACAGACATTAGGGGGACCGCCGACCCCTCAAGCACAGACTTGAGGGGACCTCCAACCCCTCAAGCTCAGACATTAGGGGGACCGCCGACCCCTCAAGCACAGACATTAGGGGGACCGCCGACCCCTCAAGCACAGACATTAGGGGGACCGCAGACCCCTCAAGCACAGACATTAGGGGGACCGCCGACCCCTCAAGCACAGACATTAGGGGGACCGCCGACCCCTCAAGCACAGACATTAGGGGGACCGCCGACCCCTCAAGCAGACATTAGGGGGACCGCCGACCCCTCAAGCACAGACTTGAGGGGACCTCCGTCCCCTCAAGCACAGATTTAAGGGGACCTCCGTCCCCTCAAGCTCAGACGTCGGGGGACCTCCGACCCCTCAAGCACAGACTTGAGGGGACCTCCGACCCCTCAAGCACAGACGTCGGGGGACCTCCGACCCCTCAAGCTCAGACGTCGGGGGACCTCCGACCCCTCAAGCTCAGACGTCGGGGGACCTCCGACCCCTCAAGCTCAGACGTCGGGGGACCTCCGACCCCTCAAGCTCAGACGTCGGGGGACCTCCGACCCCTCAAGCTCAGACTTCTGAGGGACCTCCGACCCCTCAAGCTCAGACTTCCGAGGGACCTCCGACCCCTCAAGCTCAGACTTCCGAGGGACCTCCGACCCCTCAAGCTCAGACTTCCGAGGGACCTCCGACCCCTCAAGCTCAGACTTCCGAGGGACCTCCGACCCCTCAAGCTCAGACGTCGGGGGACCTCCGACCCCTCAAGCACAGACGTCGGGGGACCTCCGACCCCTCAAGCACAGACTTGAGGGGACCTCCGACCCCTCAAGCACAGACATTAGGGGGACCGCCGACCCCTCAAGCACAGACTTGAGGGGACCTCCGACCCCTCAAGCTCAGACATTAGGGGGACCGCCGACCCCTCAAGCACAGACATTAGGGGGACCGCCGACCCCTCAAGCACAGACATTAGGGGGACCGCCGACCCCTCAAGCACAGACATTAGGGGGACCGCCGACCCCTCAAGCAGACATTAGGGGGACCGCCGACCCCTCAAGCACAGACTTGAGGGGACCTCCGTCCCCTCAAGCACAGATTTAAGGGGACCTCCGTCCCCTCAAGCTCAGACGTCGGGGGACCTCCGACCCCTCAAGCACAGACTTGAGGGGACCTCCGACCCCTCAAGCACAGACGTCGGGGGACCTCCGACCCCTCAAGCTCAGACGTCGGGGGACCTCCGACCCCTCAAGCTCAGACGTCGGGGGACCTCCGACCCCTCAAGCTCAGACGTCGGGGGACCTCCGACCCCTCAAGCTCAGACTTCTGAGGGACCTCCGACCCCTCAAGCTCAGACTTCCGAGGGACCTCCGACCCCTCAAGCTCAGACTTCCGAGGGACCTCCGACCCCTCAAGCTCAGACTTCCGAGGGACCTCCGACCCCTCAAGCTCAGACTTCCGAGGGACCTCCGACCCCTCAAGCTCAGACGTCGGGGGACCTCCGACCCCTCAAGCACAGACGTCGGGGGACCTCCGACCCCTCAAGCACAGACGTCGGGGGACCTCCGACCCCTCAAGCTCAGACGTCGGGGGACCTCCGACCCCTCAAGCTCAGACGTCGGGGAACCTCCGACCCCTCAAGCTCAGACGTCGGGGGACCTCCGACCCCTCAAGCTCAGACTTCCGAGGGACCTCCGACCCCTCAAGCTCAGACGTCGGGGGACCTCCGACCCCTCAAGCTCAGACTTCCGAGGGACCTCCGACCCCTCAAGCTCAGACGTCGGGGGACCTCCGACCCCTCAAGCTCAGACGTCGGGGGACCTCCGACCCCTCAAGCTCAGACGTCGGGGGACCTCCGACCTAGATGGTCCAGTTTTAGAGCCAATGGACAATGACCGCTCAGCCTGGCTAGGGGTGTGTTAGCTCATGGCAGTGTAGCACCCCCTGCAGAGGACTACAACTCCCAGCATATCCCTGCAGTGACAACTGGCATGCTGGGACTCCTCCCACCCTGCCTTTGTGACCCTGCAGGTCTCAGGAAACCCCCATGCACGGTCCTGTAGGGCCCCTTCAGGGTAGAGAAGGGAGAAGCGAACCCATTGGTCCTCGCAGTGCTATGCTGAGCCTTGTGGTGCTACAATTGAGGAGGGCCGGGCCTCCCGTGCGCTCATTGGTTGCAGGAGAGGAGACTAGGTTGTTGCATTTACCGGGTCCCGAATCTCCTCCATCTTTCCCCCCGTCTCCTGTCAGCTTCTCTGCCCGGTCACCGCTTCCGGTCTCTGACCACCGCCCACCGCGCAGGACCAGACCTCGAGAGGGTGGCGTACTGCGCAGGCGCTAAGCGCCTCTATGCCGCCCACTGCGCCTGCGCGGGGGTACGGGTAGCTTGCTTTACTGCGCATGCGTGCGCTCGCCTGATGGCTCTGTGGTCATATGGTGCGTTCATTGATGTCTGTTGTAGGAGAGGCAGAAGTAGTCTTCACATGAGAATAGAAATCACAGGTTATCTCTAGGAAGCAAAGGATGAATAAAAAACATTACAAATGGGCTCTAAAACAAGAAGAGAACTAGAAAAGAAAGGCTGGAGATAAACCTAATAGCATGACCAGTGTGTCATGTGACCGGCCTCTCCTCCAATCAGGGACTTCTCTCGGCAGTGCAGATTTTTTATTTTCATAGCGATCAAATTTTACGCTTGCGTTACAAGTTGTTGTAAAATTATTACGATCACAGAAAATAAACAGAATTTCCTGAGAAAAAAAAGAGCGATGCAAATAAAAATCACGTTTGGACCAATTAGATGGCACCAAGGATGTCCATGGACAAGTAAACAGTGCTGAAGTTGTCCACAAATAAGTGAATGGTGCTGAAGACATCCATTGATACGTCAATGGTGCCACGTCTGTATATTAAGCTGTGCCATGGATGTATACTGACAAGTGCATGGTATTGTGGATGTCCATGGACAAGTGAGTGATCTGTGGATGTCCATGGACAAGTGAGTGATGCGTGGATGTCCATGGACAAGTGAGTGGTGCGTGGATGTCCATGGACAAGTGAGTGATCTGTGGATGTCCATGGACAAGTGAGAGGTGCCGTCGATGTCCATGGACAAGTGAGTGATGCGTGGATGTCCATGGACAAGTGATTGATGCGTGGATGTCCATGGACAAGTGAGTGATCTGTGGATGTCCATGGACAAGTGATTGATGCCTGGATGTCCATGGACAAGTGATTGATGCGTGGATGTCCATGGACAAGTGATTGATGCGTGGATGTCCATGGACAAGTGAGTGGTGCGTGGATGTCCATGGACAAGTGAGTGATCTGTGGATGTCCATGGACAAGTGATTGATGCGTGGATGTCCATGGACAAGTGAGAGGTGCCGTGGATGTCCATGAACAAGTGAGTGATCTGTGGATGTCCATGGACAAGTGAGTGATCTGTGGATGTCCATTGACAAGTGAGTGATGCGTGGATGTCCATAGACAAGTGAGTGATCTGTGGATGTCCATAGACAAGTGAGTGATGCGTGGATGTCCATAAACAAGTGAGTGGTGCGTGGATGTCCATGGACAAGTGAGTGATCTGTGGATGTCCATGAACAAGTGAGTGATGCGTGGATGTCCATGGACAAGTGAGAGGTGCCGTCGATGTCCATGGACAAGTGAGTGATCTGTGGATGTCCATGGACAAGTGATTGATGCGTGGATGTCCATGGACAAGTGAGAGGTGCCGTGGATGTCCATGGACAAGTGAGTGATCTGTGGATGTCCATGGACAAGTGAGTGATCTGTGGATGTCCATGGACAAGTGAGAGGTGCCGTGGATGTCCATGGACAAGTGAGTGATCTGTGGGTGTCCATGGACAAGTGAGTGATCTGTGGATGTCCATGGACAAGTGATTGATGCGTGGATGTCCATGGACAAGAGGGTGATCTGTGGATGTCCATGGACAAGAGGGTGATCTGTGGATGTCCATGGACACATGAGTGATGTGTGGATGTCCATGGACAAGTGAGTGATGCGTGGATGTCCATGGACAAGTGATTGATGCCTGGATGTCCATGGACAAGTGAGTGATGCGTGGATGTCCATGGACAAGAGAGTGATGCGTAAATGTCCATGGACAAGTGAGTGTTGCTTGGATGTCCATGGACAAGTGAGTGTTGCTTGGATGTCCATGGACAAGTGAGTGATCTGTGGATGTCCATGGACAAGTGAGTGATCTGTGGATGTCCATGGACAAGTGAGTGATCTGTGGATGTCCATGGACAAGTGAGTGGTGCTTGGATGTCCATAGACAAGTGAGTGATGCGTGGATGTCCATGGACAAGTGAGTGGTGCGCGGATGTCCATGGACAAGTGATTGATGCGTTGATGTCCATGGACAAGTGAGTGATGCGTGGATGTCCATGGACAAATGATTGATGCCTGGATGTCCATGGACAGGTGAGTGATGCGTGGATGTCCATGGACAAGTGATTGATGCCTGGATGTCCATGGACAAGTGATTGATGCCTGGATGTCCATGGACAAGTGAGTGATGCGTGGATGTCCATGGACAAGTGATTGATGCCTGGATGTCCATGGACAAGTGATTGATGCCTGGATGTCCATGGACAAGTGAGTGGTGCGTGGATGTCCATGGACAAGTGATTGATGCGTTGATGTCCATGGACAAGTGAGTGATGCGTGGATGTCCATGGACAAGTGATTGATGCCTGGATGTCCATGGACAAGTGAGTGATGCGTGGATGTCCATGGACAAGTGATTGATGCCTGGATGTCCATGGACAAGTGATTGATGCCTGGATGTCCATGGACAAGTGAGTGATCTGTGGATGTCCATGGACAAGTGAGTGATCTGTGGATGTCCATGGACAAGTGAGTGATCTGTGGATGTCCATGGACAAGTGAGTGGTGCTTGGATGTCCATAGACAAGTGAGTGATGCGTGGATGTCCATGAACAAGTGATTGATGCGTGGATGTCCATGGACAAGTGATTGATGCGTTGATGTCCATGGACAAGTGAGTGATGCGTGGATGTCCATGGACAAGTGATTGATGCCTGGATGTCCATGGACAAGTGATTGATGCCTGGATGTCCATGGACAAGTGAGTGATCCGTGGATGTCCATGGACAAGTGAGTGATGCATGGATGTCCATGGACAAATGATTCATGTGTGGATGTCCATGGACAAGTGAGTGATGCATGGATGTCCATGGACAAGTGAGTGATGCGTGGATGTCCATGGACAAGTGATTGATGCGTGGATGTCCATGGACAAGTGAGTGATGCATGGATGTCCATGGACAAGTGATTGATGCGTGGATGTCCATGGACAAGTGATTGATGCGTGGATGTCCATGGACAAGTGAGTGATGCGTGGATGTCCATGGACAAGTGAGTGATGCATGGATGTCCATGGACAAGTGAGTGGCGTGTGGATGTCCATGGACAAGTGATTGGTGCGTAGATGTCCATGGACAAGTGAGTGATGCATGGATGTCCATGGACAAGTAAGTGGCGTGTGGATGTCCATGGACAAGTGAGTGGTGCGTAGATGTCCATGGACAAGTGAGTGATGTGTGGATGTCCATGGACAAGTGAACAGTGCCGCGGACATCCATTCACAAGTGAGTTTTGTCATGGCTGTCAATTGACAAGCAATTGGTGACATGGACATCCACTGACAAGTGAGCGTGGCCACAGATGTCCATTGACAAGTGAGTGGTGCCATAAATGCCCAGGGGCATGTGGGCAATGCCAAATAATTCCATTCCAATTCCAAATGAGAGGTGCTGTGGAGGTCAGTGGACAAGCGAGAGGTGCAGTGAATGTCATTGGACAAGTGAGAGGTGCCGTAGATGTCCATGGATGAGTAAGAGGTGCCATTGTAGTCCATAGACAATTGAGCAATACCAAGAAAGTCCATTGACAAAATATAGGTGACAAAGCTGTCAATTGATAAGTAGGCGGTATCGTGGACGTCCATTGACAAGTGAGTGTGGCTTTCAATGTCCATGGACAAGTGAGAGGTGCCGTGGATGTCCATGGACAAGTGAGTGATGTGTGGATGTCCATGGACAAGTGAGTGATGTGTGGATGTTTGATGACAAGTAAGTGGTGTCGTGGATGTCCATTTACAAGCGAATGGTGACATGGACATCCACTGACCAGTGAGAGTGGCCACAGATGTCCATTGACAAGTGAATGGTACAATAAATGTCCTGGGACATGTGAGTAATGCCAAAGAAGTCCATTGACAAATGAGAGAGAAGAAATAATGGGGAGCCACCTATAGATATTGGACTGGAGACCTAAGCCACATCCCAAAATACAGAGAAAAAACTGAGGAGGTGCCCCTGGTATTTTATGGACAAAGGATAAAAACCAGATAAAGAAGTAATAAGCATATATAAAAAAAAGTAATACAAAATGTATTCATTACAAAAGACATGTAAATGAAAGTTTATACACACAATTGGATTATTCTAAAAGCAAAATGGATAGTCATGCTATATAGATATAATACAGCTAGGTTCTGGAACACACGATTGATCCCATAGTGAGAGGCCAAACGAAGTGCATGTACACAGAAGTCCCAACATGTTTTGGAATATATGCTCAAATATTTAATTCCTTCTTCAGGGTCTGATTTAGAACAAGCTGTATTATAGAATGACCATCTCTGGTGAATCATAGTACACATCAGAATTCACACTTAGGCAGAGTTTGCGTCTCTGTACTGTCCCATCGCACATTAGAATACTCTAGAGAATAGATGGGAAGTGTGTGCATGTCTTCAAACCGCCGGTGATATATAGTTCACCGTGATAAAAAACAAAATTAATTTTGATGTATAGACTGTATGGACTGGGTAGGGCATAAAGAACTCCTGCCAAATGGACATCGGAACCCACGAGGATCGGTAAAAATGGAGACGACCTTATGACTGCTGATATGGATGCAAACTCCCTTCTCTGTGGGGTGGTGTGATCCTGGCTGTGTCAAATTTATAAAACAAATTTATTTTATTGGGATTTTATGTGATAGGGCAACACAAAGTGGCACATGATTGTGAATAGGAAGGAAAATTATTTAATTTATTTTTTTTACAAATAAATATCTGAAATATGTGTGTGCATTTGTATTCAGCCCCCTTTGCTCTGATACCCCCAACTAAAATCTAGTGGAACCAATTGCCTTCAGAAGTCACCTAATTAGTAAATAGTGTCCACCTTTGTGTAATTTAATCTCAGTATAAATACAGCTGGTTTGTGAAGCCCTCAGAGGCTTGTGAACAAACAGCATCATGAAGGGTAAGGAACACACCAGACAGGTCAGGGATAAAGTTGTGGAGAAGTTTAAATCAGGGTTAGGTTATTAAAAAAAAATATCCCAAGATTTGAACATCTCACAGAGCACTGTTCAATCCTTCATCCAAAAAAGGAAAAAGTATGGCACAACTGAGAACCTACCAGGACAGGGCCTACCTAAACTTACAGGCCGGGCAAGGAGAGCATTAATCAGAGAAGCAGCCAAGAGGCCCATGGTAACTCTGGAGGAGCAAGTGGGAGAATCTGTTCACAGGACAACTATTGGTCGTGCACTCCACAAATCTGGCCTCTATGGAAGAGTGGCAAGAAGAAAGCCATTGTTGAAAGAAAGCCATAAGCAGTCCCGTTTGCAGTTTGCGAGAAGCCATGTGGGGGACACAGCAAACATGCAAACATGTGGAATTAGGTGCTCTGGTCAGATGAGCAAAAAAAAAAGCAAAATGCTATGTGTGGCAGAAAACTAACACTGCACATCACCCTGAACACACCATCCTCACCGTGAAACATGGCGCTGGCAGCATCATGTTGTGGGAATGCTTTTCTTCAGCAGGGACAGGGAAGCTGGTCAGAGTTGATGGGAAGATGGATGGAGCCAAAATACAGCTAAATACAGGGCAACCTATTGCCACGTACACACGAGCGGACTATTCGACAACAAAGGTCCGACGGTCTTTCCGACGGACTTTCGACGGAGTTACGACAGACTTTGGACGGACTTTCTAACGACCGGACTTGCCTACACATGAATACAGGGCAACCTATTGCCGCGTACACACGAGCGGACTATTCGACAACAAAGGTCCGACGGTCTTTCCGACGGACTTTCGACAGACTTTGGACGGACTTTCTAACGACCGGACTTGCTTACACATGATCACACCAAAGTCCGAAGGATTCGTACGTGATGACGTACGACTGGACTAAAGTAAGGAAGTTGATAGCCAGTAGCCAATAGCTGCCCTAGCATCGGTTTTTGTTCCTTTGGACTAACATACAGACGAGCGGATTTTTCGACCAGGCTCGAGTCCGTTGGAAGGATTTGAAGCATGTTCCAAATCTAAAGTCCATCAGATTTTCGACCGAAAAAGTCAGCTGCAGGTCCGATGAAGCCCACACACGGTCGAATTGTCCGCCGGACTCGGTCCGTCGGACCAGTCCGGTCGAAAAGTCCGCCCGTGTGTACGCGGCTTTAGAAGAAAATCTGACTGCAAAAAACAGAGGAGGTTCACCTTCCAGCAGGACAATGAACCTAAACATACAGCAAGAGCTACAATGGAATGGTTTTGATCAAAGCATATTCATGTGTTAGAATGGCCCAAAGTCCAGACCTAAATCCAATTGAGAATTTGTGGCAAGACTTGAAAATTGCTGCTCAAAGACGCTCTTCATCCAATCTGACAGAGCTTGAGCTATTTTGCAAAGAAGAATGGGCAAAAATTTCACTATCTAGATGTGCAAAGCTGGTAGAGACATACCCAAAAAGACTTGCAGCTGTAATTGGAGCGAAAGGCGGTTCTACAAAGTATTGACTCAGGGGGGCTGAATACAAATGCACGCCATACTTTTCACATATTTATTTGTAAAAATAATTGAATACCATTTATCATTTTCCTTCAACTTCACAATTATGTGTTACTTTGTGTTGGTTTATCACATAAAATCCCAATAAAATACATTTATGTTTTTGATTGTAACATGACAAAATGTGGAAAATTTCAAGGGGTATGAGAACTTTTTCAAGCCACTGTATGCCTTCAATCTCCGATATTTAATCTGTTTTTAGCATCATGGGATTCACAGATTCAGAGATACTGCTGTTCCTTGGAACCAGGGCTTCAATAACTTTGCCAAGCTAGCAGCTGCGAAGCAGAATAGTAAATTGGTTCTTGGGACAGAAGATCTGAAGGATCTGGCACTGTCGACAGAACACCCACCAAAAGGCCACATTCACATCCACATGGGCCAGTCTTGAGGAATAAGATTTACAAGAAAGCCCTCCACCTCTGTGAAATGGACAAGGAAGAAATTTCCGGAAAGAAAGGGTATAGATTTGGGTATACTAATTCCACAAAGCCACCAGAGCTTCCACTACTTCCACTAGAAGATTCCTGTATCTTGAGACAAACCTGTCTTGTTTTTTATTGTACCTGAATGGCAGGAGGTCCATATCCGGCTTCCCCCGCCTGTGATACAGCTCCTGAAACTCCAGGTGCAGGGACCCCTCGTCTGGGTCCCGATGCTGCCAGCCAGTTGTCTATGCCTTGTAAGTAGTAAGGCTGGAACGTGATGTACTGTCCAGGACAGGATCTTATCTACCTCTCTTGCCAGGACATCTGAATTCTTCCTAATGGTTGTAAAACTGAATACAGGTCTGATGACCCTCTTGAAGGACGACGGTCCAGTGCTGCAGAGGCAGCCAAATTGTCCGAAGGTCCATGATGTTGATGAGGTGCCCAGTACTCCTTAGCCCAGAAAGCTGTGAGGATTATTCCACAGACAGAAAGCAATAACTTCCCCAATTCCAGAGCCACTGAGCCAAGGACAACATGGATTGACTTGTCCCACACCAACAGAAAGTTGCGTTATATAGGTCTACAGTGGAAATGAGCAAGTAAGACTACCTCAAAAGAAACTACCATCTGGCTCAAGACAGGGCCAGGGAGTTTGAATCGAAGACAGAACAGTTTGAACTTTCTCCTACCGAATCCATATCAGTTCTGGTCTGGGGTTTAATCCTGCCATCCATAGATGCAACAGCATGCCCAGGTCCTTAACCACTTCCAGCCCAAGGACATCCTTTGACATCTTTGACTTTCAAAGGGGACATCTGAATGATGCCTGCAGCTGCATTTACAGCCGGCGATTACCTTCACCGTAAGAACAATCATAGTGGCAGTTCAGCCACTTGATCATTGTAACAGGCGGCGGGAGAAGACACCCCTCTCCCTCCGCCCTCCGATGCATCTCCGGGCTCGCCCGTGCGATTGGTGACCCGGAGAAAGAATCCGCTGCCACCGGACGATTATCATTATCATTTTCGGTAACCAGATGGTCCCCAGTCATCTCTATGACTTTCAGAGGTCCGAGCGCAACGTTATGACATCACATCCGGCCAGCGGAAGTAATTAAAGCCGAGACCTCGGCTGAAAAGAAAGAGATCATTCTTTTTTTTTTTTTATCTCAATCTTTCCAGCCTGGAGGAGAGATGTGAGGTCTTATAGATAGGAATAAAAGTGATCCTAAAAATACATTTAAAGAGAAAGTGTAAAAAAAAAAAATGAAAGTAAAATAAACAATAAAAAAAAAAATTTAAAGTGCCCCGTCCCCGTGTGCTCACGTACAGAAGCGGGCGCACATGTAAGTCACGACCGCATACGTAAACGGCGTTCAAATCACACATGTGAGGTATCGCTGCGTGCGTTAGAGCGAGAGCAACTGCACTAGATCTCCTCTGTAACTCTAAACTGGTAACCTGTAATAAATGTTAAAGCGTCACCTATGGAGATTTTTAAGTACCAAAATTTGGCGCCATTCCACAAGTGTGTGCAATTTTAAAGTGTGACATGTTAGGTATCTATTTACTCAGTGTAACATCATCTTTCACATTATACAAAAAAACTTGGGCTAACTTTTCTGTTTTGTTATTTTTTTATTTCCTATACGGATACTGTTCTCATGTGCTCCTGCTGAAAATGTTTGAAGTATTCTAAACGCATTGAGTTAACGTGGATGTTGAATTGAAACAAAATTTGTGAACTTCACTTTGCAAACGTTGAACATGGTGCTATATACATTTAATATTTCTATAATAAATTTTATGATTTTACTGAACAAACTCTTGTCTGAGCTTTGTCATTACTAAGACCTAGACATTCCAAACAATGTGCTGGTTCCAGTGACGATTTCGGTAAGTTCAGAAACCACCAACCCAATATAATGTATGAACAGTCAAAGCCATGTTTAACAGAGCCTGTGCCGACTGTTCTCTCAACAGTAGTTTGCCTAAGTATCCCACAATGAGGATGCCACAAGAGCACAGCAGGGCTAATACTGGGGCTAGCCACTTGGTGAACACTCGAAGCGCAGACAAGACACCAAAGGTCAGGGCCTCAAACTGGTAGTGTAGAAGTCCCAAAACCAATGTAGGAAACTTTGCTGTGCTGTGAAAATGGGGACGTTCAGGTACGCATCATCCACAGAAGCTAGAAAGTCTCCCCAGTGAAGGTAGGTGATGACAGACCTGGTGGATTTAAGCAGGATTTCTGGGCTCCAATGAAGACATTCAAAGTTTTGAGATCCAAGATAAGGTACATGGCCCCTTGGCTTTTGGTAATGGTGGACAGGTTAAAGTAAAGCCTCTGAAACTGTTCTGCCACAGGAAGTGGCGCAATGACACCTTGATCCAAAATTCCCAAGACAACCTCTAGCGGTAGAGAAGAATCTTGATCGAAGAAAAAAAGGTTCTAAAAATAAGTTAGTCTTTTAATACAGCAGAGTTGAAATCATTTCCATCCTTCTAGGACAGGGTTTCTCAACTCGAAACGAGCAATTTCTGCCTCTTATGCCCCGTACACACGAGCGGAATTTCCGTCAGAAAAATCTTGGGTGGTTTTTCCGACGGAATTCCGCTCAAGCATGGCTTGCATACACACAGTCACACAAAAGTTCTCTGAACTTTCGACCGTCAAGAACGCGGTGACGTACAACACTACGACGAGCCGAGAACATGACGTTCAATGCTTCCGAGCATGCGTCAAATTGTTTCCGAGCATGTGTGATTTTTTGGCGCATCGGAATTGCGAAATACAGACGATCGCATTTTCAAATAGCAACTTTTTCCGACCGAAAAATAGAGAACCTGCTCTCAATCTTTTGCTGGCTGGAATTCCACCAGCAAAAGTGCGATGGAGCATACACATGGTCGCATTTTCCGACCTAAAGCTCTCATCGGAGTTTTGCTGGCCGCATTTCCGATCGTGTGTACAGGGCGTTAGCTAAGTTCCCAATGACACCATTGACCTTTTTAGCTATCTGTAAGAGGGTAATTCTTCCCAATGTCCCCTAGTGTAAGGAGCATTCTTCCTACTGACCATCACACTAATGTATCATAAGTTGTAGATATAATAATTTTTTGGGAAAAAAAAGGAAAACACTGCACTCAGGTTTAATAAATAAAGAAAAAGCTGCCAGCACTGAAAATTCAGATACTTGAATTCACATATACAAATAAAAAATAAAAGCACTTTGGCCTGTTTTTTTTTTTTTTTTTGCCAGTATCCAATCCTTGCATGGCTGGGACAAGGGGTAAGCAGGAGGAGCAGCTGCTGGGTGCACAATGGTGTCCTGAACACTCCAGATTAGTGTCTGGAACCCAGTTGCTCGGGGCTTCTGTTGTCACACCGTGCTCTAACGTGCCTCAGCTCTCCACCCCACCTGTCTAAAACTACACAGCGACATACAGTGCTGTGAAAAAGTATTTAACCCCTTCCTGATTTTTTTTGTCACACATAAATGATTTAGATCAAACAAATTTTATTACACAAAGATAACCCGAGTAAACACAAAATGCAGTTTTTAAGTGATGATTTCATTTATTAAACACTCCAGATTTTACCCCCTTCCTGACCAGAGCACTTTTTTGTGATTTGGCACTGTGTCGCTTTAACTGATAATTGCGCGGTCGTGCAACGTTGTTCCCGAAACAAAACTAACGTCCTTTTTTCCCACAAATGGAGCTTTCTTTTATCGTGACCTGGACATTATGGGGGACACATCGGACAATTTTGACACATTTTTTTGAACCATTGGCATTAATACTGGCATCAGTGCGATTAACAAGGCATTGATTACTGTAAAAATGTCACTGGCAGGGAAGGGGTTAACACTAGGGGGCGTGAAGGAGTTAACTGTGTTCCCTGGGAGGTGATTCTAACTGAAGGGGGAGGGGACTAACTACAAGAAGTGACGGATCGTGGTTCCTAGCTAATAGGAACACACAATCTGTCACTCCTGTCAGAACAGAACAGGGAAGTGTGTGTGTTTACACACACTCGTCCCTGTTCTGTGTCTCCTGGTCACAATCGCTCACGGCTGGCGGTCATCACGACCGTTGGCCATGAGCATCAGCACCCGCGCTGTGCAGCGGGCACACGCTATCCGGCCCCCACGAGCCCACGTACAGTAACGTGGTTTCGCACAGGGGAGCAAACCTGCCGCAGTAAGACTGCGGCGGCTGATCCGGAAGTGGTTAAGGGAAAAAAGCGGTCCAAACCTGCCTGGCCCTATGTGAAAAAGTAGTTGCCCCCTAAACCTTATAACTGGTTGTGCCACCCTTGGTGGCAACAACTGCAATCAAGCGTTTGCAATAACTGGTAATGAGTTTTTCACATCGCTGTGGAAGAATTTTGTCCCACTCTTCTTTGCAGAATTGTTTTAATTCAGCCACATTGCGGGGTTTTTGAGCATGAATGGACTGTTTAAGGTCATGCTACAGCATTTTAATTGGATTTAAGTCCAGGCTTTGACTAGACCACTCCAAAAGCTTCATTTTTTTTTTTGAGCCATTCAGAGGTGGACTTTCTGGTGTGTTTCGGATTATTGTTCTGCTGCATAACCCAAGTGCGCTTGAGCTTGAGGTCACAAATCGATGGCCAGACATTCCCCTTCAAGATTTTCTGGTAGAGTGCAGAATTCATGGTTCCATTAATAATGGCAAGTTGTCTGGATCCTGAAGATGTAAAGCAGCCCCAGACCACCACACTAAATTGCAATATGACAAATATGCTCGCCCTGTAAATTTTAAAGATAGGCAACTCCTATCCCCATATTGATTAGTGGTTCCAAATTAATATTAACTGCTGCAGTATTTGAACAGACACACTCAGCATCTTTCCAAACAACTGTTTTGTTTATTCTGCGCAACTAAAGTTTTTTTTATACACATGATTACGTAGGTATCACATTAATATTACAATTGTCTTCTATTTTGTATGTTTGCCTATGTATTGCACACTGCCCTAATAATGTTTTCATTACATGTTTGCATTCTTTTGAGTCCTGATTAGAATTAGCCTGCCTATGTTACGCCCCATGTTAACATAAAAGTACAATTGTAATATTAATGTGATACCCACGTAATCATGTATATAAAAAACTTCAAATGCACCAAATAAACAGAACAGTTATTTGGAAAGAGGCTGAGTGCATCTTTTGTGTCTGCTCTCTACTGCAGTAATTATTAATTTGGAACCACTAATCAATATGAGGATAGGAGTTGCCTATCTATAAAATGTCCACAACAGTTGGCAAGCCAGCCAGGAGAGATTTTACAGGTGTTACTCCCCTTAATCGAATGGTATTGATTGGTGGTTATATGTTATGTCGTCACTGTATCAGAATGAATCAAGGGCGACAGACAAATTATTAATTTGGAACCAATAATCAATACAAGGATAGGAGTTGCCTATCTATAACATTTCCAGAACAATGCTAAAAAAGAAAAAATCAGGAAGGGGGAAAATACTTTTTCACAGCACTGCAGCTGCTAGAAAGTAGTGGCCAGGCATGTGCAGTACACACTCCATGCAAACATAGGGCAGCCCGTGCAAGGGGGCAGGGCAGTCCACCCATTCTACATCATGCATTAGCAGCAGGAGAGGGGCCGCAGTCCTGCATCCTTGCCCTGGGGGCCAGATGAACCTGTCCTTGTACTGCTCCTGTGGGTGCCAGTATAATTATAACCTGAATGTGAAAGAATTCCTGTGTCCCTCAATGGTCGGGAAAGAAATACAGTAATTGCGAGTAACATGGATTGCGAGTAACACAGTTTACGAGCGTTTGGCAAGACAAGCTGTTTTTTTTTTAAATCCTGACTCGATTTGCGAGCGTTGTCTCCCAAGACGAGCAGGATTCAAGCCTCCGGGGTGTGCAGCTCCGCATTTGGCCAGAGGTGCGGGGCGCCGAGGACGCTCAGAGCTGTTTGGAGACACTCAAAACACTCGGAGACACTCCGCTCTCAAGTGTCTCCGAGCGTTTCCGGCGCCCCCCACCTCTGGCCACATGCGGTACTGCATACAATAGCAGTCAGTGTGGAACAAATTATCTGAGTTTCCATTGATTCCTATGGGGAAACTCGCTTTGATATACGAGTGCTTTGGATTACAAGAATGCTTCTGGAACGAATTATGCTCGTAATCCAAGGTACTACTGTAGGTTCTAATATACACAAAATTCTCAGCACACATACTCATCAGGAATGAAAACGCGAAGCCAGGTCTCTAGAAAGAGAAGTTTTATTGCTGAAGTTGTGACTACAGGCAGTAAGAAAGGTTTATAAAACTCGGACTTCTATCTCAGGAACATACTGACTCGCAGAGCTAACACAGAAGGTGGCGGGGGAGGAAGACGAAAAACAGTGGCAGTCCAGAGAGACACATAGCGCAGCCTTCACCAACAGCCACAAGTACACCAAATGTGTGGGGGTGACCTCCTGCACCGAGCGCTACTCCAGCCGCAAAGCTTCCTGTGCTGATTAAAGAGAACCTGTCATTACAGCAAAGTGGCAATAGGTAAAGACTGAAGGTAACAGGAGGTGGAGGTACACAACTACTAAATTTCCTCTATTGTTACTCCCAAAACCCCTAGTATGCCAATCTTCACTTCAAAGCTCAGACACACTCCTGCATCCCATTGTGTAATCCTCACGCCAAGGGGATTTATACTTCTTTTTTATTATTACACACATGAAACAGATCAACTTCAAGTAAATCTAAAGCCCAAACTTATATGTGTATTAGAGAAGCTCCGCGGTCATTTAAAAGATTGAGAACAAACATTTGCTACATAACCTATAAACTATTTCACGTTTTTAGAAATGTTTCCTCGAAATTCAATCTGCGGTCAGCTATAACTTCTAAAACTGTGATATAAATATTACATTTCCTACGACTAATGGCAACGGTCCGTGAGGAACCCTCTGAACATTCCATCTGCTCATGCGATTGTCTCACAGCTTTTCCCAGAGCTCAAAATAACACCTTTTAAACGACTTGTCTACCAAGGTAGGTCTCTAAATATCTTGGTAGTCCAGGGGTCAAAACAAGCTGGCAATGTTTTGTTCAACATGCTCCTGGCTTTTATTTAACTGACAAGACAAATCTCCCGCGGTGGTTCCCAAGTTCTTCCCCTGCCTTGGGAAGCATGAGACCCCGGGAAATATTGCCAGGATGGTGAGAAGGAGCAGATCGGGGAAGCAACCCTATTCTGAGTCCAATGAACAAGGAAGTGCTCAGCTCAGGGCACTTCCAGGTTTGGAGCTGTCAGAATCCTGGCTGAAATGTGGGGTAAACAGCTGACCAAGCACAGTCCTGTGCTTGATTAGCTAGAGTGGAGGGCAGGGGAGATTTTTTAAAACTGAAGAGTGTAAAATCTGCTGCAGCTCTGCACAGAAACCAATCAGATTCCAGGTTTTATTGTCAAAGCTTAAGCTGTCCATAGACAGTTCGAATCTCTCGCTGTTTCAGCAGTAATGGCCAAGATTCGAACCATGTATAGGCAAGGCTGAATGTACCCAAGTTGATTGCTCAATCAACTTGGGTACAACCAGCATGTCGGATTTTACATGCGATTATTGCTGCCACTGGTTATACAAAATCGCTCTACTGTGTTGATGGGGGAATCCCTCCTGCAGACCCATTGTGTTCTCCCTGTGGGGGAAGGCGTCCCTGCTGGGAGAACACAATAGCTCCGCAGGAGGGGTTCCCCACAGTCAGTGTTGATGGGCGAATCAAGCAATTTTCCTTTCTGCAACCCGTGGTTGCAGGAAATAAAATCGCTCTGTCTATGGCCAGTCTTAATTGTACAAGCTGAAGTTAGAAACCGATTGGCTACCATGCACAGCTGCAGCAGATTCTGTGTGCTCCAGTTTTAGTAAATCTACCTCTAAGGGTCTAATAGACCCCTATTATCTCCATAAAGAGAACCTGTCACCTGCCAACGCTATCACTTAGGGGGCTCGCTTGCCCCTTTGTGAAACAATAAAGTTAAAAGATAAAAACATTTTAAAAAAGTGTTCAAAAAAACTCCAAAAAACTAAAATTATATTAAAATAAATTAAAATGTTAAAAGCAACCCGCTGCTCTCTGTACACACAAGAAAGCAAACAAGCACACAGGGCGCCCTCGTGTATGTAAACAGCTAATGCGCAACACACATTATTACACACTGTTATGTCTAAACTGATTGCCTGTAAAAGATTTTAAATTGTAGCTTATGAACAATCTTGGGCGCCAACGTTTTTTCTTTTTTTACCATTTTACGGGTACACACAATTTTAGGCTCCATTCATACATGGCGATTCAAAATCACGGGCAAAATTGCTGAAATTCTGCCCACGATTCCAAATCACATGCCAATCAGTGCAAAACGTGTATTTGGGTGCCATTTGTTTTAAATAGCACACCAAACGCGGTAGAGGTTTGCCACGCAACAGAATCACCCTGCAACAGCGTCAAAGCGCAACTTTAAAGATCGCATGAGGAACAGGGGCTTATTTTGGGTGACAAACGTGCATAGGGCAGCCCATTGAAGTGATTGGGCTTGCCCCTATGCGTGACACGCGGAATCACGTGAAAATTGCCTACACAAAATCGTGAGTGGGAGTGCGAGTTACCGCCACGCAAAGTGTGAACGGGGCTTTAGGGCTTGGTCTGTTTGAGATCCACTTACTTGACACAATTCCATCTTTTATGTGTTACCAAAAATGCTGATTTTTAACATGCAAGAAAATAGTAAAAAAAAAAAAAAAATATGGACAGAAGTGGGTTTGGGTTAAAAGCTCTGTTGGGTTTTTCAGTGACAAAAAATGAGAGGAAATACCCTAAAATGAAGGAGCAATCCCGATTCTGACATTACATATCCACTGATTTCCCTTCTCCTGCCATCAAACTTTTTGATCATTTTTGTTGACTTACATAAGTACATGGGCACAGTCAGTTTCACTTCAGACACACACACACAAGCTCTTGACTTAAAACAAAATCCTCTGCAATCTCCAATGGCATGTAACATCTACTATGCTCCTGGGGCTTCAGCAGGGTTTTAGGCAACACGAGGGAGCAGAGAAGCAAGGTGGAGGTACTTTTTGGGGCCCTTTCACATGGGCGATCCAATCAGGTGGACCTGATCGGAAGGTCTGTGCATGCCTATGGACTGGTTGGTATAAATTGACTTGTGCCCTCTTGGTGTAGAACTGCTTCCTCTTCCATTTAGGTGGACCAGATCGGAGGCAGCCATGTGTAAACTGACAGCGGATTCCTTTTACTCCCAGACACCCATAGAGCAAAGTAGGGTCTCTCCATATCCACTCTGCATGAACTGACCTGTCATCCACCCAGCTGAGCTCACAGATCCCCTGATCGGAACAGAATCCACCCCATGTGAAAGGGCCCTTTTGCGTAACACCTTGAAAATGATATGTACATCATTACCCCCCACTTTGCACAGTAATGCCCCGTACACACGGTCGGATTTTCCGACGGAAAATGTGTGATAGGACCTTGTTGTCGGAAATTTCGACCGTGTGTAGGCTCCATCACGCATTTTCCATCGGATTTTCCGACACACAAAGTTTGAGAGCTTGCTATAAAATTTTCCGACAACAAAATCCGTTGTCGGAATTTCCGATCGTGTGTACACATATCCGACACACAAAGTGCCACGCATGCTCAGAATAAATAAAGAGATGAAAGCTATTGGCTACTTCCCCGTTTATAGTCCCGACGTACATGTTTTACGTCACCGCGTTCAGAATGATCGGATTTTCCGACAACTTTGTGTGACCGTGTGTATGCAAGACAAGTTTGAGCCAACATCCGTCGGAAAAAATCCTAGGATTTTGTTGTCGGAATGTCCGATCAATGTCCGACCGTGTGTACGGGGCATTAGATGCAGAAAAAAAAGGGGGGGGTGTATCAGAGTTTAGATGATTAGCCTATACTACATCAGGTTTACCAGATGCTGCTTGGTTCCTTGGGAGAGCAGGATGAGTTTTGATGCAATGGTATGTACTGCCACCTTGCGGTATCCGCTTTACTGCCTTTATGCCACCTTGTAGCATGTGTTTCAGCAGCAAGCTCATGCTAGAGTGGGAGTTCCTAAACAAAGGGCCAGTTTACTGTCCTTCAGATTTTAGGGGGGCTGGAATAGGGGCAGCGGGAGTTGAAAATTGCCCGGTGTCCAGTGACAGTAAACAATGCCCTATCTTTGGTGTCAGTGGAAGGAATAGTGCCCCATTGTTGGTGTCATTGTGCCCTTTCGCTGGTGTTAGTGGAAGGAACAGTGCCCCATTGTTGGTGTCAGCAACAGAAATAATGCCCCATTGTTGATGTCAATGGATGGCGTAGTGCCCCAAGGGCCAGATAAAGGCAAGCAAAGTGCCACATTTGGTCCCCAGGCCAAACAGTTTGGAGACCACTGCTCTAGACATGTAGGATGGCTCACAAAATGGCGTGTCACCCTGGTATGTTGTGCTCTTCGTCAAACTACGACTACTTGTTAATTCACAATCAGCGTAAAGTCATAGGACTTTCAAGGTAGAAGGTTAAGGGAGAACTCCAGGCAAAGCATAAACCTCAGGAATACACTCACACAGCAGAACTCTATCTAATCCTGTACGATTCTGGGTGCAGCATTTGGAAGACAAAATAAGATCACGTAATCTTTAGGTCCCGCGGGGAAATGAATCAGCAGGTTCTAGAGCTGCACGATCAATTGTCAAGAATCATTGTCACGATTTTTTTTCCCCGTTGCGATCTTGACAAAAGTATTTCCTGATTCTTTCTATGCAGAGAATTCTCTCTGCTCCGCTGAAGCCACAGCTGTCAAAAGAAAGGAAGAAAAAAAACGGGGAGTCTTCAAAGAATCACAACATTCTTTAGCAGTGGAACTTAAGTATAAACATTGACAAATTGTTACAAAGGAATAGACTTCTGTGTGTAAAGGAGGAAAGTTTAACCACTTAAACACTTTTTCTGAAATTTGTTGGTTTCAAGTTTCAAGTTTTTTGGAAAAAATTACTTTAATGAATTAAAAAACAAAAAACAAAAAAAAACTAACCAGTAAAGTTAGCCCAATGTTTTTGTATAATGTGAAAGATTTTACGCCGCGAGAATCGTGATCTTTATTCTAAGCAAAAAAATTGTGATTCTCATTTTAGCCAAAATCGTGCAGCTCTAGCTGCCGGGTTCCAGACAAATAACCGGCCATTACACATAACAGGCCTGATATATGATGCATCTTATTAGGGTGCTTTATGTGCTTCCTTCCCAGCAACCAACTAGCTAAGACGGGTCTTTGACTTACTAATAACAGGCACAGACACGTGCGTCCTCAAAACAAGCCTATATCTGTGATAGGTACACTCCCTCCTGTGCCCCCAGGGCGCCAAGACCACAACAAATGTTGTCAGGATGGCGTTGCTTGATCTTTTTTGCAGATTGGGAACCCGGAAGCGCTCAGCTCTGAGCACTTCTGGGTTCAGAGCTATCAAACCCTAGCCATAGTGGCTTGGGGACTTTCTGTCCTCAATCTGTTTGGGAGGAGTAGAGGGGAGAAATTAGGGATCTAAATCCCTGCAAGTCACCATAAAGAGTACCTGTTACCTGCCCATAAAAAAAAAGTTTAGAAAAACATGAAGTATAACAACAAATAAAAAAAAAAAATGTAACAACCCCCCATCCCACACACGCGCGCGCACACACACACACACACACACATAAACACAAGCCATGTATGCGTACAGAAAGAATGATTGCACAACACATGTTAGGCATGTCAATGTAAGCTGAATATTTCTAAAGCCATCAGTTTTGGTTAACTCTAAGCTGGTGGGAGAAAAAAAATTGCCACCTATTGAAAATTTTGGGCCGTCTGTGACTGGACAGCAAAAGGAGAAGTAGCGCAATGACAAGCTCATCTCTTTGCTCGCTACTCCTATCAGCATGCTGCTCTGCGGCACACAAAATTGATTGGAATCTTGTACTGCTTCTTCCTCTTTCGCACCAGCCCTGCTGTACAGGGACTGTAAAAGGCTGATAACAGGTCAAAGTCATGTACTTACATAGTTTAAAAGTTTAACAATGTATTATTGGATTACAAAGCTGTGTCTTTTATATCTGCCTAGCGTTCAGCTTCAATGGCCAGGGTTTTTAAGTGTGATATCCAACAAGATCATATATAAGTGTGATGGTTTGGTGTCCACAAACTTCTGGCCATATACTGTATAAGCCGGGAAGCAGAGAATACTTCACCAACCTCAGCACTATGCAGACCAACCAAAATATTCTTGCTTGCATTTTACCATCCTCACAACAGTCCCACAGCTTGACTGGGTGACTTTTTTTTTTTTCCCATGAAAAAAACTGTATTCAGGTATGATAGGTGACCTATGTTCCCCGTGTAGTCCAGGCAGGAATCTGACTCTCAATTGGAAGACTGTGGGCTTTTATTTGATCCCATCTGCAGACCACAGGAAAAATGACGATCTTGTGATGGTTATGTCTGAAGAATGACTGTGATCTTGATGACCTTTGAACAAAGCAAACTGTGACATTGCAAACAGGCTCTGCCCACTTCTGCCCTTCTGCCCTCCCCTGAGGAGTTCAGGAAGACCGGGATCTTACACTAAGGCACGTTTGAGGCCACAGAATCGCTCTCCTTACTGTGAAACAAAACCGGCACGGCTTGTCTACCAAACTCAAGTTAACTTAAAGGACAAGTCAGAGAAAATTTATAAAACACAAACACTCCTTTCACTTACAGAGTCCTACAAATGTCATAAAAATATCTTCAACCTCACCGATGCCTTTATAGCAACACAGGAGAACAGAAATCAGGCTTGCAGTGGGAGGGTCTACTTTGTAAGCTTATAGGTAAGAAGGGAAGTTATCTAGATGGGCTTAGAGTAAGGCAAGTGTCACCAGCAAGGTGAGGTCGTTGACCCATTTCTGCCAGCCTTTGAGAAATCTCTTGGGTTTCCCGATCATGTTACTGGCTACCACAGTGATCATGTGATCGGAAGCCCATATCCTATTGTCGCTTTGTGTGACTGGGAGCTTTCCATGGCAGTAGGAGTACAGCCAGCAAGGAGGAGTTAGGCCCCTATCACACAGGGAGGACTCCGTTGAGATCATCAAGGGATCTGTCCTCTGTCCGCAGATCAACTGCTGAACAGAGCCATCTGTGTCTGTCCAGTTTCTGCAGAGCGGACATGGACAGAGCCACTCTGCTCTATGGGCAATAAGGAGTAAACAGGCTCCACTGTCCGTTTACACCAGACTGCCCTCTGATCCGCCTAGATGGAGGACGACAGATCCCCTTCTGTCCTTTTTTAGCAGACCGGAGGTAGGCAGGTGTAAGTAGACTCAAGTCCGTTTACACTTGCCGGTCCATAGGGGTGAATGGACCGTCCGATCAGGTCCACCTGAAAAAATGACAGGTGGACCTTATTGGACCCTTCGTGTGAAAGGGGTCTTAATGGCTCTAAGGGCAGGCAAAAGGCGGGACAGCAGCAAAGGCTATGAAATGTTTCACCTTCACTGTATGTAGCTATATAGTAGTAGGGATGGGGGTGATTACAAGGGCATGCGTGTTACTTTACAAATCTTATGGCCGATAAAACATTTTTTACATTTGTGCTTTGGTTGCTTGTCTGGAGCTGTCCTTTAAAGCTTAACTCCAGGCGGGTTACTTGTCAAATACTATGTGATTTTTGGGGCTACTTTTTAAAACCACCTAGTTCCTTAGGCCGGCCATAGACGGTTTGAATCTTGGCTGGATCAGTAGGAACCAGCCGAGATTTGAACCAAGCATGGCCAGGCTGAATGAACCCAAGTTGATTGATCGATCAACTTGGGTACAACCAGCCTGCCGGACTTTACATACAAATATCGTTAGTGGCTGGTTTAGCAGCTAGTAATAATCACCGTCTTCACCCAGTGGCGACGGCTTCCCCGGTCAGGAGAATGCAATGGCTCAGCGGGAGGGATTCCTCTGTCAATACGGGTTGCAGGAAAGAAATTCACTCCATGTATGGCCTGCCTTAGTAAAATACTTTGCAAAAGGAGGTGATGCCATTGTTGTGCATTAGAAACCGCAGCCACACCCGAGCTAGGGTAGTAATTACAGAATCTCTGATGCCATTTCCATTCACTGAGCAGGGCCACTGGAAACAACTACAAATCCCATTATACACTGGAAATTGCAGACATTATTGGGCGTTAACGTAGTTGGGTTTGCTGCCGATGCTTGAACCACCCACATCGCTGCATAGTCGGTCACAGTCTGAGATGCCCGGTTTCTTCCACTGCAGCCAGCGGTAATACAATTATGTGGCTGCTGGTAAAAGGGAACTATAGCAGGGATGTTTTAAGACTGGTGACCAGGGAAGAAGTGGTACAGCAGCCACCGGTCTTAAGCCGGCCATAGAGCAAATTTCTGTCCTGTAACCACGGGTTGCCGTAAACATAAATCGCTCAATTCTCCAATCCCTGCCGCGGAGCCATTGTGTTCCACCAGCAGGGAGGGGGGATGTGGCAGGGAAAGCCACCCCCGCCGGGAAAACACAGTGTTTTTTGCTAGCGTAAATGTAAAAATGTGAAATCCGGCAGGCTGGTTGTACCCAATTTGATCAAACAACTTGGTGCATTCAGCTCGCCCATATGTGGTATGAATTTTGGATGGTTCAGCAGGAACTGGCCAGCCTTTGAACCCTCTATGGCCGGCTTTACAAAAGGAAAATAAGGACACTGGTCATACTGGTTTAAATTACTTCACAGGGGTTACAGCAGTGGATTAATAAAACCATATTTGCTGAGCAATGTCACTTAAAAAATGCTTGAAAAATTCTGCCAGAAGTTCAGCTTGAAATTTACACATACTCAACTAGAGCCCTCCAATATAAATGTACGGTGTGCAGAAAGTGAAAGCAGAAGCATTCAGTGCAGCATGACAATCTTCAATAAAACTCTAAAACGTTCATGTGTCTAGTGCCAAACTGGAAGAGCGCTGACCACTGTGCAGGGGATACACATACAGCAGAGCTAGTGGTGCACAGTTGAGCAGTGGTACTAGTAAGGGTGGGGTGAAACCAGTAAGGGTGAGGTGGTACCAGTAATAGTGGGGTGGAATCAGTAATGTTGAGTGGAATGAGTAAGGGTAAGGTGGTACCAGTAAAGGTGCAGTGGAATCAGTAGGACTGGGGTAGAACCAGTAAAAGTGGGGTGATAGTAGTAAGGGTGGGATGGAACCAGTAACAGTGGGAGGAACCAGAAAGGTAAGTGTAACTAGTAAAAGCGGAGTGGCACCAGTAACAATAGGGTGGGACCAGTAACAATGGGGTGGAACCAGTAACAATAGGGTGGAACCAGTAACAGTGGGAGGAAGCACTGCCGTCCCATAAACTGACGCTGTATTGCTCTTGCGGTCTGGGGGTTTCCAGTAACCTATAGATGGGAATTTTCCTCTCCTGTACCAGGAAGACATGTAAAAGGTACCCCCCTATTCTTTGTGGAGGATAAGGAATCAATAAATTATCCAGTGTGGAGGCGGCACTATGATCCGACACCTCACCCCACCGGTCCTTGCATAGGGTGGGGCAAGCCGGTGTCTGAGCCAGGCTCAGAGAAGTCCAGCGTCTGGGTATTACCCGTTTCGGTGTCAGCCGGCTGGCCGAGGAGGGGGTTCAGGGAGCCACCGCACTGTGGGCAGGAGTGGACCATTTCCTGCAGGTTACAGAGGTCATTGAAGGTCCTCTCGCACAGGTCGCACTGATACATCCGCTTCTGCGCTGTCCAATCCTTCCTCTCCTCCACTACAGCCAGTGATGGTAGATTACGGCTAGGGAGGCGGTGGTTTGGTTCCTCTTCATCATCGTCTGATTCCGGCTGCTGCTCGCTGGTCCTCCGCTGGGGCGGGCGTCTCTTCCGCTTACCGGGGCGGGGGAGCTCCGGGCAAATAGGACGACGCAGGGTGGAGATCTCCGGTAATGGTCCCTTAAAGGGAGCAGAATGTGATATGGACATCCCGTCAACTGCACAAGATAAAAAACAAGACCTTTCAATTAACAATTTTCTTTATCAGGTACGGAGCATAACGTTTCACTACACCGAGAACTGATTTATTTTCTGTTTTTAAGTAGATGCTGCAAAGTTAATCCTCTGACAGTTTCTTCAATCTCATGAAGACCCTGATGGTGACAACTCTGCACTGAGTCCCCAAATCTGTATACCTGCCGTGGTCAATAGAGGCTCCCACTCTCCCTGCTGGGTTGTGATTTTTATGATACAACAGGAGGAATAGGAACACCTCGAAGTGAGCGGGCACAGAGCCAAGAATTAAGGTGGCAATCCCTTACAAACACAGTGCCATAGAGACACAAAAAAGACTCAGTCCACCAGAATTCAGTTTTGGATGGACTGAACTTCAATTGGGTTTTGCATGCACCTCAGTTAATCTTTACTGTTTTCCCAGTGTTGTCTTCTTTAATCCTAGACCCAAGCTGTACATTGGCCTCATGATAAGATTAAGACTCCATTCACATTGGTGCAACTTGTCATTCGACTTTAGACACCCCCCCCACCTAAAAAAATACCAACTGTGGCAGTGGAGGGGGGAGGGTGCGAACAAGCGGAACTTCCCTTTTTGGGTGGAGCTCCGCTTCAAAGTAAGTGTATATGCAATAAAAAACAAACAAACAAAAAAAAAAAAACATGTTCTACTTACCTGGTCTTGCACAGAGTAGCTCTGATCCTTTTCTATTTAGGTCCCTCGCTGGTGCCCCTAGCTCCTCCTCTTCTCCGTGTGCCACCATAGAAAGCCACTTCCTATGGTGGCACACCTGCGGGCTCGATCCCAAGCTGCGTCGTCTGCATCCATTAACACATACAGTGCAACTTGACCCCACCCACTGGTCAATTAAATCATTTGATTGAAAGCAGCAGGAGCCAATGGCTTCCACTGCTATTAATCTGCCCTGAGAAGAGAGAGCACAGCTCGGGATCGAGAGAAAAGCTCAGGTAAGTATTAGGGGGCCGAGGGAGGTTCACACAGAAAGTTTTTCACCCTAATGCATAGAATTCTACCTTTACAACTTTAATTGGTACCTGTACATGGAGCGGTATCAGCAGGCAGCGGCTGGTCTCTCCCATCTTCTGGAAGACTGACGTCTGGACTTTCCTTAAAGATCCACATGGAAAGATCATGATCGAACACGGGGATACCTGCAGGTAGAAATGTATAATGACAGACTGAAGGACACAGACAATGAATCCCAAAGGTTATCATCATCACCAGAGCTCACATTATGCCCACTCTGCTACAGTTTGTAAATGTCGAACACAGATCCTAATGGGAGTGCCGATTCACACTTTAACCTCTTCACGACCGGGCTAAAGCTGAATGACAGCTACAACGTGGTCGCACATTACCGGGAGGGTGTCATATGATGTTCTCCCATGATTGTGCTTCCTGTGTGCCCCCTGCATCGAACATCAGCAGTGATCTGTGATCACTGTGTCCTTAGGACACAGCTGATCACAGATCGGGGTAAAGAGCCAATCACAGCCATGTGACCAGCAAGTTCCGAAAATGCCAATGGCACTTGACTTGGAAAGCACTCGGCAGATAACTATCTTAAAAGTGCATCACCTTGAACCCAGAGCTCGAAGGTCACTTTTAGGCTAGCTTCACAGTGTCCACAGTCTAGCAAGGTACTTTATCCACTTGCTGAGCAGTCACATACCTGCTACGTTTCTGGCCTTCAGGTGGTTATATTGGGATGATGCCTGCAGCTACAGGCATCATCCCGGCACAGTTCTTTAGAGCCAACGGTCGGCTTTCTTGTAAAAGCAATCCTAAATGGTGTTGTCTCCGAGGCATTCCCAATATCAAATGGAACTAGGCAGGGGTGCCCACTGTCACCCTTGCTTTTCGCCATATCACTAGAACCCTTCCTATGCCACGTGAGGCTAAACCCAGACATCAAGGGGATCGCAGTACGGGACTCCCAACATAAAGTATCTGCATATGCAGATGATTTAATGTTCACCATCACTAGCCCAGCCATCTCCCTTCCAAACTTAATGAAAGAGTTCGAGATCTACGGACATCTTTCCAACCTAAAAATAAACTTTAACAAATCCGAAGCTATGGGAATAGGGATTCCACAAACCCAACTCGCACACTTCCAGAATAACTTCCACTTTAAATGGACAGACAAAGCCCTGAAATATCTAGGCACTTATATCCCTCCTAGACTCTCCCAGATTTTCAAGCTCAATTTCCCACCTTTATTAAAAAAAGTCCAAATACTACTACACAGCTGGAAAGATGGCCTACACTCATGGTTCGGACGCTGCAATATACTAAAAATGATGGTCCTTCCCAAATTTTTGTACTTACTGCAAGCTTTACCTATTCACATACCCGCAAACTATTTCAGACAAGTACACTCACTATTTTCAACCTTTTTATGGGCAGGGAAAAAGCCACGACTACCGAGAAAAACACTCTCATTACAAAAACACCACGGCGGAATGGCCATGCCAGAAATTAAAACATACTACCAAGCAGTGCATCTGAGTAGGCTTATTGACTGGTGCAGACACCAGGAAACAAAGCTATGGCCCCAGATAGAACAATCACAATTTGATATCCCGCTAAATAGAGCTCCGTGGAGCGGATCCACACTCCCCGCACGAATACGATCTCATCCGCTAATTGGAACCACAACGAACATCTGTACACGCTTAATGTCACAAGCATCTCTCTCTACTAAAAATTCACTACTGAGACCCATAATAGGCAATCCACAATTCACCCCAGGCACGACAGACCCTACATTCCGCACACTCAGAAACTCAGGGATATACCAAGCTTCCCATTACAGCACTGGCGGAAGGTGGGCAACTCTGACCGAACTATCAGATCCGACCGGTTTATACCGATTGGACTTTTTGAGGGCAAGCCAGCTTTCACACTTCCTTAACAGTCTGACTCCCCCGACTGTAACTGACCCCCCCTACACTACCTTTGAAGAAATCTGTCTAGAAAGCGGTGTACTACCGCACACGCTGTCTCTGACCTATAACATGCTCATCACACCTCCTGGAGACTATCAACACCCCAGTTTTGATAAATGGGAAAAGGACTTGAACTGCCACTTTACTCCGCAAACAAGAACACACATACTTCACTTTACTCATAAATCATCCATATGCACCAGATTTCAAGAAACCAATTACAAAATTTTTACGAGATGGTACAGAACACCTGCATTATTACAAAAATTTTTTCCCGAGACATCGAAACTATGCTGGAGATGTCAGCAAAACACAGGCACGCTCATACATCTCTTCTGGTCATGTCCCCGGATAAGGCCTTTCTGGGGAAAGGTCCGTGAGATAATACAGAAATTCACTGATCGTAATGTACCTGACGAACCGGCCTACTTCCTACTACACGCCACTGATACACCTATCCGGGTATATAAAAAATCAATTGTTCGCCACCTATTAGACGCAGCTAAAATTTGCATTCCCCTCAAATGGAAATCCCCCGAGCCGCCCTCTATCGCCAGCTGGCTTAGGAAAGTAGACGAAATTAGTACACTGGAAGATCTAATCCTCACGAGCCAGAACAGAAGTGAGACATACTCCAAGACTTGGCAGCTGTGGAATATATTTAAATATTCAGCAGAAGGACAGGCCCTTCAGAGAGAGCAAACAGATACCTAGCCCATACTTGAATTCTATAGGTAACTAATTGACAGATTAGAAAATTAATCTCACGGGACAACAAGGAGTCCCCCTTGCTCGCAGACCCCTCCCTACCCACCTCTCCCCCTCTACCCGTCTCCTCCCCCTCTTTGCTCTTTCTCTTTCTACACTCTCTCTCCTATCTCGGCTCTACTAATCTATAGAAAATGAAAACGAGGAAGAGAACAGGATACACGAGGGAACAATCAATAGGCCCTACAATACTGATACTAATTGACGAACACAATGACACTATTATAACCCGAAGACAATAAAGAACAACATTGTCATCCACCACTCTAGAAGATCTTACACAGTTGTAACCTATGGAATATGCCAATCTCACACTACACCACAACACAAGAGATCCTTAAAATAAGTGAGAGACAATCTCCGGTATAAGACTTAAGTAAATGTTAGAGTTGTATTGTTGCAATGTTAAATACCGATGTATCGCTCCTTGTGGACCTGTTTTCTTTGATAAATAAAAAATTTTGAAAAAAAAAAAGCAATCCTAGCGGAGTTTCTGCCGGCTGATCACAGAGCCAAATCAAAGGCCGGATCAGCTTTGTTCGGCTCTGTGATATAGTAACCCGGAAGCGATGACCTGACATTTCCAAAAATTTCCAGCAAAAAATACTGATTGTTACATGTAAACAAAAAGGGCCAGAAAAGGCCTGGTCTGGAGGTGGTTATAAGGCAGGCTGAGGACGATTTTGCCACATAGTTGCTATTAAAGAGACCATCTCCAGCAGCAATGTAGAAGAAAAAAGTCTTGACTAAAGCAAAAAAAAAAAGAAAGAGAAAAGAAAAGAAGAAGTCGAATAAAAGATATCTTCCTAAGACACTAGAAACAAAAACGGAGGCATGCTGAAAGTGAAGAGGTTATCCTGGGATAGGGTGCAGTTTGTTTGCCAACCATTGTCCAATCCTCCTGAAGCTGTCGGTATAACCCGAAGGTTCAGATCTCCTGTGCTCCTCAATGGATGAAAAATAAAATTATATTTTTGATTTTGCCGATAGATTTGCCTTTACTTTTACTGTTAAGCACGAGGAACTAGCCACGGAGATATACATTTACATGGGAGGAGGTGTGGCAGAAAAAAAGGGCTAACTAAAAATCCAGCCACCTATTATCACTTTTAGATGGAGCGCAGCAGCCTATTACTGAAGATGTCCTCTCATTTCCTGTGCCAATGACATCCTGTTACCCTCGGTTCACACCTATGCCTTTTTTAGTGTGTTTTGCATAAACGCACTACAGTCCATTTAACATGGTTTCCTATGTCTCTAGTTTACATCTGTTGGTGCAGTTTTTGGAAAGGGTCAGGGACTTTTTTTCCCCCTTGCAGCAGATTGCATTTAGCTTGTAAGACTTCAATGGAACCACACCAAAAAGCAAGTTGTGTTTTTTGATGTGTCTTGTGTTTTTTCTTTGGCCAATAAGAAAGTATGACAGTTCTGCATCAACGTAGTGCAGAAACTTTTATTTTTCTAAAATCGCATGTTAGTTGTTAGGGTTATGCTGTGTACACACGAGCGGACTTTTCGACCTCACTGGTCCGACGGACAATCCGACCGTGTGTGGGCTCCATCGGACCTGCAGCGGACTTTTTCGGTCGAAAATCTGACGGACTTTAGATTTGGAACATGTTTCAAATTTGTCCGACGGACTCGAGCCTGGTCGAAAAATCCATTCGTCTGTATGCTAGTCGGACAGACAAAAACCGACGCTAGGGCAGCTATTGGCTACTTGCTATCAATTTCCTTATTTTAGCCCGGGCGTACGTCATCACGTAAGAATTCGTCAGACTTTGGTGTGATCGTGTGTAGGCAAGTCCGTTGTAAGTCCGTCGGACCTTTGATGCCGAAAAGTCCGCCCGTGTGTACAGGAAGGTAATTATTAGGGTTAGGCTTAGCAGTAATTGTTAGAACGCTAACCCCAACAATTACCGCTAACCCTAACGAATACCGCTAACTCTAACCGTAAAAATAACTCTACCCTCAACTGTGTAGTGTCGCATTCTATGAACAGAACTGTCATAAATTCCTATTGGCCAAAAAAAAAACATGAAACACGTCAAAAACACAACCCTTCCTTTTTTTGGTGAGAGTCCATCAAAGTCTATTACATGCAAAACACAATCTGCTGGCCCTTTGCAAAAAAAAAACGCACAGATGTGAACTTGATCCATAGGAAACCATGTGGAAATAGACTGTAGTGTGTTTCTGCAAAACATACTAAAAAACTCATAGGTATAAACCAAGAGTAACAGGATGCCATTGTACTACATTGATGTGACTTGAGTGCCAGAGAATGTAAAGTTGTACTCCATGAATAGAACTGTCATAATTTCCTACTTTTCCTTAACCCCCCCCAAAAAAACAAAAAACGCATCAAAAATGCATGTTCAAAAACGCAAGACAGGCCGGAAAAACACACCAATCGCAACATGCATAGCTGTGAACTTAGGGTCAAGAAAACAGGAGAGATATCCTCAACAGATACCAGCCACACTGATTGGTTCAAGGTTACATAAACTAAAGGGTGCTGTAGTAGTACCAGTTAATACAAAAGTGCCCCAATAAAGGGATCCTACCCTCCCAAAAATGTTTGTTATGGTGATGGTTATGGATGTACAGTAAATGCCATTTCTTTTGCTATGAGGAAGGTGTCTTTATCTTTCCAAACTCTATACAGAACTACAAACAAAAATGAAATAAAAAAGTTCTGCCCCACTGGCAGTCACTCACTGGAATTGGAGGTGTCCAGCTCCTCCTCTTTCTCCGCCTCCTCCATGTCCCTCCAATCCGGCACCTCGTCGTGCTTTATCCTAAGTAAGATGTCAGGGCTGATGCTTCTGCCGGAGGCTGCAAATAAAACAGACAAGGGGATTTACTAACCTGTGGATAACAGAGATGTGAGATAGAGCTGGCCTGTGTTAGGGCAATGTTATTTATTGTCAGGAGCAGACACAGATCACAGAGGTGACCCCGAGGCCAGATAGGCAGTCTGAGTGTTGGAAGTATGCAGTGCCAGGAGGTGACAGGAGAAATCCTCACCTGGAGCGGAGTTCTTGTTTTCATTAACCAGGCTCTTCTTCTCACACTCTTCATCCTTAATCTTCAATAGAACATCCGCATTCACAATTTTGTAACCTGTAAACAAGACAAACATACTGAAAAATTATACATTTGAAATCCGATAGGCTACTTATAAATCTTATAAGAGAGGAAGAAAACAGTCATGTTTACAGGGAACCGTCCTCATGTCTTACATTATTCCTGAGACGATGCATCCACTAGATCCTTGATGCCCAAACCTGCAGCCATTTGGAGCGTACTGTGCATCCCCCGGACCCCTGAAAACAGTACTGAGAGTGGGACCACTCATTTTAAAGGGCTGTAATGGCAATCTCATAAGAGTCCTATGTAACATATTCCTTGTCTCTATCTCCTGCAGCAAGTCCCCAGTCTATAACCATCTCTTGGAGTGTGTCCAGTGTCCGACCGACATTAGATATACAGATTATTATGTATGGCCCTATAGGGCTGTAGCTGTAGCCTCCAATCTCAAGTAAGTTGGCCCCCCACTGCTCTAGATCAGCCTTTTTCAACTGGGGTTTCGTGGCACCCAGAGGTGCCGCCTGAGGTCATCTGGAGTGCTGCAGCATCCTGGTAGAGAAAGGATGTCAGATAAGAGTGGACTTCCAATCCCCAGCTGAACTTTACATCAGCACTACAGGAGCTCATCCAGAGTCAGCAAAGTGACAGTGGGGAAAGGGAGGTGTCTTCCCAAGTGTGTTCTGTGCTCTCTGCCTCCCCCTAGAGTCCTGTGGTTATATATTTGTGTGTATGTTTTATGTATTTTTTATGGATAATGTATATATATATATATATATATATATATATATATATATATATATATATATATATATATATATATATATATATATATATATATATATATATATTTATTTATTTATGTGTGTGTGTGTGTATGTGTTTCATGGTTATAAATGTGTGACTTTTTATATGTATTTGTATGTTTTATGGTTATATATGTATATATATATATATACAGAGAGAGAGAGAGAGAGAAGAATAAAAAAAACCCAGAGGTGCTCAAATACCACCAAAAGAAAGCTCTATTTGTGGGGGAAAAAATTACATAAATTTCATTTGGGTACAGCATTGCATAACCGCACAATTGTCCGTTAACCACTTTACGCCCACGCTAGAGCCGAAAGACGGCTACAGTGCGGGCTTACTTTCCATGGACGTCCTCCCGTGATCGCGCTGCCCATGCACCCCCTGTGGCACGCTCTGTGGTCACTGGGCAGGAAGGGTAAATGTGCAAATTAGGCAAGTGGTTAAAGTAACGCAGTGCTGTATTGCAAAAAATAGCCTGGTCATGAAGGGGGGTAAATCTTCCGGAGGTCAAGTGGTTAAAGAAATCCTGCCATAAGGGGAAATGCAGGTTTCGAGGCTGATGTTTGGTAACTGGAACCTTCAGCTCCCTCCACATATTTACTATCTGATTAAGGTCTGGGGACTGGCTTGGCCATTCCAGGACCTTAATGTGCTGCTTCTTGAGCTACTCCTTTGTTGCCTTGGCCATGTGTTTTGGGTCACTGTCATGCTGGAATGCCCATCCACAATCTATTTTCAATGCCCTGGCTGAGGGAAGGAGGTTCTCACCCAAGATTTGACAGTACATGGTCCTGTCCATCGTCCCTTTGATGCGGTGAAGTTGTCCTGTCCCCTTAGCAGAAAAACACCCCAAAAGCATAATGTTTCCACCTCCATGTTTGACGATAAGGATGGTGTTCTTGGGGTCATAGGCAGCATTCCTCCTCCTCCAAACACCGCGAGTTAAGTTGATGTCAAAGAGCTTGATTTTGGTCTCATCTGACCACAACACTTTCACCCAGTTCTCCCCTGAATCATTCAGCTATTCATTAGCAAACTTCAGATGGACCTGTACATGTGCTTTCTTGAGCAGGGGGACCTTGTGGGCACTGCGGGATTTCGGTCCTTCACATCATAGTGTGTTACCAATTGTTTTCTTGGTGACTATGGTCCCAGCTGTCTTGAGGTCATTGACCAGATTCTCCTGTGTAGTTGTGGTCTGATTCCTCACCGTTCTCGTAATCACTGAAATTCCACGAGGTGAGATCTTGCATGGAGCCCCAGACCGAGGGAGATTGACCGTTATTTTGTGTTTATTTCATTTGCAAATAATCGCACCAACTGTTGTCACCCTCTCACCAAGGTGCTTGGCGATGGTCTTGTAGCCCATTCCAGCCTTGTGTAGATCTATAATCTTGTCCCTGACATCCTTGGACAGCTCTTTGGACTTGACAATGGTGGAGAGATTGGAATCTGATTGATCGATTGCTTCTGTGGACAGGTGTCTTTTATACAGGTAACAAGCTGAGATTAGGAGCACCCCCTGCCCCCCCTTTAAGAGAGTGCTCCTAATCTCAGTTCGTTACCTGTATAGAAGACACCTGAAATTTTGCAAAGTGATAAAGGGATCAAATACTTATTTCACTCATTAAAATGCAAATCAATTTAGAACTTTTTTGAAATGCCTTTTTCTGGGTTTTTTCGTTGTTATTCTGTCTCTCACTGTTCAATTAAACCTACCATTAAAATTTTAGACTGATCATTTCTTTGTCAGTGGGCAAACGTATAAAATCAGCAGGGGATCAAATACTTTTTTCCCCTCAATGTACGTCTGAAAACAATGTGCACGCCTGCATGAGAGCATAACTTCTAGCACCAGCCCTCCTTCATAACACTAAACTGCTTTTAAAGCATCGTCTATGGAAAATTTAAAGTACTTACATGTTTAAGGTTTTACATATTGGGTATTTACTCGGTGTAACCTCAGCTTTTATATTTTACAAAAAAATTGGGTAATTTATTGCGTTTTTGTGCCCCCTAAAATTTACCCTTTGAGGTAATATTGTGAGGCACTGGCCACATGGCACGGCACAGCACCATGTAACCTCGTCACCACCAGCCAAACCATGCTGTGACCATGTGGCCTCGCAGAGCTCCACCCAGTCCCCTCAACTTGCCCTGAGGAGTCCTCCTACACAGCTCTCTCTCCCCTCTCCCATCTGTGCAGGGGGGTGGTGGGAACGGTCAAGCGCTGGCTCTGCGATGCGTGAGAGACACACTCTCAGAGCCCTGCAGCTAGCATCCCCGCTGGGGAGCCACAGTGCAGGCTCTTAGGGCCCCCCACAGTGACGCAACTCCAGGACCCGGTAGCAAGTGCGACCCTGGTAATTCCGCCACTGCCTGACAAATGGACTAACAAAAGCCCAGGTAAGAGGACACAATTTCTAGACCCCGCATGTCTCATTAACTTCTTCACGTAGACAGAACGCGGCCTCTCGGTGGGTGGGCCTTGATGCCAAACGGCCGCATATTTGCGTGCCAAAATGTGAACAAACCCGTACCAAGAGAACACGCCCTGTGCGCTGCCGGCACAGTTACCAGCACCTAATGGAAAGCTCCCGATGGCTACTTGCGATTGGGAGTTTTCCCATCATGTGACCGCTGATTGTCACAGCGGTCACACGATCATAAAGCCCGCTCTATCTCCCAGCATCATCACATGGAGACTTTTTGTCCCCTATGTGAAGAAAAAAGTTAAGTAAAACTATTTTTTTTAACTTTAAAAAATTAAAGCGGAGTTCCACCCACAAGTGGAACTTCCAGTGATCCACTCCCAGGTGCCACAATTGGCACCTTTCGGGAGCAGGGGGGAGCGGGTACCTGTTTGTGACAGGTACCCTGTCTCCACTTCCGTCGGACCTCATATGTATATGAGCTGCTGACTTTTCATTATTTGGGGGGGGGGGGCGCGGAACACCGCTTTAAAGTTACACCCAGGCACATAAAATCCCTCCCAGCCCCACATATACATAAACGCAGCATCGAGCATCGGGGTGCCTACACCTGAAAACATGGATTTCGATACACATTACATATTGCTGCACACGATTCAATGAAAGCAATAATTCTAGCACCAGACCTCCTTCATAACAAACTGATGACCTATAGGGGACTTTTAAAGCACGGCCTATGGAAAATATAGGGTACTGAAATTTGTCGCCATTCCACGGGCACATGCAGATTTAAGGTTTGACATGTTGAGTATCTATTTACTTGGTGTAACCTCCACTTTTATAATTTTACCAAAAAAATTGGGTAATTTATTACATTTTTGTGCCCCCTAAAATTAAACCTTGCAGTAATATTGTGTGACATAACAAAAATGGAATTACCAATATTTTATTCTCTAGGATGTTATATGGCTGCATAAGAGAAGGGGTTTTGCCGCTGCAAATAAATCTTTGTTAGTTTAAAAAAAAAAAAAAGGCTCCTTACTTTTTCAGTTGGCTCCTAGATTCAAAAGCAAATTTGTCAAGCCCTGCTATACACCAAGATATAGCAAGACAGCTGTATTTCCTGAGACAGTAGGTCTACAGGTCCCCAGGAGCCATCAGCTCGCTCATAACTCCTGAAATCTTATTTCAGCAAATAGTCAAGATAATCCATCTTGTAATGTGTACAGATCATTAGGATCCATGGTCTTACTCATAACTCTTTACAAAGCACAAAGATGCTTCTTCCCTCATGTATGAAAGTGGCAGGTCTTCTGAATCACAACTTCAGTACACCAAGCTCAGTCTGACAGATGCAGCAATGATGTGTCAGATCTTGGTAATTAGTACAGATCCCCATGCCTGGAGTGAGGCGTTAAGATTCTGATGATCTATAAATCTTAGGAGTTATTCGAAAGGTGAAAGAGCCTTTTAATTTACAGATCTTTTTTTCTTAAGTTAGATTTCAGTGATCGATAGATCTTTCTGCATGTATTAAAGGACAAGTGCAGGATTTAACCATTTCAGCCCCTGGCCAATTAGAACTCTTCTCAAATATATGTAAAAATCTAGATATATTTGCTAGAAAATTACGAAGAACCCCCAAACATTACCGTATATATCTTTTTTTTTTTTTAAAGCAAAGGCCTAGAGAATAAAATGATGGGCGGTGCAATTTTTTATGTCACGCAGTATTTGTGCAGTTTTTCAAATGCAAAGTTTTTGGAAAAAAAATACACTTTAAATTTAGTGCACACAAGCACATTGTAATACTCAAATTTGAGTAAAATATAAAAGATGTTACGCTGAGTAAATAGATACTTCACACTTTAAAATTACGCATGGAACGCCAGCAAACTATAGTACATTAAAGTATCTATAGGTGATGCTTTAAAAGCCTTTACAGGTTTCCACTTTAGATTTACACAGGAGGTCTGGGGATAGAATTATTGCTCGCACTGTGACATTTGTGGTGATACCTCACGTGTGGTGCGATCACTGCTTATGTATGCGTGTGGAACCAACGTATGTGTTTGCCTTAATTTTTGGGGGATGCATATCATCTCCCTTGTGATAGCATGGAGAGTGACAGGTACTCTTTACTGAGAGATCTGCAGTCTATTAGACCCCAGATCTCCCCTCCGCCATTAAAAGCATCAGATCAAGATTTGATCCCGTGCTTTCTTAAGCTGGTAATGGCTTGTTTACATCTTGGTGAATCTAAAAGTGGTGAAATACTCATTGCTTCCAGTTTCTCAGACCATAGAGATAATCGGTGATGCCTGCAGCTGCATGCATCACCCTGGTATAACCGCCTTCAACCTGGCGATGTACAGGTATGTCGAAGAGGCTGCAGTGGTTAAAAAAAAAAACAATACTACTCACTGATGGGATTCGCAGGCTATCTCCCGTCGGCATTAGGACTGACAACTGAGCGATTACATGAAAACTGAGCGATCACATGGCTGCTGATTGCTCAGTCCTGTCTTCACTGAACAGAGAAAACTATCAGTCACTGGCTCTCTGCTCTGCCCCTTCAGTGCTCACTGGAGCGTCTGGCTGTGAAGTAGCGTGCTGAGATGTTGAGCAAGCTGCCAGCCAGGCATCTGAATGAATCATGACTTTAAAGTCAGGATAACTACAGAGCCTGGACTGGCTGAGTGACGTCAGCTGACTGAGCGAATTTTAGCACGCTGTCGGGTGAATCTGAGTCACAGAAAAGCAAAAATAAGTGCACACCTGTGACTCAGAAGAGAAGTACGACCAAACAAGATCTGTCCATACTTCTCCTTTAATGACTAAGATGTTAGATCCTGGTGATCTATAGACTTTCCTCCTAGGAGGAATGACTGAGAGGTTCCAACCTAGTGATTTATACATCTTTATCTTGGGAGTTGTGAGTCAGGGAGTTACATTCTGGTAATCCATCGATCTTTGTAGATTTAGTAATGAGTTCAATAATTAGATCCTGGTCATCTATGGATCTTCATTTCATAAATAAGCTTTAAGGCAACACATAGATGATTTGATTTTCTTTCCTTCCACCACGAGTGGGAGGAAAGAAAATGACTTGATTCTCTAAGTGCTATTGTATTCTGCCAGAAGTAATCGCATGCCAAAAATCCGACAGGCTGGTTGTACCCAAGTCAATCGATTGATCGACTTGAGTGCAATCAGCCTGCCCATACATGAATTGAAAAAAAATAAAAAAATTTAAAAGTCAGCAGCTACATATACTGCAGCTGCTGACTTTTAATCGGACACTTACCTGTCCCAAGGTCCAGCGATGCGGGGGATCGGAGTCCTGCTCGTCCCCCCACCGCTCGGCGGCGCTGGCATTTTAACTGTGGGCGCCCGGCTGTGGCTTCACAGCTGGGCACCCACTGCGCATGCTCGAGCCGCACCGCGCGCCGTCACTGGCCCCGCAATCATCTGGGACCGGTGACGTGTCCCAGATGATTTACAAGAGGGAAGTTGGAGAGGCAGAATATGAGGAACCTCCTAGCAACAGGCATTTAGAGGTAAAGAGTAAAAAAAAAAAAAATTTTCTACAAATGTTTTTTTTTTTTTAAGCACATTACTAATTTTTTTTTTTTTGGGGTGGAACTCCACTTTAAGGTGTTGTAACTTGGGGGAAATAAGGGGTTGGAACCTAAGATGGTACATCAGGCCCTCACCTCATGGCTTCATCGCTATGGCCACCTCTGGCTTCTGTAATGATGTTATACACTTGGGTATATATGAAATATCAGCTGGCATTCTATTAACATGTATAGAACATAAATTCAATGTCTTCGTACCCATGGCCTCCAGTGCAGAGTGGATCTCCCGCATCACGTTCTTATACAGGTCCTTCTGCCAGTCCTCCAGCGAACCCCACTCCTCGGCTGAGAAACAGGCCGCCACGTCACGGAACTTCACCGATCCCTGGTACACAATAAAGAAACAACAAGACTATTAGACAACAGAAAGCCGTAAAACGACAACACAAGAGGGGAACTTACCACTTTACCAAGTGTAACACACCTCTATCAAAGTAAAACAACTGTACATGCACATCATACAAGCTTCATACCATGTGACTTCTTGCACCAGAATTAATGGGCCACCTGTACCAAACTACTGAAGGTTGTTTTACCACCTAGTAAAACTGTCTATCCATGATTAAAATGGTAGTAAACTCCACTTTGCAACTTTTACCTACAGGTAAGCTTTTAATAAATAATAATAATATAAATAATAAATCTTATTTGTAGGTAAAACGAGTAACACCTTAACATGCACCGTTTAGCGATTTTGCAGCCGGTGACAGCACTACGCTCTGAAGGGACGTCATACTGAGTATGCCGTCCCCCCAGAGTTCTGTACCGCAATAGTGGCTCTCATGTGCATGCGTAAGAGTGACATAATTACGGCTCGGCTATTCAACTGGCCGGGGCCCGCGAACCTGCCGGGAGGAGGGCTTTCTTTTTAGGTGAGTCTTTTTATAATGTGCTAGTATGAGATGCATACTAGCACATTATGCCAATATCTTGCAGGGGGCCTGAAACTATTTTCCTGGATTTACTACCGCTTTAAAGCTTAGCTTCAGGGAAAACAAAAATCCTCCCTTGCAACGCAGCTGCCCCCGCACTGTAAGGGTTAAACGCTCGTTTAGGTCTAGGGTACCAGAAAAAGCTATTTCTCCAGTACTCCAGACATAAGTCAGCATTTAACCCTTGCCGTGCGGGGCCAGCCCTACTGCATTAGAGGATTATTGCCTTCCCCCGGAAAACAGCTTTCAGTGATCATCTGTACCTGGCAAAGTGCTGGCTCTCATAATTCTCCAGTTTCTGAAACCCCATGTCTAGGGCACATGAGTTAGAAAACTCCTGCCATCTACCTCTCTGGTTGTCTTTACTAACTGCCATAGGGATAAGATGTCATATTGATATTCATATCAAATCACAAACTGGCCACACTCCAATAAACCTTCAACAAAGCTTTATTATTCCAACACAAGTTCACAAAAGGTGTCCTCCCAGACTAAGCCTCACTCATCCAAAAATGGCTTAATCATAGGGATCAGGCTGCTGAACCACTGCTGACAGGGGGAGCTGAGATACTGAGTCACTACTGGGAGGGGAAAGGAGGTTCAATCGAGCTGCTGAATCACATCTGGGAGAAGAGGGAGCTGCTGCGGAAGCCCTGCCGGGAGAAGAGGGAGCTGCTGCAGAAGCCCTGCCGGGAGAAGAGGGAGCTGCTGCGGAAGCCCTGCCGGGAGAAGAGGGAGCTGCTGCGGAAGCCCTGCCGGGAGAAGAGGGAGCTGCTGCGGAAGCCCTGCCGGGAGAAGAGGGAGCTGCTGCGGAAGCCCTGCCGGGAGAAGAGGGAGCTGCTGCGGAAGCCCTGCCGGGAGAAGAGGGAGCTGCTGCGGAAACCCTGCCAAGAGAAGAGGGAGCTGCTGCGGAAACCCTGCCGCGAGAAGAGGGAGCTGCTGTGGAACCCCTGCTGGGAGAAGAGGGAGCTGCTGTGGAACCCCTGCTGGGAGAAGAGGGAGGTGCTGTGGAACCCCTGCTGGGAGAAGAGGGAGCTGCTGCGGAAGCCCTGCCAGGAGAAGAGGGAGCTGCTGCGGAAACCCTGCCAAGAGAAGAGGGAGCTGCTGCGGAAACCCTGCCGCGAGAAGAGGGAGCTGCTGCGGAAACCCTGCCGCGAGAAGAGGGAGCTGCTGCGGAAACCCTGCCGCGAGAAGAGGGAGCTGCTGCGGAAGCCCTGCCGAGAGAAGAGGGAGCTGCTGCGGAAGCCCTGCTGAGAGAAGAGGGAGCTGCTGCGGAAACCCTGTCGAGAGAAGAGGGAGCTGCTGCGGAAGCCCTGCTGAGAGAAGAGGGAGCTGCTGCGGAAGCCCTGCCGAGTGAAGAGGGAGCTGCTGCGGAAGTCCTGCCGGAAGAAGAGGGAGCTGCGGAAGCCTTGTTGGGAGAAGAGGGAGCTGAGCTGCTAAATCATTGTTGGAATAGGTAAGGTGAGCTGCTGAGTTAGGCTCCAGCCACACTCGTGCGACTCCAAAGCCATGCAATTTCCATTGCGACTTTACAATGAAACTTTTCAGCAACTTTGGATGGGTGCGACTTGAATGTGACTTTGTCTGCTGACTGTTGTACAACTGTGGCAATAACATTAAAATGCAATGTTCATGTGACTTTACATTACAGTCTACGGCCCTCAAGTCACATAAAAGTAGTGCAGGAACCTTTTTTAAGTTGCATACATTAGAACGGCTTCCAATGAAAAACATGGGCTGCGACTTGTCATGTGACTTTATGTGTCCAAAGCTGCATGACAACTGGCACAACTGTGAATGGAGTCTTACTGCTGAGAATAGGGAACAATGAGAGCTGAGCCGCCGAGTCACTGCTGATGGGTGGGAGCAAAGAGAACTGAGCTGCTGAATCAATGTTTTGTTGCAGGGGTTGGCATAAGCGGAGTGTCTAGATTGCTGTTGGACCAGCAGGGAAGGGTGAACTGAGCTGCTGAATTACTACTAGGAGAAAGAAACCAGGGAGAGCTGAGCTGCTAAATCAATGCTGGGAGGGGGGGGCAGGGAGAGCCGAATTGCTGAATCACTAGTGGGAGGGGAGAGCTTTTGAGTCAGTGCTAGACAGGGATAGTAGCGAGAGCTGGGCTTGTGAGTCACTGCTGGGAAGAAGATCAGGGAGAGCGGATCTGTTGAGAGATCAACCCGGATGACTTCAATGCTTCCGCTATGAAAATTGAGTCAATGTCCAAATGCACAATCCCTCAGAGCATTGCCAGGCTTGCTCGGTGTCCTTCACACACCTCTTTCAAATCCCTCACCCATGTTCTCAGAAGACAGTTCCATCTCTGTTTCTGGCACATTGTCTCTTCTAATGATAGAGGATCTACCCTTAGATTACACCAATGAATTCCCAGAGATACGCACACATCCGTTATAGCAGTGGTTCTCAACTCCTGTCCTCAGGACTAAGGATGAGCTCAGGCGTGTTCGCAAGCCGCACGTGCAGAGCCTGCCAGGAAGTCGGCACTGCGCTGATCACAAGCAGTGAGACTTTTCCCGATCTCTGCAGCCGTGTACCGGGACAATGTCTCACTGCTTGTGATTAGCACTCCGCAGTGCCGACTTCCTGGCGGGCTCTGCACGTGAGGCTTGCGAACACGCCGGATCTCATCCTTGCTCAGAACTCACAAACAGGCCAGGTCTGCAAGATAACTGAAATCCATCACAGGTGATATCATTTGCTGCTCAGTGATTGCAGTATTCTAGTCTGCATCTCCCCCAAGGTAATACTTAAAATCTGGCCTGTTAGTGGGTCCTGAGGACAGAAGTTGAGAACCATTGTGTTATAAGGACGACTCCCAGTGCACCTACTACAAAGTTCTGAGAGTGACTTTTCAAGTCATGTGGCCAGACACTCACTTCTCACAGGATCACCGAATAACCGTAGAGTCCTCACTACACAACCCCATCATTGCATTCTCCTGCATTCCATTAGAAAGATGCTGAGAACTTAAAGTGGTTCTAAAGAGGTTAAAGGCAGTATTTATATCATACATATGTTTGCAATTACTGTTCTGCTTCAACCCTTTCGCCACCACCAAAGTAAGGGTTACATCAGCAACCGGTGTGTGTACTTCCTCAGCTGACTGTCAGCTTTTTTGTGGAAGTGATTGCACAGGAAAGCGGATAGTTGGCTTACATAAAGGTGTAACATAAAACATGGGGGTTTAATTACTAAAGCTAGAGAGGGCAAACTTAGTCACAATTCTGCAGAGAAACCAATCAGCTTCTAGGTTTTATTGCTAAAGCTTAATTAAACAAGCCGAGGTTAGAATCTGATTGGTTTCTCTGCAGAATTGTGACTAGTTTTGCTCTCTCTAGCTTTAGTAAATAAACGCCTTAGTGTCATAAAGGTGGACTTAGACTTTAACAGGTTAAGGTTTGGGAACATGTTCCATCCATTTTTAGGGTGAAGCACGTAACATGTTCCCACTCTTGCAGCCTCTCCAGGATCCCCCCTCTAATTGTGACAGCGTGCTGGGGATCTTCTCACTGCACCCACTGTCACAAGTTGAAAAGAATGCGACTCCGCCCACACGGCCGCGTCATTTATTCGCAGAGTTCTGTAAATGAATGAACTACAATTACCAACATGTAAACGAAGGAAAGCAACGGTCATGGGACTTTATATGAGGAATGTCACTTAAAGATAATGTAAAAAAAATGCATGCGGCTGAAAATGTATTTAGGATTCAAAGTAAAAGGTTCCATAATTGAAAATACATGATGCGATTTAATAATAATGTCATAACAAGCCAAAAAAAAAGGGGCGGGGCTGTGTATCACATATACCGTATATACTCGAGTATAAGGTGTTCCGAGTATAAGTCGAGGCCCTAATTTACCACAAAAAAATGGGAAAAACGTAGTGACCCGAGTATAAGACGGTGAGAAATGCACAGCTACTGTAAGTGGAAAAGAGGGTCAACAATGCCCACAGCCTCACTGTGCCCATTTGCAGCCATAGGTCCCCCGAACTTCAAACTCGGTAGTTAAGGGTTCCTAGATGCCCCCTAGCTGCAGCCAAAATTTGGGGTCTCTGAACCCAAAGGGTCCCGAAATGACATTGCTGCAGATGGACACAGTTGACCGACTTTGGGGCCCTGTATCTTGAGGCCACTTAGTGTTAGGAACCCCACATTTGGTATGCAAACCCAGTGGAACTAGCACCATAAAATATCCAAAGCTGGGGTTTCTAGCACCAAGTGTCCCCGAGATACAGGGCCCCAAAAATTGGTTCAGAAAATGTCAAGCACTTTTCTGCAGCAGAGAATGACATTTTCCGAACCGGGTTTGGGGCCCCGTATCTCGGGGCCACTTGGTCCTAGGAACCCCAGCTTTGGATATGTTGTGGTACCAGTTCCACTGGGATTGCACATTTGTACACACTGGGATTTGGGGTTCGTAGCACCAAGTGGCCCTGAGATATGGGGCCCCAAAGTCGGTACAGAAAATGAAATTTTTTGCTGCAGAAAAGTGCTTGACTCGAGTATAAGTCGAGGGGGGCACTTTCAGCACAAAAAAATGTGCTGAAAAACTCGACTTATACTTGAGTATATACGGTAAATACAATAAATTGATTATATACAGGTACATGATAATATTCCTATGAACTAAATAAGGAATATAGGTTGTAAAAATCAGGCTGTATTGACATTATAAAAATCAGCACATGACTGGTAAAAAAAGTTGTTGTTTTTTTCTATAATATAGTATAAAAAACTAACATGGTAATAATTACATAATAATATATACGGAATATAGGTTGTATAGGTCAAACTGCCTTGCCATGGTTAAATTCATCTTGCATAATATAGACATATGTCATAATAATGCATGATTGATGTAAGAAGTATAGATCCAACTGTCTTGACATTATAGAACTCTACGCGTTTCGTGGCTCATGACCACTCGTCTGGAGCAAAAAGTCAAGGATATCTCGAAGTGTAAATAATTAACAAGGTGTATAATGGAGAAAGATTTCCTAAGTGGAGAAAAAGAAGAGAAGGATCTATAAAAAACATGGGATCCAATACTTACATAATAACTCAAACAGAAAGCCCAGCTTCAAGAGCGGGAGGAGGGGGTGTGAGATATAATGTCTGACCCGGGGCTGAGGCAGGGGTAGCCCATACTGACCCTGGGAGCAGCCAAGGAGAGGGCCAGACGACTGTATGGTGGTCCACATGGAGTGAGAAAAAGGGGGGCACATCTAACCCACACTGATCTAGAAAAAGTGTAAAGAGTAAAAGACATCTACGTGAGTATATTAATGTATAGAGGAAAAGTGTGATATGTGGTAGAGATGTGTCCCAGCGAACCCAGAAGGGAAGCGTGGAGGGATATGCAAGGAGTGAAATCAGGGAGGAGAGAGGCATGCTGAAGCAAACCACCACTACACAACCGTGAGAATGTGAAAAGAAATGAAGTGAACAAAAAACACACGGCAGTGGAATGAGAAGAACCAACCACATGATGGCGAGATCCAAAAAGGTGCTCGGTGAATACAAGGGGTCACAAAGAAACCTCCAGGAAAAACGTACATATATTGTAACACGGTGGTAAACTTAAAGTGGAGTTCCACCCACTTTTACAACTCTTCAGCATTCCTCACTAAACTGTGCACTGTAAACGAATTGGATATTTTCTTATTTTTTTTCTCAGCACCTACTGTATATCTGCTGTATTCATTTTTCACTTCCTCCTCCCTGGCCGCGGCCCATCGCATCATTTCCTGTTTGCCATGCCTTCTGGGAAGGGGCGGCAACTTCCTCTGAAACTGCCGTTGCTATGGAAACCTGATCTGAAACCTATTACACTGCTTGTGCTGCACTGAGCATGTAGGAGATCTGCAAGGATGAGATCCAGGAAGAAATACAGTCTGGCTTCAGATGCCCACACTTAAGATGGCCATGGCCTGCTATAAGTTTATAAAATAACAAACTACTGCTATAAACTAACAAAACAGACCTTAGTTGACAGACAAACTTTACTAGAATACATTAAGCTTGTGTATTATAGGGGTATTTTTATTTAAAAAGTATAATTTCGGCCGGAACACCACTTTAAGGGAAGTGCCTTGCAGGTGAAGGAAGCAGGAAATACCACAGACACTCCATGTGGACCACCATACCGTCATCTGGCCTCTCCTTGGCGGCTCCCAGGGTCTGTATGGGATATAACCCTGCCTCAGCCCCGGGTCAGACGTTATATCGGACACCCCCTCCTCCCGCTCTTGAAGCTGGGCTTTCTGTTTGAGTTAATATGTAAGTATCAGATCCCATGTTTTGTAAGATCCTTGCCTTCTTTTTCTCAACTTAGGAAATCTTTTTTCATTATACACCTTGTTAATTATTTACAATTACGGATATCCATGACTTTTTACTCCAGACGAGTGGTAATGAGCCACAAAACGCGTAGAGTTTTACAATGTCAAGACAGTTGGATCTATACTTCTTACATCAATCATGCATTATTATGACATATGTCCATATTATGCAAGACAAGTTTAACCATGGCGAGACAGTTTGACATATACAGCCTTTATTCCGTATATATTATAGAATTATTACCATGTTAGTTTTTTTTTATACCATATTATAGAAAACATTTTTTTCCAGTCATGTGCTGGTTTTTATAATGTCAATACAGCCTGATTTTTACAACCTATATTCCTTATTTAGTTGTTCATAGGAATATTATCATGTACCTGTATGGATGAATTTATTATGTGATACACAACCCCCCTTTTTTTTTGGGCTTATTATGACATTATTATTATTAAAAGGAGAAGTCCAGCCTGAGCTCAATTGGCTGGGCTTCTCCTATAGGCCACAGGAATGCAATTCATTTTGCACTCCTGTGACCCGCTTTCAGCAGAGAACGGTCTGAAGTCCGCTAACGTCACTGGAATCTGTCCAAGCACCGTGTCATCCCGATAATGGTAGTATGGATCCACCAGATGCCTGGACTGATACCCGTCTCAGCCTCTCAGCGAGCCAATCCCCGCCCCTCCCCAGCTCAGAGCTCCAGGGAGCGCAGGGGGGGCGGTTAGAGTGGAGAGCTGGAGACGGACAGCCAGCTGCTCTCCGCTCGGGGAGCTGTGAGAACCGAGCCATCGGCGATGTTCGGTGGCTCGGTTCTCAGTGAAGAGGCGGCGGGGGACAGATGCAGCATTGGTCCAATGCTGCATACACCTAGTTAAGTATGATTATGGGAAAAAAAAGATCCCATATTTCTCTTTTAAATCATATCATGTATTTTCAATTGTGGAACCTTTTACTTTGATTCCTAAATACATTTTCAATAGCATGCATTTTTTACATTATTTATCTCGAAGTGACTCTCCTAAAACAAAGTCCCATGACCGTTGCTTTCCTTCGTTTCCACTTATGTTAGGGATGGAGGTTTGTCACTGTAGTGTGTGTCAAGATCACTTCTTGTTACTCACAATTACCAACAGCCTTTGCAGCTGACGGCTTGTAGTTCTCAATGAACTGCCAGGGCGCTGATTAGCCCTAATCCTCCTCTTCTCGGGTCCCTCACTGGAGCTTCTGCCCCACCCCACCCCCCCTGCCAGCAAGCAGCGTGCTATGGGGGCACCCGAGCCGAGCTTCTGCTCTGTGTGTCCATTCAGACACGGAGCCGCGGTTCGGCTCCATCCCCCCATTGGCTCACTGACTTTTGATTGACAGCAGTGGGAGCCAATGGTGTCATGCTGTCATCTCAGCCAATGAAGAGGGAGAGTCCTGGGCAGCCAAGACACACCTGCAACATCGCTGGATCGAGATGGGCTCAATCAAGTATTAGGGGGGGCCGCTGCACACAGAAGGTTTTTCTTAATGCATAAAGATAAAAAAACCTTCTGACTTTACAACCACTTTAAGCCAACCTATTAATAAGCTGTATCCAACCACTTACCTCTAACGCCCTTCCCTTATTAGAAGAAAACAAAAAAAACAAGACTACATTCATATTTTGTCATGCTTTGAAAAACACTGGCTTAGCCTGTTGGCATTTGGACAATCTGGTCCTGGGAAAACAAATGGATGGTGAGCGCATCCACAGGAGCGCAATCTCCCCTCACCTGTCCCGGGAAGACGCTCTTCTCCTTCACATTGACTCCCTGGGCCGACACCTCTTCTGGCTCCCACTCCTCCTTAATCTTGGTGAGTCTGGGGCTGCCAACAACGCTGGAAGTAATGGCTCTGTCGCTCTCTGACAGTCTCTCTCTGGTACCGAAGCTGCGAAGCCCCAGAGCTTTGTACCCAACCTCTGTGTCCGATGAATCGTCCTGACCATATGTGTCCTCTTCTGTTTACAGGAGAGAGTGATATTAGTGAGCAGGAAGCTTCAGATTGAGACAAACCACAGAAAAAGATGCTGACACACATACATCAATATCAGAAATCTGCTTCCCTGCCAGACCCATAACCACCAAAACATAAGTCAACTACTTAAAGTGTAAGTAAATCCCCTCATCGTTTTCAGCCATGGAAGCTGCCATCTTTGCCTCTGTTTATTCTACAAATGCCATGATGCTGCACATGTGATCAGTTATGACACCAGCAATTGGATGGTTTGACAGTTTGGTTGAGAGCACAACCAATGGAAGTGTTTCATTTCCGGCACGTGCAGGAAATGAAACTGTTTTATGGATGGGTTTACTTCCACTTTAAGGACCAAGCCTAGTTCTGACACTTGTTGCTTACAAGTTAAAATCTGTATTTTTTTGCTAGAAAATTACTTAGAACTCCCAAACATTATATAATTTTTTTTTAGCAAAAGACTAGAAGAAGACTAAAATGGCAGTCGTCGCAATATTTCATGTCACACTGTATTTGCGCAGCAACTTTTCAAACGCAATTTTTTGGGAAAAAATACACTTCACTGAATTAAAAAATAACTGAACAGTAAAAAAAGTTAGCCCAATTTTTTTTGTATATTGTGAAAGATGATGCTACACTGAGTAAATAGATACCAAATATGTTATGGTTTAAAATTGCCTACATTCGTGAAATGGCGACAAACTACGGTACTTAAAAATCTCCATAGGCAATGTTTTAAAAAAAAGTTAACGATTACCAGTTTAGAGTAACAGAGGAGATCCAGTGCTAGAATTATTGCTTTCGCTCTGGCGATCGCGGCGATACCTCACATGTGCGATTTGAACACCGTTTACATTTCCGGGCGTGACTTACGTTTGTATTTTCTTTGGTGTGCGAGCACACTTTAAAATTTTTTATTTTTTTTAAATTGTCTCTTTAAAAGAAAAAAATGTATAAATCTAAACACTTTTATCGCTGTCACTAGGAATGTAAACATCCCTTGTGACAGTAATAGGTGGTGACAGGTACTCTTTTATGGAGGGATCTGGGTCTAAAAGACCCCAAATCCCTCCTTTGCACTTAAAATGATTCAGAAACGCAAAAAATTTGCGTTTTGGATACTGAAATTTCTGCACCATTGCCAGCCAAGTAAACCGGAAGTGACAAAGTGACGTCGCTTCTGGGTTTCTACATCGAAGACCCGATCAAAGCTAATTCTGGCTTTATTCGGGTCTCCAGCCAGCTGACAGACATGCCAAATGGTCGCTCTGGTCTCCGAGTGGGAGGGGAGACCAAGGCGGAGCGGCAGGATGATGTCCCCTCCCACTCCTGGTGATAACGGCTGAATGGCTGCTAAGCCGCATCGATCATCACTAGAAAGCCGACCGCCAGCTCTAAAAAACGGTACCTGCAGACTTCACTCCAGTACAACCACTTCCTCAAAGCGATGTACAGGTATGTTGATTTACCGGAAATGGTTAAAAAAACAAAAAAAAACTGGTGATACTAAAAAGTAGTCTTTTTTTTTCCTTTAAAAAAAACAAAAAAACCCCACATTATACTTACCGGCTATTCTCATGTCCCTCTTCTGCTCTCCTGACCCCCCCCCCCCCCCACTCCTGTCGAGCGCTCACACAGCAAGCAGCTTGCTATGGGGGCAGACGAGCCTCCGTGTGTACATTCAGACGTGGAGCCGCAGTTCGGCCCCGCCCCTCTCTCTCCTGATTGGCTTACTGACTTTGATTGACAACAGCGGGAGCCAATGGCGCCGCTGCTGTGTCTCAGCCAATCAGGAAGTAGAGTCCCGGACGGCTGAGGAACTTGTGCAACATCACTGGACAGAGATGGGGCTCAGGTAAGTATTGGGGGGGTTGGTACACACAGAAGGGTTTTTTAATCTTAAAGCGGAGTTCTGCTTAAAAGTCAGCAGCTACAAATACTGCAATTGCTGACTTTTAATAATCGGACACTTACCTGTCCTCTACCATGTGCCCTCCGCTCCTTTATATACTACCTAATATTCTACCCTGTGCCCTCCGCTCCTTTATATACTACCCATTATTCTACCCTGTGCCCTCCGCTCCTTTATATACTACCCATTATTCTACCATGTGCCCTCCGCTCCTTTATATACTACCTATTATTCTACCCTGTGCCCTCCGCTCCTTTATATACTACCTATTATTCTACCCTGTGCCCTCCGCTCCTTTATATACTACCTATTTTTCTACCCTGTGCCCTCCGTTCCTTTATATACTACCCATTATTCTACCCTGTGCCCTCCGCTGCTTTATATACTACCCATTATTCTACCCTGTGCCCTCCTCTCCTTTATATACTACCTATTATTCTACCCTGTGCCCTCCACTCCTTTATATACTACCTATTATTCTACCCTTTGCCCTCCGCTCCTTTATATATTACCTATTATTCTACCCTGTGTCCTCCGTTCCTTTATATACTACCTAATATTTTACCCTGTGCCCTCCACTCCTTTATATACTACCTATTGTTGTACCCTGTGCCCTCCGCTCCTTTATATACTACCTAATATTCTACCCTGTGCCCTCCGCTCCTTTATATACTACCTATTATTCTACCCTGTGCCCTCCGCTCTTTATATACTACCTATTGTTCTACCCTGTGCCCTCCGCTCCTTTATATACTACCTAATATTCTACCCTGTGCCCTCCACTCCTTTATATACTACCTAATATTCTACCCTGTGCCCTCCGCTCCTTTATATACTACCCATTATTCTACCCTGTGCCCTCCGCTCCTTTATATACTACCTATTATTCTACCCTGTGCCCTCCGCTCTTTATATACTACCTATTGTTGTACCCTGTGCCCTCCGCTCCTTTATATACTACCTAATATTCTACCCTGTGCCCTCCGCTCCTTTATATACTACCTATTATTCTACCCTGTGCCCTCCGCTCTTTATATACTACCTATTGTTGTACCCTGTGCCCTCCGCTCCTTTATATACTACCTAATATTCTACCCTGTGCCCTCTGCTCCTTTATATACTACCCATTATTCTACCCTGTGCCCTCCGCTCCTTTATATACTACCTATTATTCTACCCTGTGCCCTCCGCTCCTTTATATACTACCCATTATTCTACCCTGTGCCGTCCGCTCCTTTATATACTACCCATTATTCTACCCTGTGCCCTCCGCTCCTTTATATACTACCCATTATTCTACCCTGTGCCCTCCGCTCCTTTATATACTACCTAATATTCTACCCTGTGCCCTCCGCTCCTTTATATACTACCTATTGTTCTACCCTGTGCCCTCCGCTCCTTTATATACTACCTATTATTCTACCCTGTGCCCTCCGCTCCTTTATATACTACCTATTATTCTACCCTGTGCCCTCCGCTCCTTTATATACTACCTATTATTCTACCATGTGCCCTCAGCTCCTTTATATACTACCTATTATTCTACCCTGTGCCCTCCGCTCCTTTATATACTACCTATTATTCTACCCTGTGACCTCCACTCCTTTATATACTACCCATTATTCTACCCTGTGCCCTCCGCTCTTTATATACTACCCATTATTCTACCCTGTGCCCTCCGCTCTTTATATACTACCTACTATTCTACCCTGTGCCCTCCGCTCCTTTATATACTACCTATTATTCTACCCTGTGCCCTCCCCTCCTTTATAAACTACCTATTATTCTACCCTGTGCCCTCCGCTCCTTTATATACTACCTATTATTCTACCCTGTGCACTCCGCTCCTTTATATACTACCTAATATTTTACCCTGTGCCCTCCACTCCTTTATATACTACCTATTGTTGTACCCTGTGCCCTCCACTCCTTTATATACTACCTATTATTCTACCCTGTGCCCTCCGCTCTTTATATACTACCTATTATTCTACCCTGTGCCCTCCCCTCCTTTATAAACTACCTATTATTCTACCCTGTGCCCTCCGCTCCTTTATATACTACCTATTATTCTACCCTGTGCACTCCGCTCCTTTATATACTACCTAATATTTTACCCTGTGCCCTCCACTCCTTTATATACTACCTATTGTTGTACCCTGTGCCCTCCACTCCTTTATATACTACCCATTATTCTACCCTGTGCCCTCCGCTCTTTATATACTACCTATTATTCTACCCTGTGCCCTCCGCTCCTTTATATATTACCCATTATTCTACCCTGTGCCCTCCACTCCTTTATATACTACCTATTATTCTACCCTGTGCCCTCCACTCCTTTATATATTACCCATTATTCTACCCTGTGCCCTCCCCTCCTTTATAAACTACCCATTATTCTACCCTGTGCCCTCCGCTCCTTTATATACTACCTATTATTCTACCCTGTGCCCTCCGTTCCTTTATATACTACCTAATATTTTACCCTGTGCCCTCCACTCCTTTATATACTACCTATTGTTGTACCCTGTGCCCTCCGCTCTTTATATACTACCTATTATTCTACCCTGTGCCCTCTGCTCCTTTATATACTACCCATTATTCTACCCTGTGCCCTCCACTCTTTATATACTACCCATTATTCTACCCTGTGCCCTCCGCTCCTTTATATACTACCTATTATTCTACCCTGTGTCCTCCGTTCCTTTATATACTACCCATTATTCTACCGTGTCCTCCGCTCCTTTATATACTACCTATTATTCTACCCTGTGCCCTCCGCTCCTTTATATAATACCTATTATTCTACCCTGTGCCCTCCACTCCTTTATATACTACCCATTATTCTACCCTGTGCCCTCCGCTCCTTTATATACTACCCATTATTCTACCCTGTGCCCTCCGCTCCTTTATATACTACCCATTATTCTACCCTGTGCCCTCCGCTCCTTTATATACTACCTATTATTCTACCCTGCGCCCTCCGCTCCTTTATATTCTACCTAATATTCTACCCTGTGCCCTCCACTCCTTTATATACTACCTATTGTTCTACCCTGTGCCCTCCGCTCCTTTATATACTACCTATTATTCTACCCTGTGCCCTCCGCTCCTTTATATACTACCTATTATTCTACCCTGCACCCTCCGCTCCTTTATATACTACCTAATATTCTACCCTGTGCCCTCCACTCCTTTATATACTACCTATTGTTGTACCCTGTGCCCTCCGCTCCTTTATATACTACCTATTATTCTACCCTGTGCCCTCCGCTCTTTATATACTACCTATTATTCTACCCTGTGCCCTCCGCTCTTTATATACTACCTATTATTCTACCCTGTGCCCTCCGCTCCTCTATATACTACCCATTATTCTACCCTGTGCCCTCCACTCCTTTATATACTACCTAATATTCTACCCTGTGCCCTCCGCTCCTTTATATACTACCTATTATTCTACCCTGTGCCCTCCGCTCTTTATATACTACCTATTATTCTACCCTGTGCCCTCCGTTCCTTTATATACTACCTAATATTCTACGCTGTGCCCTCCGCTCCTTTATATACTACCCATTATTCTACCCTGTGCCCTCCGTTCCTTTATATACTACCCATTATTCTACCCTGTGCCCTCCGCTCCTTTATATACTACCTTTTATTCTACCCTGTGCCCTCCGCTCTTTATATACTACCTATTATTCTACGTCTGACTCTCTACTCCTGCATACACTCCCCACTGTTCCACCCTATGCACTCCTCTCCTGCACATACTACCTGATGTCCTACTCTCTGCTCCTACACATACTCCCTGTTGCTTTACCCTCTGCACTCCTCTCCTGCACATAATAGGGCGGCATAGTGTTGTAGTGGGTAGCACTCTTGCCTAGCAGTAAGAAGGATTGCTGGTTCGAATCCCAACCATGACACTACCTGCCTGGAGTTTGCATGTTCTCCCTGTGCGGGTTTCCTCCGGGTACTCCGGTTTCCTCCCACACTCCAAAGACATGCTAGTAGGTTAATTGGATCCTGTCTATATTGCCCCTAGTATATGAATGTGGGTTAGAGACCTTAGATTGTAAGCTCCTTAAGGGTAGGGACTGATGTGAATGTACAATGTATATGTAAAGCGCTGTGTAAATTGACGGCGCACCGCTTTCCTGTACATACAGCCCACTGTCTTTCCCTCCACACTCCTCTCCTTCAGATACTGCCCCTTGTAATACTTTGGACAGCCTGCTCCTGCACATACTGCCCACTGCGATATCCTGCACACTCCTCTCCTGCACATACTGCCCACTGCGATATCCCGCACACTCCTCTCCTGCACATACTGCCCACTGAGATATCCCGCACACTCCTCTCCTGCACATACTGCCCACTGCGATATCCTGCAAACTCCTCTCTTGCACACACTGCCCACTGCGATATCCCGCACACTCCTCTCCTGTACATACTACCCACTGCGATATCCCGCACACTCCTCTCCTGCACATACTGCTCACTGCAATATCCTGCAAACTCCTCTCCTGCACATACTGCCCACTGCGATATCCTGCACACTTCTCTCCTGCACATACTGCCCACTGAGATATCCGGCACACTCCTCTCCTGCACATACTGCTCACTGCAATATCCTGCAAACTCCTCTCCTGCACATACTGCCCACTGCGATATCCTGCACACCCCTCTCCTGCACATACTACCCACTGCGATATCCTGCACACTCCTCTCCTGCACATACTGCCCATTGCGATATCCTGCACATACTGCCCACTGCGATATCCTGCACACTCCTCTCCTGCACATACTGCCCACTGCGATATCCCGCACACTCCTCTCCTGCACATACTGCCCACTGTGATATCCCGCACACTCCTCTCCTGCACATACTGCCCACTGCGATATCCTGCACACTCCTCTCCTGCACATACTGCCCACTGCGATATCCTGCACATACTGCCCACTGCGATATCCTGCACACTCCTCTCCTGCACATACTGCCCACTGCGATATCCCGCACACTCCTCTCCTGCACATACTGCCCACTGCGATATCCCGCACACTCCTCTCCTGCACATACTGCGCACTGCGATATCCTGCACACTCCTCTCCTGCACATACTGCGCACTGCGATATCCTGCACATACTGCCCACTGCGATATCCTGCACACTCCTCTCCTGCACATACTGCCCACTGCGATATCCTGCACACTCCTCTCCTGCACATACTGCCCACTGCGATATCCTGCACACTCCTCTCCTGCACATACTGCCCACTGCGATATCCTGCACAGTCCTCTCCTGCACATACTGCCCACTGCGATATCCTGCACACTCCTCTCCTGCACATACTGCCCACTGCGATATCCTGCACACTTCTCTCCTGCACATACTGCCCACTGCGATATCCCGCACACTCCTCTCCTGCACATACTGCCCATTGCGATATCCCGAACACTCCTCTCCTGCACATACTACCCACTGCGATATCCCGCACACTCCTCTCCTGCACATACTGCCCATTGCGATATCCCGCACACTCCTCTCCTGCACATACTGCCCATTGCGATATCCTGCACACTCCTTTCCTGCACATACTGCCCATTGCGATATCCTGCACACTCCTTTCCTGCACATACTGCCCATTGCAATATCCCGAACACTCCTCTCCTGCACATACTACCCACTGCGATATCCCGCACACTCCTCTCCTGCACATACTACCCACTGCGATATCCCGCACACTCCTCTCCTGCACATACTGCCCACTGCGATATCCCGCACACTCCTCTCCTGCACATACTACCCACTGCGATATCCCGCACACTCCTCTCCTGCACATACTGCCTGCTGTCATACCCTCTGTACTCCTCTCTCTCACTTTCCTCTGGCTTGACCCAGAGGTACAGGAAGACTGTGTATGTTGCAAGCACAATCTGCTCATGCTTTACATGATGCAGTGTAAAGAAATAAAAAATGTACTTTTTTTTTACTTAAAAAAGAATATTTTTTTTACAAAATGTGAACTTATCTTTTAATCCATCAAAAGGTTTTAGCTTTACTTAAGCCCAAACTAGTTTCCCTCCACCAAACCTAAAAGCCTGTTTCCCAAATTTCTATGTCCATTCCATTGATTGGGAATTGGCCTATGAGGAGAAGTATGACTGCAGTGAAGGTTGCCACAAGCGATGTCAGTAGCGGAGACCATCAGTGATGGTTCAGCATGTCTGCCAAGTGCCGTGTTTATACACTATATTGTCAAAAGTATTGGGACACCTGTCGTTACACACATGAACTTTAATGGCATCCCAGTCTTAGTCCGTAGGGTTCAATATTGAGTTGGCCCACCCTTTGCAGTTATAACAGCTTCAACTCTTCTGGGAAGGCTGTCCACAAGGTTTAGGAGTGTGTCTATGGGAATGCTTGAGCATTCTTCCAGAAGGGCATTTGTGAGGTCATGAACTAATGTTGGACGAGAAGGCCTGGCTCACAGTCTCCAATCTAATTCACCCCAAAGGTGTTCTATCAGATTGAGGTACAGGCCAATCAAGTTCCTCCACCACAAACTCGCTCATCCGTAACTTTATGGACCTTGCTTTGTGTACTGGTCCAGCCAGACCATTTGGTGGAGGGGGATTATGGTGTGGGGTTGTTTTTCAGAGGTGGCTTGGCCCCTTAGTTCCAGTGAAGGGAACTCTTAAGGCGTCAGCATACAAAGACATTTTTGACAATTTCATCCTCCCAGCTTTGTGGGAACAGTTTGGGGATGGCCCCTTCCTGTTCCAACATGACTGAGCACCAGTGCACAAAGCAAGGTCCATAAAGATATAGATGAGCGAGTTTGGGGTGGAGGAACTTGACCGGCTGCACAAAGTCCTGACCTCAACCCGATAGAACACCTTTGGGATAGATTCGAGCGGAGACTCCGAACCAGGCCTTCTCGTTCTACATCGGTGCCTGACCTCACAAATTTGCTTCTGGAAGAATGGTCAAACATTCCCATAGACACACTCCTAAATCTTGTGGACAGCCTTCCCAGAAGAGTTGAAACTGTTATAGCTGGAAAAGGTGGGCCAATTCAATATTGAACCCTACTTACTAAGACTGGGATGCCATTAAAGTTCATGTGCGTGTAAAGGCAATACTTTTGGTAATATAGTTTAGTTGGCTAACAGGATATAATGGATTAGATCAGGGATATGCAATTAGTGGACCTCCAGCCGTTGCAAAACTACAAGTCCCATCATGCCTCTGGGTGTCATGCTTGTGGCTGTCAGAGTCTTGCTACGCCTCATGGGAGTTGTGGTTCTGCAACAGCAGGAGGTCCGCTAATTGCATACCCCTGGATTAGACGGATGTCTGGTGGGTGCTGCGGCCCCCCATCGTTGCTTTCTACCCACCCTCCTTCTTATGGTGACACCGTTGCTCCGGCAGCCGTTCAGCGACGGTTCCCCCCTCAGGGCCTTGACCTGGGCGGACAGAATGGAAGCCATGCTGCTCCCCAGCAAGACGGGGCTCTTCAGCGGGGAGCGCCCCAAGATCTTCCTCTGCGGCGACAGCCCGGCGGCCATCTTCAGGTGCTTCATGATGCCGCGAATCCTGGACTCCCCATCGGCAGGTTCTTGAACCAGCGGGCGTAGCCGGGCCGGCAGTCGGGCTGCGGCGTCAGGTAGAAGGGGGCGTCCTCGCACTTCATCTTCTCCGGCCTCTCCACCGAGTACTTCTCGTAGGCCTTCACCACGTCGCGCTCCGGCTGCTCGGGGCTCTCGTAGATCTGCATGCGCATGGTGTGCGAGGGGTGGAACTTGGCGCCGCCGCCGGCCCGGCGACAGCTTCTTGGTGTGCTCCAGGTACTTGCGCCCCTGGGCGTCGGCCTTGAGGGTGATGTCGCCCCACTTGAGGTTGTGCTGCTCCATGGTGCGGAGGCTGAAGTGGAGGCCGATGTTGAAGAAGAGCATGTAGAGGAGGGCGGTGGGGTTGTGGAGGCCGATGGCGCCGGTGGCGTAGAGCAGCTCGATCTCGCGCTCGGTCAGGGGCTCGGCGTGGTGCGGGTGGTTCCCTTTGCCGATGGTCTTCAGGTAGCTCTGCTTCTCCTTCATGGCGGCCACCGTCCTCAGGAACTTGGTGTCGCGGGAGCGGTAGATGGCGTGCGGGTAGCCGCACCTCTCGAAGTGGCGGTCCAGGCTGCCCAGGATGCCGCGCAGGGTGCCCGGTTCGTACTCCGAGCCGTCCTGCTTGCGGTGGGTGCGGATGAAGTTGGCCAGGTGGGCGTCCAGCTCCTCCACGGGCACGGCCAGCAGGGGGCGCTCCTCCCGGCACGCTGCAGGTAGGACTGGATGATGCCGCAGGTCGAACTTGGTCTTCTTCAGGGTGTTCTTGTTGTCAGGCTGCTGCCCGGGGTCCTCCATCTTCCTGTGCAGGGAGGGCGCGGGTGACGTCATCACCGGGAAGGCCTACTGGGGGTATGACGTCATATCAGCCCCGTAAACGGGGGGGGGCGCTGGGGGTGCTCGGTCGAGGGGCCGAGTGACGTAACAGACCAGGTCCCGTTACTTTTCCCTGCCGCTCCCTCTCGACAGCCCGCACTTCCCGTTCACCGGTAATCTCGCGAGAGCGCCCCGAGGCATTGCGCAGGCGCGCGACCCCGGAAAGCCGGACAGGTCACACTGCGCAGGCGCAGAATTTGCCAGAGGAGGCTAGTGCGCACTGCGCAGGCGTAAAAGCAGGCAGTCACGCACGCACGCCTATACGTGCTAGAAGGGACGCATGACGTCGAAGTGTCAGTGCGGAAAATGGCCAGGACATCACTCCTGCGCATGCGTCAATGCAGTCCACATCAGTGTATTTTAATTAAAACGAATCTCTTACTGGAAATAAAGGAAGCCTCCACAACTAAACTGGCTGTTATGAACCTCTGGCTTTAATATTGTGTTTGTTTGCTTGTTCAGTGCTTGTCCAGTGACCCAATGTATTGAAGCCAGAGGTTCAGGATGACAGCCAGGCAACTAGTATTTGCAGAATAAGAACATTTGTTAATTAAATACTGGGGGGGAACACAGACCATATTATCTGTGACCAATAATATATATATTATATGAGACCAAAAATGATATATTAACCACTTCGGCCCCGGAAGATTTTACCCCCTTCCTGACCAGAGCGTTTTTTGAGATTTGGCACTGCTTTAAAGCGTCGCTTTAACTGACAATTGCGCGGTCGTGCGACGTTGTACCCAAACAAAATTGACGTCCTTTTTTCCCCACAAATAGAGCTTTCTTTTGGTGGTATTTGATCCCCTCTGCGGTTTTTATTTCTTGCGCTATAAACAAAAGACGAGTGACAAGTTTGAAAAAAAAAAAAGGGGTTATTTACTAAAGACAAATCCACTTTGCACTACAAGTGCAAACTACAAGTGCAAAGTGCACTTGAAATTGCACTGAAAGTGCACTTGGAAGTGCAGTCGCTGTAGATCCGAGGGGGACATGCAAGGAAAATAAAAGATCTACCCCTTAGATTTACAGCGACTGTACTTCCAAGTGCACTTTCAGTGCAATTTCAAGCGCACTTTGCACTTGTAGTTTGCACTTGTAGTGCAAAGTGGATTTGCCTTTCATAAATAACCCCCAATATTTTTTTACTTTTTTCTATAATAAATATCCCAATTAAAAAAAAAAAAAAAATTCCCCCCTCAGTTTAGGCCAATATCTATTCTTCTACGTATTTTTGGTAAAAAAAAAAAAAAAAAAATCACAATAAGCATATATTGATTGGTTTGCGCAAAAGTTATAGCGTCTACAAAATAGGGGATAGGTTTATGCCATTTTTATTATTTTATGTTTTTTTTACTAGTAATGGCGGCGATCTGCGATTTTTATCATAACTGTGACATTGCGGCGGACATATCGGACACTTTTGACACATTTTTTGGGACCATTCACATTTATACAGCGATAAAAATGCACTGATTCCTGTATAAATGTCACTGGCAGGGAAGGGGAGAACACTAGGGGGTGATCAAGGGGTTAACTGTGTTACCTAGGGAGTGATTCTAACTGTAGGGGGAGGGGACTCACAAGGGGAGGAGACCAATCGGTGTTCCTCTGTACTGGGAACACACCATCGGTCTCCTCTCCCCTGGCAGGATGTGGATCTGTATGTTTACACACACAGATCCACGTTCTGGCTCTGTTACCGGCAATCGCGGGTGCCTGTCGGACATCGCAGCCGCCGGGCACGAAAACAATTTTCGATTCGTACGAAACTAATCTCACATGTCTACAGGAGACAGAGGCTCCTGTCCATTCATAAACTGACCAGAGTAAACACAGTTTACTCTGCTCATTTATCACAGGACACAGGAACGATCTCGCTCGCTGTGTCCATTAACTAGTTCCCCCCACATCCGGCGGGAGAGAGGAGAGGAGGGGAGCCGGCTGAGGAGAACGGGGGGGCAGAGAAGGACATGGAGGGGGCCAGAGGAGAACGGGGGGGGGCAGAGAAGGAAATGGAGGGGGCCGGAGGAGAACAAGGGGGGTTTAGAGAAGGACATGGAGGGGGCCAGAGGAGAACGGGGGGCAGAGAAGGACATGGAGGGGCCTGGAGGAGAACAAGGGGGGTCCAGAGAAGGGACATGGAGGGGGCCAGAGGAGAACGGGGGGCAGAGAAGGACATGGAGGGGGCCGGAGGAGAACGGGGGGGCAGAGAAGGACATTGAGGGGGCCGGAGGAGAATGGGGGACAGAGAAGGACATGGAGGGGGCCAGAGGAGAACAGGGGGGGGAGAGAAGGACATGGAGGGGGCCGAGGAGAACGGGGGGGGCAGAGAAGGACATGGAGGGGGCCAGAGGAAAACGGGGGGGCAGAGAAGGACATGGAGGGGGCCGGAGGAGAATGGGGGGGGGGGGCAGAGAAGGACATGGAGGGGGCCGGAGGAGAATGGGGGGGCAGAGAAGGACATGGAGGGGGCCGGAGGAGAACGGGGGGGGGCAGAGAAGGACATGGAGGGGGCCAGAGGAGAACGGGGGGGCAGAGAAGGACATGGAGGGGGCCGGAGGAGAACGGGGGGGGGGGCAGAGAAGGACATGGAGGGGGCCAGAGGAGAACGGGGGGGGCAGAGAAGGACATGGAGGGGGCCGGAGGAGAACGGGGGGGGCAGAGAAGGACATGGAGGGGGCCGGAGGAGAACGGGGGGGCAGAGAAGGACATGGAGGGGGCCGGAGGAGAACGGGGGGGGCAGAGAAGGACATGGAGGGGGCCTGGGAGGAGCACACAGAACATCCGGGAATAATCGGTGCGGCTGGAGGGACGGCTGTGATCACCGATATTCCTGTATAGCTTTTTAGCTGACAGCCGCGGGAGGGAGAGAAGGAGAAGCGGCTGTCAGCTAAAAATCTATACAAAGAAGATCGGTGATCACAACAGATCCCCGCCGCACCGATTATTCCCGGGAGATTGGGAGGCGCTTGCAGGTGTGTGGGAGTCGCCACAGAAATGTGGGAGTCTCCTGAACCTTCTTGAGGCTTGAGATGTCTGGATTTGGATTAGATTAGGGTTGCCACCTGTCCGGGATTCACCCGGACAGTTCGGGTTTGGAATCATGCGTCCGGGTTTCAGACTGTCAGAGACCTGGACACATTATTCAGATCGGACTTTGGCTTCCCAGCAGGGTTGCTGGCTGCAGTTGTCTAAGCTGAGAGTGTCTCTTATTCCGCGTACACACGGGCGGACTTTTCGACCGGATTGGTCCTACAGTCTATCTGACGGACTTTTGACGGACTTCCGACGGACTTTCCCAACGAACGGACTTGCCTACACACGATCACACCAAAGTCCGACAGATTCGTACGTGTCGACGTACGACTGGACTAAAATCATGAAGTTGATAGCCGGTAGCCAATAGCTGCCCTAGCATCGGTTTTTGTCCATCGGACTAGCATACAGATGAACAGATTTTCGGAAAGTCGAGTCCGTCGGAAAGATTTGAAACATGTTCCAAATCTAAAATCCGTCGAAAAAGTCCGCTGCAGGTCCGTTGAAGCCCACACACGATCGGATTGTCCGTCGGACCAGTCCGGTTGAAAAGTCAACTCGTGTGTATGCTGTATTACACTCTCTTTTCACACTGCACAAAGCCAGCACTACAAGCTCCCCAAATGCACACAGATGGGAAAGGAGAAAGGGCCCGATCTGCACCTCTTCCTCCCCCCCTACCCCTCTGTGTCTGCCCGCACTCCAATCCCCGGCGCTGTACCTCAGAAAAGGAAAGTGCGGGCTGGAAATTTGAAGTCCAGCAGCCTCAGATACATCTGGATGAGTGGTGCTGACTGCCAAGGGGTGAGTGAGCTCACCATCCATCCCTGTCTGTGACTGAAGTCTCCCCCCTTCTCTCTCCTGCCTCTGAGTGAGTATGCTAAGGTACATCCGGGTTCTCAGAGCACCAGAGGCCACAGTGTTCCCCCTTATATCAGAGTCCACTCTGTACACCAGAGCATCCCTTATGTTAAAGTCCCCAGAGTTCTCCTTTACATGAGAGTCTGCTGAGTCCCCCCTTACAGTGAAAGGGAACTTTGCGAGTTCAGATGTAAAAGGGGAACTCTGTGGACTCTGATGTAAAGGGGGACTCTTGTGATTAAATTCATATGATTAGAAATTGTATTTAATAGCAACATCTATGCATAGTTTATCTATACATACTATGAAAAAAATGGCTGTGCGACGCTGAAGTGTTAACTTGAAGAAAAGGTGGCAACCCTAGATTAGATCTGCAGCTCATGATGAATCATTGAGAGTCTAGTTAAGAGCACGATCACACTAGCAGTTGCAGGGTGGTAAAGCCTAATGGTTGAGCTGTGCTTTTATCTCTCCCCCCCCCCCAACTGCTTCCAAGGTTTCCACCTCATCCCTTTAAAACCAAACACACATACATGACACGGGTTCTGAGGCTATTTTAATACAGATAAGGCACTGAGTGACTTTAATTACCACCTTAATCAGCCACAGAACCTGTGTAATTAATATGTGTTCGGGTTTAAAGGGATGATGTGGCAACCCTAGAGGCAGTATACTGTACAGGAGTTTACACAGGTCACTAATGTGAGGATTTGCTTCACGGCTGCAAAAAGAGTTAAACCCCCTTATCCCACACCAAATCCGCATCTTGCTGCCTTCACCTCTGTAACATTTGCAAAATGTGCCCCCTTTTTAAAGTTGAATTCCAGGTATAAATATTTTTGCATACCATGGACCAATGTAAGTATGTATACGTCATACCTGTAGGATTCCTCTAGAACAATTGTCTTCAAACGACCCAGGAGCTGGATGTGGCCCTTTGTTTGCCTATGTTGGGTCCTTGGGACACTATTCCTCCCACTGACACCAATGGTAGAGCTATTCTTTCCAATGATGGGGCACGTTTTCACCCATCATACCAACAATGAGGCACTATTCCTCCCACTGATGCTAATGATTGAATTATTCTTTCCACTGATGCCAGTGAAGGGTCACTATTCCTCCCACTGGTACCAATGATTAAGCACTATTCCTCCTACTGGTACCAATGATTAAGCACTATTCCTCCCACTGGTACCAATGATTAAGCACTATTCCTCCTACTGGTACCAATGATTAAGCACTATTCCTCCCACTGGTACCAATGATTAAGCACTATTCCTCCTACTGGTACCAATGATTAAGCACTATTCCTCCTACTGGTACCAATGATTAAGCACTATTCCTCCCACTGGTACCAATGATTAAGCACTATTCCTCCTACTGGTACCAATGATTAAGCACTATTCCTCCTACTGGTACCGATAATGGGGCACTATTTCTCCCACTAGTGCCAATGATGGGACAATGGGACAATGATGATGGGATAATATTTCTCCCTCTGATACCAATGAAGAAGTACAATTCCTCCCACTGGTATCAGTGATGGGGCAATATTTCTCCCACTGATACCTCTACGCTTTTTTCGCAAATACAATTGCGTCATCAGGAAGCTCGTGATGAGACCCATAAGAGGTTTCCTAGGCAATACCGCTGGATCACCAGGCTTGTGAGTATGCTTTCGGGGTACAATCCAGCTATACAGGAGGGGGGACAAATAAGGAGAGGGGAGTTGAATTCCTGTTCAAGCAGCATACATATAAGGCCCGTTTCACACTGAGGCACTTATAAACTGCCAGTAATACACTGAGAGCTTTTGAAGAGCTTTCCATTCATTTCAATGGAGAGGGGAGTTTTTTCACCACCCTACCAGCCCACTGCCCCAGTGTGAAAGGGGCCTTAGTGGCGCTTTACCGTCGTTTTAGCGGCAGTATTCTGCCGCTAGCGGGCGGTTTTAACCCCCGCTAGCGGCCGAAAAGGAGTTAAAACCGCCCGCAAAGCGTCGCTGCAGCAGCGCTATGCCAGCGGTATAGCTGCGCTGCCCCCCATTGATTTCAATGGGCAGGAGCGGTGTATACACCGCTCCAAAGATGCTGCTAGCAGGACTTTTTTCAGCGTCCTGCCAGTGCAGCGCACCAATGTGAAAGCCCCGAGGCTTTCACACTGGGGACACAGCAGCGGCTGTTTCAGGGCGGTTTGCAGGCGCTATTTTTAGCGCAATAGCGCCTGCAAAACGACCCACTGTGAAAGGGGTCTTAGGGAGAAGAGTTGTTTAACATTCCTAAGACCCCTTTCACACTGAGGCACTTTCACGCTTAAAAAAGTACCTGAAAGGCTCACGAAAACCTATTTCCATTAGGCCCCTTTCACACTGGAGCGGGGGCGTCGTCAGCAGTAAAGTGCAGCTATTGTAAGCGGCGCTTTACTGTCCTATGCGGCCGCTAGCAGGGCGGTTTTACCCCCCGCTAGCAGCTGAGAAAGGGTTAAAAACCACCGCAAAGCGCCTCTTTAGAGACGCTTTGCCGGCGGTATAGCCGCCCTGTCCCATTGATTTCAATGGGGAGGAGCGGTGAAGGAGCGGTTTATACTCCGCTCCTTCACCGCTCTGAAGATGCTGCTAGCAGGACTTTTTTTCCCGTCCTGCTAGTGCACCGCTCCAGTGTGAAAGCCCTCGGGGCTTTCACACTGGAGACACAGCAGCGGCTGTTTCGGGTCGGTTTGCAGGCGCTTTTATTAGCGCAATAGCGCCTGCAAACCGCCCCAGTGTGAAAGGGCCCTTAAAATCAATGAATGCTTTCACACTGGGACAGTGCACTGGCAGGGCGGTGAAAAAACACCCCTCTCCATTGAAATGAATGGAAAGCTCTTCAAAAGCGCCTGAAAAACTCTTCAAAAGCGCCTGAAAAACTCTTCAAAAGCGCCTGAGAAGCTCTTCAAAAGCGCTCAGTGTTTTACTGGCAGTTTAGAAGCGCCCCAGTGTGAAAGGGGTCTTAAACTTGGAGCAATTGCCACCATGTTTGGAGCATAGCACTGGCTCCACCTGTTATAATGGGATTATAAAATTCACCACAGGGAGATAAGGTAGCAAAATATGATCATGGCCCACGCTGCAAGAAATTGGGGAGTGAAGGTCACAGGGACAGAGGCATCTTCCCCACCCTGGTAGCAATGGGGTGGATTTACTAAAGGCAAATAGACTATGCACTTTGTAAGGGCAGTTGCTCCAGAGCTTAGTAAATGAGAGAAAGCTCTGCTGATTTCCATCAACCAATCATGTGTAAGCAAAAATGCTGTTTTTCATTTTCCTTTCATGGTATTCTTTGCAAAGTGAAGCTTCCCCTCATTTACTAAACTCTGAAGCAACCCCAAAGTGTTATAGTATGCCTGCTGGAGAGACTTCCCATTACTTCCCGTCCTGATAAGCGAAATCTCCCCAACAGGGACATTTATGGCAACAAAAACCGAGGCTCTATGCTAAACCAAATTAAAAGTTCCACTTGGAGTTGGCTAGCAAGAAAACAATAGCCCACTACCACCCTGGAAGGCCTGGAGTATCTTTTCTGTATGGAGCCTTGCCTAATTCTCAAGTATTTGTTTGGTGTCTCCTCTACATTCCTGGGAACTTGCCAGATTTTACCGGGGCATGTCTGGGTTTATACCTCGGCTAATGGCTCTCTGGGCTTTGGTCTCCAGCCACTAACCTCATATGTGTTTGGTGTCTCCTCTACATTCCAGGTAAACTGCTGGCTTTTGCCCCAACAAGCCGAATTTACACTTATTCCGCGTACACACAAGCGGACTTTACGGCAGGCTTTGCCAAGGGGACTTTTCGACGGACTTTACGACGGACTTTCTGAATGAACAGACTTGCCTACACACAATCCACCAAAGTCCGTCGAATTCGTATGTGATGATGTACGACCGGACTAAAATAAGGAAGTTCATAGCCAGTAGCCAATAGCTGCCCTAGCGTGGCTTTTTGTCCGTCGAACTAGCATACAGACGAGCGGACTTTTCGACCGGACTCGATTTCGACGGATTGATTTAAAACATGTTTCAAATCTAAGTCTGTCCAACTTTTGATAAAACAAAGTCCGCTGGAGCCCACACACGATCGAATTGTCTGCCGAAATCCAGTCCGCCGGGCAAAGTCTGCCGTAAAATCCGCTCGTGTGTACGCGGCATTAGGCTAACAGTTCTCTGGGCTCTGGTCTCCAGTCACCTACTGATTTATAGAAGTACCGGTAGCCTACGAGCCATGATATCTCCTGTTGAGGGGAGTCTTCTCTCTCTTCCCTGCAATGGCAGCCTACTGTGGGCAGAAGAGAACAGGGAAAGGGGGTGCCCTCTAAGAACAGACCTCCTGATGGTGTCATGTGCCTCATGTCGGTCATGTACTGGTGTTCAGTGGGAAGAATGCTCCTTACAGGTTCAATAAAACAATCTGCCACAAAGAGAAGTCATGTAGGGTACAATCACACCTCAACCAGCTTGGATCAGGATCTAAATGTTGCTACTCATCACTTTCTTCTAGAAATTTGCCAAGTTTGTGATTGGATTCCCTCCCTCATACTACCACCTTTATTATACAGGATGCCCTCCCCCATTATTACACAGGACCCCTTGCCAATACAACCTCCATCATTACACATCCCCCATACTATACCCGTCATTACACAGGAACCCTCCCCCATATTGTCCCCGTCATTACACAGGATTCCCTCCTCCATACTACCCCCAATCATTACACAAGACCCACTCCCCCATACTACCCTCATAATTACACAGGACCCCCTCACCAATACTACCTTCAATGATTACACAGGACCCCCTTGCCAATACTACCTCCAATCATTATACAGCACCCCCTCCCTTATACTACCCTTATCACAACACAGGTTCCCCTCCCCATACTACCCCCATCATTATACAGGACCCCCTCGCCAATACTACCACCATCATTACACAAGACCTACTGCTCCATACTACCTCCATTATTATACAGGATCCCCTCCCCCTACTACCCAGGACCGCTCGACAACACTACCGACATCATTACACAGGACCCCTTCCCCTATGCTACCCCCGTTATTACACAGGATCCCCTCCCCCATGCTGCTCCCATTTTAACACAGGACCCCTTCTCCTATACTACTCTCATCATTACACAGGATCCCCTCCCCTATCATTGCACAGGATCCCTTCCCCCATCATTATACAGGACCCCTCCCCCATCATTACAAAGGATTCCCTCCCCCATCTTTACACAGGACCAACTCCCCTATCCCCATCATTATACAGGACCCCCTCGCCAATACTACCTCCAATCATTACACAGGACCCTCTCCCTCATATTATTACCCCCATCATCACAGAACCCCCTCCCCCATCATTACACAGGACCCCCTCTCCAATACTACCTCCATCATTACACAGGACCCCCTCCCCTCTCTCCACAGACCTCTCCCTTGCCCCCGCCAGCGGTCTCACCTTGATAGTGTCCAGGGGATGTCAGGCGACCAACAAGGCACATCCCTACGAACCCTCCAGTTCTTCATTGGGCTGTAGTCTGCAGCTTGTCGGATATGGTGAGGAAGATGGGTCAGTGTTACGGTGTCCAGGACACACAGGCTCACTCCCCGGACAGGGTTTACCTTACCGAGCTGGTCATTCACCACACAGGCTGCAGACATAACATCCAACCAATCACTGATGCCCTCAAAATTCCATTCCGTCATCCTCTTCTGAGCGATAGAGGGCAGCACAGGCTCAAGGGGCAGCTGCTTTGGGCTCCACAACAATGACTAAACCTGGGACAGCTGCCCCTTTTGCCCCATGTTAAAAATGGCCCTGCATATAACACACTGAGAACACTCTTAACATTTCTGTTGCCAAGTTTATTTTTGACATTTTTTTTTCTTTTTAACATTTTCAACTAGCACGGGGGTCTCTTCATCTCACATCCTTGTCTGTGTAGTTCACTAGGTCACTCACTTGTCCTAGTTTCCCATATGTATGTTTGTGCTTACAATCATAATAGGATTTGTGTTCTTACTGTAAATTTATTTCTACAGTACATGGATGGACATGGAATTCAGAAACAGCCATGTTATACTGCAGCCTACAGGAGGTCTGAAGAAAGGAGGCTTTATGGCGCAAAGAGTAACATGAGTATACATGGGTATAGTGAGGTCAGCAGAAAGTTTTTAAGTGCCAAATGGAACTTACAAGGACAAATGGCAACACACATGAAACCTGTCTGGCTCAAAGTGAACAGCTTCATTTCCAATCCGCTCTACGTTCCACAGGGACCCCGCCGCCTTCTTGCTGCTCCATGCTTCCAGAGAGATTGAAAAATCTCTAAGTAAACAGATAGGAGAACAGGAGGGTGCACTCTAAGTGTAGTACATTACGTATTTATTAGAGACATGGACAAATATCAACTCATATGAAAATCTGTTAAAAAACTGGCTCATCAGTAAAGAGGTGAACAGCTTCACTTCAAATCCACTCTGTGTTCCACAAGGGACCCCGCTGCCAGCTTGCTGCTCCGTGCTTCCTTCATCCAAGATGAAACCAGGCCAGACATCAGGACACTCCAGGCTGCTCTTTTTTGGGACAGGCTTTCCCCAACTCGCGTACCACCAGCCGGGATACAACGCTGATTTTTCTTCTAATTATGTGAGGTTTCTTTACCATATTCCTCACCAGTGACATTCACTACTGCACTTAGTCTGGTGCCCCCTGGTGTGTTTTCTCTGCCTTACCAAAATACCACTGACTGACCCTAGACTGAGGTACCCTGCTGTGGTGAAGCTGCTCATCATAGACTTGCTCTTTGCTGATGAGCAAGTTTTTAACAGATTTCATGTGAGTTGCCATTTGTGCTTGTCTCTAATAAATACGTAATATACTACACTTAGAGTGTGCACTTCTCCTATTCTCCTATTGGAGGTTTGGACAATGGCAAACAAAGAATAATTGTAATCCAGTCCCAGAATAACCCTAATGCCGCGTACACACGAGCGGACTTTACGGCAGACTTTGCCCGGCGGACGGGATTTCGTCGGACAATTCGATCGTGTGTGGGCTCCAGCGGACTTTGTTTTCTCAAAAGTTGGACGGACTTAGATTTGAAACATGTTTCAAATCTATCCGACGGACTCGTGTCCGGTCGAAAAGTCCGCTCGTCTGTATGCTAGTCCGACGGACAAAAACCGACGCTAGGGCAGTTATTGGCTACTGGCTATGAACTTCCTTGTTTTAGTCCTGTCGTACGTCATCACGTACGAATTCGACGGACTTTGGTTGATTGTGTGTAGGCAAGTCCGTTCATTCAGAAAGTCCATCGTAAAGTCCGTCGAAAAGTCCACCGGGCAAAGTCTGCCGTAAAGTCCGCTCGTGTGTACGCGGCATTACTCTACCCAGCAAACCTGTTTCGCGAACAAGCAGTACTAAGAGCCACAGCAATAAACACAGAGGGTGGGTACTGTGTCCCTCAATGGACTCCAAGAAATTGATTTTACTGTAAGTACCACAATCTTATTTTATTTCTCGTATTATTGATGGACACAGAAATTAAAAAATAGTCGGGACATCCAACAGCATTCCAACTGAGAGGTGGGCAACAGCGATTGACATGCCTTTATGAAAGGACTGGTAACGGTCTGCAACACAAAATCACCTAAAGGACCAATACCCAAATCTAAACCAAGTGAGATGAAGTCCCCTGCAAGGCAGGAGAAGCTGCCAACGACCAAGGAAAGGCCACAGAGCATCAACCTGACACCCAATACCAGGATTGAGGAGATCACTGCCAAAGGGTAGGGACTTTAACCGAAAAAGCACTGAGACTGAACCAGAGAGGGGCCTTAAAAACAAAAACACACCAAAAAAGGGGGAAAATAAGGGACGCACAACCTGGTGTGGTTGCCAGGAAAAAAATATTTGGGCAAACCCCCAAAGGGAATCTTAGACAAGAACAAAGCTACAAGAAATGGCCAGGTCTGCATGCAAAAGCCCAAGCCAATCTCACTAATGAGATATTCAAAGAATGTTAGAATTATCACAGCCCAATGGCCCCTAAGGATTGCTAAGTGACCCCTGAGACTAGAGAACTCAATGGTACAAAAAGAATGCTAGCAATGCTTGTATTCAGCAAGAGCTGAAGCAAAGGTTTCCGAGGACACTAGAAAAGAACTGAATGCATGCTGGGTGAAGGAGGGTTTCTATGAGGTCTGGCTTACAGTTATTCTGTTTGTCAGTGTTCAAACCTACTGCGGGCAACAGTATAACCCAACTTTTTTGTATTCCTGTGCCCTTCAATGACTAAGGCCGCGTACACATGGGCGGACTTTTCGACCGGACTTGTCCGACAGACTTTGCAGCGGACTTTCGACTGACTTTTGACGGACTTACGATGGACTTTTTAACGAACGGACTTGCCTACACACGATCACACCAAAGACCGACGAATTTGTACGTGATGACGTACACCGGAATAAAATAAGGAAGTTCATAGCCAGTAGCCAACAGCTGCCCTAGCGTCGGTTTTTGTCCATCAGACTAGCACAGAGACGAGCGGATTTCTGGGTCTGGCGAAGTTACGACGTAAAGATTTGAAGCATGTTCCAAATCTAAAGTCCGTCAGATTTGCGACTGGAAAAGTCCGCCGAAGGTCCAGGGAAGCCAACACACGATCGGATTGTCCGCCGGATATGGTCCGTTGGCGTCCGTCGGACAAGTCTGGTCGAAAAATGTCAGACCATGTGTACGCTGCATTAGAGTTAACTTATTTCATACATTCTGATAGGGGTGTTGTGTTGTGGATGGGAATATCAGTCATGTTTTCACTTCACAGAAATGACCCACCACAGAAAAATTTATAACCCAATTTGGGCCCTGATCCATAGTTTAGGGAACACTGATTAAGAGGAGAGTTTGCATACGTTTGGCCACATAGTATATATACAGTGCCTTCAAAAAGTATTTATACCCCTTGAAATGTTCCATATTTTGTCATGTTACAACCAAAAACGTAAATGTATTTTATTTGGCTTTTATGTGATAGACCAACACAAAGTGACACATAATTGTAAAGTGGAAGGAAATGATAAATGTTTTTCAATTTTTTTTATATATAAATATGTGAAAAGTGTGGCATGCATTTGTATTCAGCCCACTTTACTCTAATACCCCTAACTAAAATCTAGTGGAACCAATTGCCTTCAGAAGTCACCTAATTAGTAAATTAGGTCCACCTGTGTGTAATTTAATCTCAGTGTAAATACAGCTGTTCTGTGAAGCCCTCAGAGGTTTGATAGAGAACCTTAGTGAACAAACCGCATCATCAAGGCCAAGGAACACACCAGACAGGTCAGGGGTAAAGTTATGGAGAAGTTTAAAGCAGGGTCAGGTTATAAAAAAAATATCCCAAGCTTTGAACATCTCGCGGAGCACTGCTCAATCCATGTTCCGAAAATGGAAAGAGTATGGTACAACTGCAAACCTACCAAGACATGGCCATCCACTTAAACTGACAGGCCCAGCAAGGAGAGCATTAATCAGAGGAGGAGGAGCTGCAGAGATGTACAGCTCAGGTGGAAGAATCTATTAGGAAGAAACTGTTATGCCACGTACACACGACCGGTTTTGCCGTCGGAATAAACTCCGCAGGTTTCTCCATTGGAATTCCATTCAAGCGGTCTTGCCTACACACGGTCAACCCAAAGTCCAACCAAAGTCCGACCGTCAAGAACGCGGTGACGTACAACACTTACGACGGGACTAGAAAAAGAAAGTTCAATAGCCAGTAGCCAATAGCTTCTGTCTCGTACTTGCTTCACAGCAGGCGTCTTTTTTGGTCCGTCGGAACCGCATACAGATGAGCGGTTTTCCCGATAGGAATTGGTTCAGTCGGAAATATTTAGAACATGTTCCATTTCTAGGTCCGTCAAAATTTTCGAAAAAAAAAGTCCGATGAGGCCTACACACGATCGGAATAGACGATGAATAGCTTCCATCTGACTTTTTCTAGCTTCACGTTGGACATTCCAACGTGTGTACGCAGCTTTAGTCGTGTACTCCACAAATTTAGCCTTTATGGAAAAGTGGCAAGAAGAAAGCCATTGATGAAAGAAAGCCATAAGTCCTGTTTGCAGTTTCCGAGAAGCCATGTGGGGGACACAGCAAACATGTGGAATAATGTGCTCTGGTCAGATGCGACCAAAATTGAACTTTTTGGCCTAAAAGCAAAATGCTATGTGTGGCATAAAACTAACACTACACATCACCCTGAACACACCATCCCCACTGTGAAGCATGTTGGTGGCAGCATCATGTTGTGGGGATGTTTTTATTCAGCAGGGACAGGGAAGCTGGTCAGTGTTGATGGGAAGATAGATGGAGCCAAATACAGGGCAATCTTAAAAGAAAACCTGTTAGAGTCTGCAAAAGACTTGAGACTGGGCCGGAGGTTCACTTTCCAGCAGGACAACAACCCTAAACATACAGCCAGAGCTACAATGGAATGGTTTGGATCAAAGCATATTCATGTGTTAGAATGGCCCAGTCAAAGTCCAGACCTAAATCCAATTGAGAATTTGTGGCAAGACTTGAAAATTGCTGTTCACAGACGCTCTCCATCCAATCTGACAGAGCTTGAGCTATTTTGCAAAGAAGAATGGGCAAAAATGTTATGCTCTAGATGTGAAAAGCTGGTAGAGACATCCCCAAAAAGACTTGCAGCTGTAATTGCAGCGAAAGGCGGTTCTACAAAGTATTGACTCCGGGGGGCTGAACACAAATGCACTTTTCACATATTTATTTGTTAAAAATTTTGAAAAACATTTATCATGTTCCTTCCACTTCACAATTATGTGCCACTTTGTGTTGGTCTATCACATAAAATCCCAATAAAAAACATTTACGATTTTGGTTGTAACATGACAAAATGTGGAAAACTTCAAGGGTTATGAATACTTTTTCAAGGCACTGTACATCCTTCTTTTCGTGACTGGGACTGTAATTTTCGCCAGATGCTGATATCAAATGTGGGACTTTGGAACCTCTACTTATAAGCCCAGAAGTGTAAGAAGGTTTATTAGCAGGCTGGAAAACCTATCTGTGTGATGGCAAGTGTCTCCAACAGCCAGGGGTCTTCACGTTTTCATTCATTTCATTGACATTGTTATGGGCAGTCTTGTGGAAAGGATGGTTAATGCCATTGTTGAACTCTACTTCAGAATATACCAGTTACCTCGCTGTTATGCTGATCGAGTATTGTCAGTTCTTTGTAAGCCCCTAATTAAATTATGGCTCTCCTGATATGGGTGAGATCAGCATCCTTATGTGTACAAGTTAGAGGCAGCCAGGGAAATAGCATTAGCCAGAGGAGGTCAGCAAAGGAAGCCAACTACTGTACTGGTTATCTCCTTTTTTTTTTTAAAAAAGAGCATCCTGGAAAATGTTGTACTTGTGCTCGTCCCCTCCACAATATTATACAGCTTATGCAAAAAGTGAACATACCTGTCGCACCTTGTTTTTTTTCCTGGTTCAGTTCTGCTTGTCTAATATATCCTGTGGTGGGGGAGTAGCCAACCATGGCTCCTAACTGAGGTGATGTGGCCAACCATGGCTCCTAACTGAAGCAGTGTAGCCAACCATGGCTTGTAATTGAGGCGATGTGACCAACCATGGCTCCTAACTGAAGCGGTGTAGCCAACCATGGCTCCTAACTGAGGCGATGTGGCCAACCATGGCTCCTAACTGAAGCAGTGTAGCCAACCATGGCTCCTAACTGAGGTGATGTGGCCAACCATGGCTCCTAACTGAAGCAGTGTGGCCAACTATGGCTCCTAACTGAGGCGATGTGGTACGCTTTTATTATAGGAGGGCAGGATTCTCTAAAGAAGAAAAAGGGAATAATGGTCTGCTTTAAAACCAAATGTCAACTTTAACTATTTAACTTCAGAACAGTGTTGTCACCATGTTACAGGGAGTGTTGCCAAATGTCAGTATTTTTACTGGCAGCCAGTAAAATATTTTTTACTGGCTTTTCTCATGACAGTAAATGCTAGTGACAGGGAAAGGTTGCCAGTAATAAATATGGCCGTGACGTATGCGCAGTTCCAGTCTGGAGCCGGCGAAGACCATCCGAGTGCCTGCTAGAGGGTGTTCGGGCAGCGCCGGTGGGGAGCAGGTCTGGGGGAGGTGATGCCTGAGTGTGTCTGGTGATGTCATGGTGCAAAGGAGCCAAGAGGAGCGGCCAGAGCATCATGTGCAGGTCGGCGGAATGGGAGAAAGGCAAGCTGGGAGCAGGACTGTCAGTGCTGTTTTCACTGGAGTGGACTGAAGCGACCACCTGGCATGGAGAGAGGCTGTCACTGTGACTCAGGAGACGATGTGACCTGTCAGTGTCACTGTGAGAGTCAATTTTACTTTGTGCCTGCCCATTCTAATTTCTTGTTCTTTTGAGTCCTGTCCCTGAGCTACTTACCTACAATAATCGAAAATAAAATAAGAAATATGAAAATAGGAAGTTCCTTGGGACTTTTAAGGTGCAATTGCACTACTACAAGATTCATTAAAATTAACAGTATTTATTAGAAAATGTATATTAAAAAAAAGTGTCCACATAAAATAGAATGCATTCATGACCCAGTCCTTTTAGTTCATAACAGTATTGGAGTGGAGAATCCCAACATGTTTCGCCCTCTGGGCTTCCTCAAGGGATACACCGTCCACTAAAGGGTCATGGCACCTATAGTAGTAGCCAAAAATAAACAAGAGTGGAGTACCAAATAAGGGATTTTAGATGATTACTACCCCAGCATTTCAAAAGGAGCCAGATAGGTTAGGAGCTGTGAGTGTCCTGCCCACGTGGCCCAGGCCAGAGCCATGTGGGCAGGACACTCACTGCTTGTGAATCATTTTCAGCACAGGCATTACACCCTGCCATGAGGGCTCTATGCCTTTGTGTGGGTGTTGCTAGCTACTACTATAGGTGCCATGACCTATTAGTGGACAGTATATCCCCTTAGAACAGTGGTTCTCGAATCCAGTCCTCAGGACCCACCAACAGGCCAGATTTTAAGTATTACCTTGGGGGAGATGCAGACTAGAATACTGCAATCACTGAGCAGAAAATGATATCACCTGTGATGTATTCAGTTATCTTGCAAACCTGGCCTGTTAGTGGGTCCTGAGGACCGGAGTTGAGAACCACTGCCTTAGAAAGCCCAGAGGGCGAAACATGTTGGGATTCACCACTCCAATACCATTATGAACTAAAAGGACCATAGGGAATGGGTCATGAATGCATTCTACTTTATATGGACACTTTTTTTTTTTAAATCAATTTTCTGTTGATTTTAATGAATCTTGTAGTTGTGGTATTGCACCTTAAAAGTCCCAAGGAAAGTCCTATTTCCATTTGTTTGCAAATTAAGGGATGCAGTGCATTATTTAAATGAAGATACACCCACACTAACCTATGTTAAAAATAAGAAATATGCTTTTTGCTTTATTATCTACTTCAAATCACACTGCTAATTGCACATTGTACTTGTTTGTAGCCTAAATACTGAAATTTGAACTCAAAACTGTTTTTTTTTTACTTTTGGAAATGCCAGTAAAAACGCAACTGTGTCGGTAAATTTTGAGTGTCGTGTCAGTAAATTTCAATCTGATAGGTTGGCAACACTGGTTACAGGAAGTGGATAAATGACAGATCTACTGGCAGGATTTAACAGGTAATAAAACTATGTTATGGGGGGCTGAGAAAAACGAAAAGCGCTGTGTCAATTCTAAACCACCTGAAAGTGTCTTAAAGCAGACCGTCACTCAAAAGTTAAAGTGTCACTATTCCTCCCCCCACCCCAGTCACACACTCCCACTTCCTCAATTTGTGCCTAGGCGAGAATGAAAACGTTCCCTCCTGGAACACATTGCACACCAGGAGGCTGCAGGACCAGTCCCACAGCACCCTGCAATCATGTGCAGAAGCTGGCAGCAATTCCTAAGGAAGTTACAGTTGGTTCCCATGCCCAAGACAGCACCGGTGATCCACAGTGGTAGAAAAAACTGGCTGTGGGATAACAGCACTGAACTCCAGGCACAGGTAATTGCCTGATTTTTAAAATTCTGCAGCAGCTGAGAGGCTGTGTCAGGGACACCCTGTAGCAAGGCAGGTGCTTGGACGTGCGCACATGTGTTCCTACGAGCGGGAAGCGGCGCGTGTGCGAAAAACATGCAGCAGGCGCGCATGCCCGCTAACTCTGCTTGGCGCCAATGACCCTTTAAAAGGACAGCAGCTTCCGTAGTGCAGTGCTATCTTATCTGGAGCTGTACCTGAGTCCTGAACCTGTACCTGCCTTGATACCTATATTGACCCAGCTCCGTTTGACCACCTCTGTCTTCCCCTATCCGACCTCGGCTTGCCTTGACCCTGCTGAACCAGCACCTGCCCGACTTCCCGCTGCCAACCACTGCCTGTCTACCGACTATTCTCTGCCTGCTGTATTACATACCGGATTACCCGTGTTGACCCAGTTTGCCTCACACAGCTCCAGCCTGCTCCTATATCTGCCAGTGCCTGGGGTCGATGACCCACTTCTGCAACCACTGCCTCCAGCTGCTACTTACAGTCCAGCCGTTCCGGTGAACCAGCACTACTCATCTGCAGCTGATCTCACAGGCACTCCTACCTCGATGCGCTCTCGCGGCCAATATTGCAACCCCAGTGGTCCCCAAGCCAGGGTTGTAAGAGAGGTCTCCTTCTACCATCAGGTACGTGACAGTATCAGACAGTCATGTCTGAGCTTACAGAAGGAGCTTCACAGATGGATGGACTTTGTCAACATCTTACAGCCCTCACGCAAGCTGTGCAGTCATTACAAGAAGGGCACCTTAAGCTGGAAGAACGAGTACAGACATTAGCAGTGCCTGCCAGTACCGCTACAATATCCTCTGCCATGCCTACACAGACTGTTTCCTCTCCTTCTGTGGTAATGCTCCCACCTGAGCCCAGAGTTCCCACTCCTGAGAGGTTCTCAGGGGACCGAAGCAAGTTTCAGGCCTTCCGCAACATATGCCAACTGTATTTTGATTTGCAACCCCGGACTTTTTCACTGGAATCCGCCAAGGTGGGATTTATAAAATAATTGCTTCAAGGGGAGCCCCAGACCTGGGCCCACCGGTTACTTGACGAAAATAATGAACAAATGCATGCCATGTCATCCTTCTTTGATACTATGTCCCTGCTTTATGATGACCCACAATGGACTACCACGGCAGAGACTACTCTCCACGCGCTCCAACGAGGCCGCACAGCAGCTGAGGACCAAGTCACGGACTTCAGACGCTGGAGCGCAGACACCCAGTGAAATGATGCAGCTCTACGACACCAGTTTCGCATGGGCCTTTCTGAAAACTTGAAGGATGAACTTGCCTGAGTGGGCATACCCAACACTTTGGAAGGACTTATCTCCCTAGCAATTCAGACTGACTGACGGCTCCATGAGCATCAATCAGAAAGGTCTACCCAGCAGAACTGTTCTGCATGGATGACATCAAGAGCTCCAGTTTCTGCCCATTTCAATTCATGCATCAGTTCTGGGTATGTGACTCAAGAAACACCCCCACTACCTGTTATTTCTTCCTCTCAACATAAAGAACTACTGAGTCTTGATGCCATTACATCCCCTCTGTTAACTGTCATTTTGGGCCTGCCCTGGCTTCAAGCCCATAATCCCCAAATCAATTGGGTGTCTGGAGAAGTTAAGTTTCTATCACAATGCTCCCAGAGACATTGTATACCAGAACCCCTCGGCGCACCGGTAACACTACTATGTATGGGCTCTGATCCAGGTGCACTCCAGTCAGTACCTGAACCATATCACCAGTTCTTCAATGTCTTCAGTAATTGGGGAGCAGACACCCTGCCTTCCCATCGTGTCCATATGACTGCCCGATTTGGACATATATTTCCGCTGTCAGAACGGGAACAGGAGCCACTAAAGGAATATGTCGATGAGAATCTCAAAATAGGGTTCATCCGCCCATCCACCTCCCCAGCAGGAGCCGGGATATTCTTTGTAATAAAGAAAGACCATTCCCTCCATCCATGTGTGGATTATCGGGAGTTAAATAAAATCACAGTGAAGAACCACCAACCTTTGCCCCTGATGCCCAAACCATTCCAAAGATTAAGGTCTGCAATTATCTTCATTAAACTGGACTTGAGAGGAGCTTATAACCTGATCCGCATTCAAGAGGGGGATGAGTGGAAGATGGCCTTCCGTACCAGATTCGGACATTTCGAGTACTTGGTCATGCCTTTTTCTGCAATGCTCCTGCCACCTTTCAGCACTTTATCAACGATGTGTTTCGAGATCTAATGGACATTTTCGTAATCGTCTACCTGGACAATATTTTGTTTTTTCAGGGTCTCTTGATTAACACCAAGAGCAGGTCAGTATTGTGCTAGGCTGGCTGTCAAAACAAACTGTATGCAAAACCGGAGAAGTGTGAATTCGAGCAGCAGAGCATCCAGCTTTTTTGGGTTGGTGATCTCCACAGCAGGAGTTAAAATGGATCCTCAGAAGGTGTCTGCCATACTGGAGTGGCCTGCACCTACAGACAAGAAGGGGCTACATCGTTTTGTGGGGTTTGCAAACTTTTATAGAAAGTTAATTAAAGGATTCTCTGCCATAATCACCCCCATAACACAAATGACTAAGCAAAACCTACGATTCTGCTGGAACCCTGAAGCACAGGATGCTTTCGAAACACTAAAGAAATGTTTCACCTCAGCTCCAATCCTCAGTCATCCTGACCCATCTTTACCTTACATCCTTGAGGTGAATGCATCTGAAACAGAAGTAAGGGCAGTTGTCTTCAGCAGCAGGGAGTCAAGGACTTAATGCACCTTGCGGCTTTCTTTTCTCTGAAACTTTCCCCAGCGTAGAAAAATTATGGCGTGGGAGATCATGAACTGTTGGCCATCAAAGCAGCATTGGAGGAGTGGAGGTACTTTATGGAGGGCGCAGCTCATCCTATACTAATATACACTGACCATAAAAATCTAGAGTATTTGAGATCCGCTAAGCGACTGAAGCCACGACAAGTTAGATGGGTCCTGTTTTTCTCCAGATTTTCTTTTCACATTACATACCGGCCTGGATCAAAGAACATAAAACCAGACACTCTGTCCCGTATGTATGAGGATCCCAAGTACTTGTCAGTTGCAGATACCATCTTGTCCACAGGAAACCTTCTACTGTTACAAACGGATCTTCTCTCACAGATCAAACAAGCTTCCACAAACATAAGAATGTTACATAGTCCCTCTGAAATTACCCTAACACCTAGAGACGGCTAGGGAAAACAAAATCTTTGTCCCAGAAAGTGCACAAGTAGGGGTCCTGAGTGTGCTTCATGATCATCCGCTGGCAGGTCATTTTGGCATCCATGAAACTCTTGAGCCGGTACGGCATACATTCTGCTGGCTTGATTTGGAAGTTTTTTGCAAGAAGTATGTGAATTCATGTTCTGTTTGCATTCAGAACAAGACAACAAGAAGTAGGGCCTGTTAAAGCCTTTACCTGTTCCTGATAGACCATGGAGGATGATATCCATAGATTTTATAGCAGAACTTCCACCTGCTGAGGGATGCACAGCAATCTTTGTAGTAGTAGACCGACCAAGATGGCCCACTTTCTGCCTTTAAAGCGCACCCCATCTGCTATGGAAACTGTCCGAGTGTTTGTTAAAGAGAATGTTAGGCTGCATGGGGTCCCTGCAAACATCACATCAGACTGTGGTATACAGTTCACTTCACGTTTCTGGAGAGCCTTATGTGAACTGTTGAAGATTGAATTGGCCTTGTCCTCAGCTTACCATAACCAAACTAACGGGCAAACAGAGAGGACCAAACACTTGAACAGTACAATCGATTCTTCACATCTTTTGCTCAGGATGATTGGGTATCATTACTGCCGTTAGCAGAATTTGCCTACAACAATGCCTATCACTCAGCTAGAGGGCAATCCCCTTCATTCTGCCTGATTTCATTTCAGAGTCTACAGTTTTGGCAGTCCCGAATACCGTGGATTTTCTCGATCACAACAATAAGATCTTGCAGGAGGCAGTGGCCAAGGCGCAGGCTAACAACAAGAGGGCCTTTGATAAGAAGAGGGGAACTGAATCTACAGCTGGGTGATCAGGTATGGCTCTCTACAACAAATCTTAAGTTGTGGTGTCCATCAAAGAAGTTGGCACCCAAATTTATTGGACCATTTCCGGTTAAGAAAAAGTAAAATGAGGTATCGTATGAGCTTTTCCTTACCTGACTTTTTTAAGATCCATCCAGTGTTCCATGTTTCACTACTAAAAGCTGCAGTACCAGATCCTTTCCTTGACAGAGGGCCTAGACAACCAGTTTTGATTGATGGAATATGAAGTGGAAAAATGCAAAATCAGGTACAATTTTTGATTAAGTGGAAAGGGTACGGCCCGGAAGACAATTCCTGGGAACCTGATTGCAATATCCATGCAAAGAGGTTAGTTTGTGCCTTTTTTCTTGCTCATCCAGAAAAGAAGGGCCGGTTGGGCATCCAGAGGCTGCCCCTTGAGGGGGGGGGGGGGGCAATGTGTACACCCTGTAGCAAGGCAGATGCTCGGACATTCGCACATGCGTGTTCCTTTGAGCACCCGCCAGGCCGGGAAGTCTGGCTGGGAAGGTCAGTACCGCCTGTCTTAATTCAATACAGCAGGGGAGATCATTGACGCACCAACATTGCTTGTGTTGGTACAGCGATCTGTCAGGTTTTTTTTACATTCAGCCCTCTGGTTAACCGAAAAAAGACTGTCAGTATGTACCCAGCTTAATAGGAAAGTATGGGTAGGACTATGAGGATGGAGTCTGTTATTACAATGCCTGTCTGACTGCATATTTATTTCTGTAAATTGGATTGGGCTTTATGGCTCTTGAGAACTCCAGTGCTGAAATCTCTGCTCATGAGCTCCTGGATCTGCTGAGGCTGTTACAAGGGGGCCCCACTCTTCCTGTTGGGCTTTTACTTGGCATTATAAATTTTAAAAATGTAACGAGAGAAGGAGGGAACATACTAGATCGCATGTGTCAAACACCAGGCCCGTGGGCCGAATCTGGCTCACCTGGCCATTCCACGTGGCCCTTGCAGCTGTGGCATCCCCCTCATCTCCACCACCATCTTGTATCAGCAGTCGGCAGCAGAGGAGGAGGACAGAACTCCTCCTGCAGATCTGGCGCCTCTCTGTGCAGCCACAGCACCTCATCGTCTCTGACTCCCCTGGTCTCAGCATTCAGCCGACTCCAGTCCTCCTCTGTTCCTCCTCCAGACCCTGCACTTTCTGCTTCCCAGGTCCACCCCAGCTTTTTCGCAGCAGCAGCACAATGTAAGGGGTGCACTGGTATGTAAGGGAGGGTGGGGGATTCTTGAATTCTGATGGTGGGGGGCTCTTGACATCTGATGTAAGGGGGGGGGGCGCTATGGACATCTAGTCTTACAGATACATCCGGCCCTTTGAAGGCAACCATAATGCTGATGCGGCCTGTGGTGAAATGGAGTTTGACATCCCTGCCCCTAGGTTGTGCAGGAACAGGGCAAGGAATCATGCACAAAGCTGTCCAAAAAAGGCAGCTGGAGACTCCATCTACAACAACAGTAATAGGTCCACCAGCTTGTCAGAGTGTCTCAGCATATGCATTGTATGTATGACTTTCAGCTTTTCATCAAATCACCATTCCAATCACCAACAACACGCAAGACCTGGAAACTTTTTCACCAACATTTCAAGCACGTGGACTCAGCAGGCAATTGCACAATGTCCTGTTTACTGGTCACGCTTCATGTCATAATTGCTATAACGGACACAGTCTGGAGCTGGAATGTTTGAGACCCTCATACTGTAATTATCAGGTGGTCTAAAGGATCTTTTGTAGTATATATATATATATCTCCGGGGAGGTGTGGGGGATCGAGAATTTTGATACAGTGGTTCAGTGCGGTCACAAAGCTACAAATAAAAACTAGACCTCTCTGAAATAACAGGCTACAACTTAACCTAGAACCCAAGGAGGGAAATAGGCAACACTTTTCCAGTCTGAGAACCTGATGTCTTTGGAGCTTCCTACGATGTGATGGAGCATCGTTAACTGCAAAAAAAAACAAAAAACAATTGACCGACCCATTGCTGATTGTATGTACAGTCCCTGCGGATGCTGAAGTCACAGCGGTGGGCTGGGAGCTTGCAGGTAAATGTTCGGTGCTCCTTTGAGGCATCACAAGCCTAATATGTTTTTATGTCCTTTAGAAAAGCTAAGTTTCTAGTTTTAGCTTATAGTTTAGCTTATTTGTTATTCTTGGGATAATCTAAAACTTATCCTAAAGTGCTTTTGATACTTGGTAAGAGTCCATCATGGATGACACAGGCGGAGAGATCAGAAAGCATGTTCTGATATCCGGTCTGTGCTACAGCCCATAATGCTGGATCTGGCCAGGACATATCACCCTGGTCATCTCGTTGGCCGTTACAGGCCAGGGGCATGGGTGGCCAAACATTGGGGCACCATTATGTCAAATATAATAGACCACAAGTTTGACAAGGGTTGGTTAAGAACTCATCAACATCTAAACTAGCAGCTAATGAATTCTTTCAAGTTAGGATTTTACACAACACCTTTAGGATGTTACAAAGAGCCCAAGTAGGCCTTGAAGTTAGTGTGTCCTGGATCCACTGTTAGCAATACTACTCCTGAAACTGGCAACAATCCCTCATTGGCACAGAGATTATTAGTTATGCCATCGTTAAATGTTCCTCAAGAAGTAAAACTGCTTCTTCCCAGTGAGTAACCACTCTTATAAGAGTTAAGTGCTGCGCTAGAACCTCTAGAGGCAATTTCATTTCTCTGGCCACAAAGTCTTCCACGTCAGCTTCCGCCTCTCTACTAAGCGCTGGTGGGACTTCTGGTGGCTGAGAAGGCTGGTCTTTTGCCGAAAGCTCTTGCCGCATTCGAAGCAGACAAAGGGCTTTTCACCCGAGTGAGTCCTTATGTGGACAGTCAGGTGAGAGTTGACGCTGAAGGTTTTGTGGCAAATGGGGCACTGGTAAGGGCGTTCCCCAGTATGGGTCCGGAGGTGGACCTTCAGATGGTAGGATTTGGTAAACCTCTTGCTGCACACCTGGCAGCCATAAGGCCGTTCTCCTGTGTGGGTACGGTGGTGGACCTTCAGGTGGGCACTCTTGTGGAAGCGTTTCTCGCATACGAGGCACTTGTAAGGGCGTTCCCCTGTGTGAATTCTCTGGTGGATCTTCAGCTTGTAGGAGCTAGTGAAACCTTTGCCGCAGTCCCCGCACAGGTATGGTGCAGGGCAGCTTCGGATAACGGCGGAAGACGAATGGCCGGGGACAATGTACTCATCTCCTCGAACTTCCTGTGTGTCGCAGTTCCAAGTGGCATGAACAGTCTGATGCAAGAGGAGGGTCTCCCTCTCGCTGAAGCTCTGCTGGCACTGTGAGCACTGGAACGGTCGCATCTGCGTGGGGCTTGACGGCTCGTTGAAGTCGTACGCCTGCTCGGAAATGGGCTGACCGATCCTGAATATGGACTGGCATTTTCTGGGGCGCGGAAGGCGAATGGGGGATGGGTTATCCCATTCCTCAAAAGAGACATTTTCCAGGGACAGGCCGTTGTGTTGAAGGTCTGACAGATGGTCGTCAGCGGGGCTGCTTAAGAACCCATTATCTGGAACAAGAAGAAGAAAGATGAAGGTTATATGAGAAAAAAAACTTCAAGGAAACCAAAATCCACTTTTAATCTTTGTGGTGATTACCTACTTTCGGATCAGTGACGTACTCATGTGTCACTGGACTTCAAGTGGTCATAACGGTATGATGCCTGGCATCATCCCAATACCGTGTTTTAAAGTCGGCGGTCAGCTTTCTTGTAAAAGCAAAGCTAACTAGCCGGTGGAATGTTCTTACAAGCAGCAGGACGGGACTCATAGTTACATAGTTACATAGTTACATAGTAGGTGAGGTTGAAAAAAGACACAAGTCCATCAAGTCCAACCTATGTGTGTGATAATGTGTCAGTATTACATTACATATCCCTGTATATTGCGGTCATTCAGGTGATTATCTAATAGTTTCTTGAAGCTATCAATGCTCCCCGCTGAGACCACCGCCTGTGGAAGGGAATTCCACATCCTTACCGTTCTTACAGTAAAGAACCCTCTACGTAGTTTAAGGTTAAACCTCTTTTCTTCTAATTGTAATGAGTGGCCACGAGTCTTATTAAACTCTCTTCTGCGAAAAAGTTTTATCCCTATTGTGGGGTCACCAGTACAGTATTTGTAAATTGAAATCATATCCCCTCTCAAGCGTCTCTTCTCCAGAGAGAATAAGTTCAGTGCTTGTAACCTTTCCTCATAACTAAGATCCTCCAGACCCTTTATTAGCTTTGTTGCCCTTCTTTGTACTCTCTCCATTTCCAGTACGTCCCTCCTGAGGACTGGTGCCCAGAACTGGACAGCATACTCCAGGTGCGGCCGGACCAGAGACTTGTAGAGCGGGAGAATTATCGTTTTATCTCTGCAGTTGATCCCCCTTTTAATGCATGCCAATATTCTGTTTGCTTTATTAGCAGCAGCTTGGCATTGCATGCCATTGCTGAGCCTATCATCCACTAGGACCCCCAGGTCCTTTTCCATCCTAGATTCCCCCAGAGGTTCTCCCCCCAGTGTATAGATTGCATTCATATTTTTGCCACCCAAATGCATTATTTTACATTTTTCTACATTGAACCTCATTTGCCATGTAGTCGCCCACCCCATTAATTTGTTCAGGTCTTTTTGCAAGATTTCCACATCCTGCAGAGAACTTATTGCCCTGCTTAGCTTAGTATCGTCTGCAAATACAGAGATTGAACTCTTTATCCCATCCTCCAGGTCGTTTATGAACAAATTAAATAGGATTGGTCCCAGCACAGAACCCTGGGGAACCCCACTACCCACCCCTGACCATTCTGAGTACTCCCCATTTATCACCACCCTCTGAACACGCCCTTGTAGCCAGTTTTCAATCCATGTACTCACCCTATGGTCCATGCCAACGCACCTTATTTTGTATAGTAAACGTTTATGGGGAACTGTGTCAAATGCTTTTGCAAAATCCAGATACACCACGTCTACGGGCCTTCCTTTATCTAGATGGCAACTCACCTCCTCATAGAAGGTTAATAGATTGGTTTGGCAAGAACGATTTTTCATGAATCCATGCTGATTACTGCTAATGAAATCATTCTTATTACTAAAATCTTGTATATAGTCCCTTATCATCCCCTCCAAGAGTTTACATACTATTGATGTTAGGCTAACTGGTCTGTAATTCCCAGGGATATTTTTGGGGCCCTTTTTAAATATTGGTGCTACATTGGCTTTTCTCCAATCAGCTGGTACCATTCCAGTCAATAGACTGTCTGTAAATATTAGGAACAACGGTCTGGCAATCACCTGACTGAGTTCCCTAAGTACCCTCGGATGCAAGCCATCTGGTCCCGGTGATTTATTAATGTTAAGTTTCTCAAGTCTAATTTTAATTCCGTCCTCTGTTAACCATGGAGGTGCTTCCTGTGATGTGTCATGAGGATAAACACTGCAGTTTTGGTTACTGAAGCCCCCCGATTCACTTGTGAAGACTGAGGAGAAGAATAAATTCAATACCTCTGCCATCTCCCCATCCTTTGTAACCAGATGTCCTTCCTCATTCTTTATGGGGCCAATATGGTCTGTCCTCCCTTTTTTACTGTTTACATACTTAAAGAATTTCTTGGGATTTCTTTTGCTCTCCTCCGCTATGTGTCTTTCATGTTCTATCTTAGCCATCCTAATTGCACCCTTACATTTCTTATTGCATTCTTTATAAATTCTGAATGCTGAGGATGATCCCTCAACCTTGTATTTTTTGAAGGCCTTCTCCTTTGCTTTTATATGCATTTTTACATTGGAGTTAAGCCATCCAGGATGTTTGTTCGCTCTTTTAAATTTATTACCCAATGGGATACATTGGCTAATGCCCTTATTTAATATGCTCTTAAAGCAAACCCATCTCTCCTCCGTATTCTTTGTTCCTAATATTTTATCCCAATTTATGCCTTTTAGCAAGGTTTGTAGTTTAGGGAAGTTGGCTCTTTTGAAATTCAGTGTCTTTGTGTTCCCTTCATGTTTCCTATTTGTGTGACTCCCACCCCTCCTCCCTGCAGCTTTCTCAAGCTCTCCCGTCCCATCAGGAGACCCGAACGACCAGCCGGCGCTTCCGCTAAAAATGAGGATTGTAAATACATTTTTAAAGCTATCTTCAGGCCGGTCACATGACTCGCGGCTGCTTTACATCTCCGCGACAGGGCTTCTGCGGGGAGCGGTCACGTGACCTCCCCGGCTAACTTCAGAGGGAGATCTCGGCCCCTCCAACAGTATCCATGTATCGGAGATGTAAAGCGGCCACGTGTCACGTGACTGTCTTGAAGAGCGCCCTAAATAGGTATTTACAAGCCTTGTTTTTATAAAAGACTTACACAGCGTGGTATGCCTGCCTATAATAGAGGGGCTGGCAGTCAGTTCTAACTTTGAGTTAACAACCACTTTAAAGTGGTTGTAAAGGTAGAAGGTTTTTTATCTTAATGCAGGGGGGATGTGTGCAGCATCCCCCCTAATACGTACCTGAGCCCCCTCTCGATCCAGCCACGTGCACGAGTGCCTCGGCCGTCCGGGACTCTCCCTACTGATTGGCTGAGACACAGCATGTCTTCATCAGTTTAGGTCAATATGTATTCTTCTACATATTTTTGGTAAAAAAAAAAAAAAAAATAGCAATAAGCGTATATCGATTGGTTTGCGCAAAATTTTAAAGTTATATTTTTTACTTTCTGCTCTAAAACATATCCAATAAAAAAAAAACAGTGCCACCTTGCTGCCATATAAGTAAGTTATACGGGCGGCAAGTGGTTAACCACTTCAGCCCCGGAAGATTTGGCTGCTGAATAACCGGGCCATTTTTTTTGCGATTCGGCACTGCGTCGCTTTAACTGACAATTGCACGGTCGTGCGATGCTGTACCCAAACAAAATGACGTCCTTTTTTTCCCACAAATAGAGATTTCTTTTGGTGGTATTTGATCATCTCTGCGGTTTTTATTTTTTGCGCTTTAAACAAAAAAAGAGGGACAATTTGGAAAAAAACACAATATTTTGTACTTTTTGCTATAATAAATATCACCATTTTTTTTTTAAAAAAGCTATTTTTTTCTCTTTTTCTTCTACATATGTTTGGCAAAACAAATTGCAATAAGCGTATATTGCTTGGTTTGCGCAAAAGTTATAGCGTCTACAAAATATAGATTTATAGCATTTTAATTATTTTTACTAGTAATGGCGGCGATCTGCGATTTTTTTTCAGGACTGTGACATTAGGGCAGACATATCACGTCCCTGTTCTGCTTCTCGTGCCCGCGATCGCTCGTGGCCGGCGGGTCATCGCAACCGTCAGCCACGAGCATCGGCACCCCCCGCAGTGCAGCGGCGCACGCGTGCCTGCTATCCCGCTTAAAGGGGCCGATGTATAGATACGAAGGCTCGCGGGATCGCGCCGACCTGCCGCAGTATAATGACGGCGGCTGGTCGGCAGTAGGTTAAAGAGTGACATATTTGCCATCTATTTACTCACCATAACATCCTCTTTTATATTTTATGGGGAAAACATTATATTGTTCTTGTGTGCAATAAAATTCATTAAAGTGTATTGTTTCAAAAAAAAAAATTCCACACCACATAAAAAATTGCAACACCCACCATTTTATTCTCTAGGGCAGGGGTAGGCAACCTGGGGCCCTCCAGCTGTTGCAGAAGTTTAAGTCCCATCATGCCTCTAGGTGCTGTCTATCAGAGCCCATCAGTGCCTCATCATCAGTGTCACCTATCAGTGCCCAACAGTGCTGCCTATCAGGACCCCTCAGTGACTTCTATCAGTGCCCATTAGTGGCACATAGTGCCCACCAGTGCCACCTATCAGAGCCCATCAGTGCCTCATCATCAGTGTCACCTATCAGTGCCCAACAGTGCCCTTCAGTGACTTCTATCAGTGCCCATTAGTGGCACATAGTGCCCACCAGTGCTGCCTATCAGAGCCCATCAGTGCCCCATCATCAGTGTCACCTATCAGTGCCCAACAGTGCTGCCTATCAGTGCCCTTCAGTGACTTCTATCAGTGCCCATTAGTGGCACATAGTGCCCACCAGTGCTGCCTATCAGAGCCCATCAGTTCCTCATCATCAGTGTCACCTATCAGTGCCCAACAGTGCTGCCTATCAGTGCCCTTCAGTGACTTCTATCAGTGCCCATTAGTGGCACATAGTGCCCTCCAGTGCTGCCTATCAGAGCCCATCAGTGCCTCCTTCATCAGTGTCACCTATCAGTGCCCAACAGTGCTGCCTATCAGTGCCCTTCAGTGACTTCTATCAGTGCCCATTAGTGGCACATAGTGCCCACCAGTGCTGCCTATCAGAGCCCATCAGTGCCTCATCATCAGTGTCACCTATCAGTGCCCAACAGTGTTGCCTATCAGTGCCCTTCAGTGACTTCTATCAGTGCCCATTAGTGGCACATAGTGCCCACCAGTGCTGCCTATCAGAGCCCATCAGTGCCTCATCATCAGTGTCACCTATCAGTGCCCAACAATGCTGCCTATCAGTGCCCTTCAGTGACTTCTATCAGTGCCCATTAGTGGCACATAGTGCCCTCCAGTGCTGCCTATTAGAGCCCATCAGTGCCTCCTTCATCAGTGCCCACCAACTATGAAAATTGTTTTATTTTTAAATTTTCCATCTTTTTTTGTTTCTTTACCAAAAAATAAAAAACCCAGTGATGATTAAATACCACCAAAAGAAAGCTCTATTTGTGTGAAAAAAAAATGATAAAAATGTAATTTGGGTACAGTGTTGCATGACATTTTTGTCATTTAAAGTGTGAAAGTGCTGAAAGCTGAAAATTGGCCTGGGCAGGAAGGGGGTGCCCAGTAAGCAAGTGGTTAATCACTTACTGAGCAAGCAGCTTCTTTATCTTTTAATCCTTGCCCATGTTCTAGTTTAAGCTGGTGCCCCAGGTTTCCTGTTTCAGAATAGCTCCTTTCTCTTGCAGCATCCTATGGAGTCGCTCTTGCATGCAGAGACTTGCGTTGTGTCCCCTACACTGTGTTCATCAATAGAACACACAGCCCCAAAGACTAGGATAGGAAGACACTCCCCTGCTTCTCCCTCAGTTCTCCAAGTTAAAGCCCAACTCTGGGCAAATGTTTTTGTTTCCCATGCAGTGGGGCTGTGCCTGCACTGAATGGGTTAACTGCTTGTTTTGTCTAGGGGTGCACGCAGAGCCTATACTCACCCCCATCCTTTGATCCTCCATAAAACAACGCTCTTCCATGTCCAGAGGTGGACTGGTCCTGATGTCTACACATTCAGAGACGTTCTATGGGCATGATGACGTCAGGGACAGTCCACCACACAAGACTGCTGGACCACGGAGGGGCAGGAGCCACAGAGACCGGTTGTGCGCTGGGAGGATCAGAAGATTAGGCTTTTTAATCAAAGGATCAGTTTACTGTCCTTCAGACTTTAGGGGGGCTGGACTGATCAAAAAAATGACATAGCGCCTGTGATCAGTAGGAGGAATTGTGCCCCATTTATTTATTTATTTATTTATTAAAACACTTAATCTACACAGTCTTACCCGAAGGTCTCGATGCGCAAATACCCATCTTTGGTATCAATGGAAGGAGCAGTACCCCATCCTTGCTGTCAGTGGAAGTAATAGTAATTCTTTGTGTCAGTGGGAGGAATAGTGCCCCATCCTTTGTGTCAGTTTAAAGAATAGTGCCCCATTATTGGTATCAGCAGAAGGAATAGTGTCCCATCATTGGTATCAGTGGAAGGAATAGTGCCCCATCCTTTGTGTCAGTTTGCGGAATAGTGCCCCATTATTGGTATCAGTGGAAGGAATAGTGCCCCATTATTTGTATCGGTGGAAGGAATAGTGTCCCATCATTGGTATCAGTGGAAGGAATAGTGTCCCATCATTGGTATCAGTGTAAGGAAGGGTGACCCATTGCTGGTATCAGTGGAAGTAATAGTGGCCCATCATTGGTGTCAGTGGGAGGAATAGTGCCCCATCATTTGTGTCAGTTTAAAGAATAGTGCCCCATTATTGGTATCAGTGGAAGGAATAGTGTCCCATCATTGGTATCAGTGGGAGGAATAGTGCCCCATCCTTTGTGTCAGTTTGAGGAATAGTGCCCCATTATTGGTATCAGTGGAAGGAATAGTGCCCCATTATTTGTATCGGTGGAAGGAATAGTGTCCCATCATTGGTATCAGTGGAAGGAATAGTGTCCCATCATTGGTATCAGTGTAAGGAAGGGTGACCCATTGCTGGTATCAGTGGAAGTAATAGTGGCCCATCATTGGTGTCAGTGGGAGGAATAGTGCCCCATCATTTGTGTCAGTTTAAAGAATAGTGCCCCATTATTGGTATCAGTGGAAGGAATAGTGTCCCATCATTGGTATCAGTGGGAGGAATAGTGCCCCATCCTTTGTGTCAGTTTGAGGAATAGTGCCCCATTATTGGTATCAGTGGAAGGAATAGTGTCCCATTCTTGGTATCAGTGGGAGGAATAGTGTCGCATCATTGGTGTCAGTGGAAGGAATAGTGCCCCATCATAGGTATCAGTGGAAGGAATAGTGCCCCATCATTGGTACCAGTGGGAGAAATAGTGTCCCATCATTGGTATCAGTGGAAGGAATAGTGTCCCATCATTGGTGTCAGTGGAAAGAATAGTGCCCCATCATTGGTATCAGTGGGAGGAATAGTGCCCCATCATTGGCATCAGTGGAAGGAATAGTGCCCCATCATTGGTATCAGTGGAAGGAAAAGTGTCCCATCATTGGTATCAGTTGGAGGAATAGTGCCCCATCATTGGTATCAGTGGAAGGAATAGTGCCCCATCATTGGTATCAGTGGAAGGAAAAGTGCCCCATCATTGGTATCAGTGGAAGGAATAGTGCCCCATCATAGGTATCAGTGGGAGGAATAGTGCCCCATCATTGGTGTCAGTGGGAGGAATAGTGCCCCATCATTGGTGTCAGTGGGAGGAATAGTACCCCATTGTCTGTATCAGTGGAAGGAATAGTGCCTCATCATTGGTGTCAGTGGAAGGAATAGTGCCTCATCATTGTGCGCTTTTCAAAGCGGTACTAAACCCAAAACCAAAAATGTAGAATACTGCAGCTTACTGATCATTAGATGTGGTGGCTGCATTCATTTTCTTTTCTTTAGGTTTTTCCCTCTGTTTTCACCTGGTGATCTGGCCAGTAACACACCCCCTGTATTAGAGTGCCCCCCACTCTGGATGAAGGAACACAGGGGGAACCTTTGGACAGCAGCATTGTCAGTCTGGGGGAAGGGAGTGTAATGCCGCGTACACACGGTCAGAATTTCCAACAACAAATGTTCGATCGGAGCTTGTTGTCGGAAATCCCGACCGTGTGTGGGCTCCATCGGACATTTTCCGTCAGAATTTCCGCCAAACAAAATTTGAGATCTGGACCTCAAATTTCCCGACAACAAAATCCGTTCTCGTAAATTCTGATCGTGTGTACACAATTCCGACGTACAAAGTTCCACGCACTGGCTATTGAACTTCATTTTTCTCGGCTCGTCGTACGTGTTGTACATCACCATGTTCTTGATGTTCGGAATTTCCGACAACATTTGTGTGACCGTGTGTATGCAAGACAAGTTTGAGCCAACATCCGTCTGAAAAAAAAAAACATGGATTTTTTTGTCGGAATGTCCGATCGTGTGTACGCGGCATTAGAAGTACTAGCACAGGGATCACTAAATTGCTGGCCGTGGTCCTGACCCGGACCAAGTGACAGTGTTATCCAGACTGTGGCTGTGCCACCTATTAGCTGGGTGTCATCTTGTGGGTTTCCCGCTTGGCCGCCACTGTCATCCTCAGAGCAGGGCACAGGCGGGGTGTGCTGCAGATCTGCATAGGGAGCGGAAGTCAAGTTAACAAGTTTATGTTAATATAATAAGTTGAGCAGATCCCACCCCCTCTGTACAGATCTTCAGCACCTCCTGCCTGTGCCCTGCTGTGAAGATGACAGCGGCAGCCAGCTGGAAGACCCAGGAGAGGACACCCAGCTAATAAGCGCCTCTGCCCTGCCCTGTTAAAGTGGTTGTAAACCTCAGACATGAAATATGAACAAAGCATATCCCTCTATATTCTGTACTTGTCTCAATAAAGAGCACCAAGTGTCATTTCTGTCTGCCGTTTCGTTTCTCTATCTGCATGAGTCACTTCTGACAAGTTTTCCTGACACCAAGAGAAAATGGTGACAGGGGAGGGGCCTCCAGTAGATTGACACCCTCAGCTCTGTTACTGTGTGCTGTGTGAAGGTGGGGGGGGTGTCCCTTCCCTCCAATCAGCTGTCAGAGCTCTCCTCACTGGGCTCTGCAGAGTGTAACTTCAGCTCTCTGACCCCTTTTTCTGACAGCTCGGACAAGCTTTATAAACTCTGCACTTTTAATGGGTGTAGGCAAGAGTAGACTGCAGACAAACAGGTACAACTTATGTAGGAGGATTTGTTTCATCTCTGTGTATCACCTGAGGAACAGTCACTTCACTAGGTATATGTAAGAATTTACAACCACTTTAAGGTAATACTGTGCAAGTGATGCTGCCAGTAAAAGGGGGACTGCAATGTAAGGGAGGAAAGGGGGGGGGGGGGCTATTACTGCAAGGGGGATTGTGATGTGGGGGAGCGGGGGGATGTGATTACCAGGGTTACTATGATGTGAAGGGGACTACAGTGTAAAGGGGTACTGTGATGTGAAGGATAACTGAGGACACTATGGGACTTCTCTAAAGGGGACACAGTGATATGAAGGATATCTGAGGACACTATGGAACTTCTCTAAAGGGGACACTGTGATGTGAAGGATAATTGAGGACACTATGGGACTTCTCTAAAGGGGACACTGTGATGTGAAGGATAATTGAGGACACTATGGGACTTCTCTAAAGGGGACACTGTGATGTGAAGGATAATTGAGGACACTAATGGACTTCTCTAAGGGGGACACTGTAATGTGAAGGATATCTGAGGACACTATGGAACTTCTCTAAAGGGGACACTGTGATGTGAAGGATAATTGAGGACACTATGGGACTTCTCTAAAGGGGACACTGTAATGTGAAGGATATCTGAGGACACTATGGAACTTCTCTAAAGGGGACATTGTGATGTGAAGGATAATTGAGGTCACTATGGAACTTCTCTAAAGGGGACACTGTGATGTGAAGGATAATTGAGGACACTATGGAACTTCTCTAAAAGGGACACTGTGATGTGAAGGATAATTGAGGACACTATGGGACTTCTCTAAAGGGGACACTGTAATGTGAAGGATATCTGAGGACACTATGGAACTTCTCTAAAGGGGACACTGTGATGTGAAGGATAATTGAGGACACTATGGAACTTCTCTAAAGGGGACACTGTGATGTGAAGGATAACTGAGGACACTATAGGGTTTCTCTAGAGGGGAAACTGTGATGTGAAGGGGATCAGTGAACACTGATGTAAAAGGGAAAGGGGAGGCTGTGATGTTATTGGGAGTTGAGATGTAAAGGGGGCTAAGAACACTGATGTAATGGGGGGCTATGATGTGGAAGGGGGACTGAAGACACTGATGTAAAGGGGGGTGACTGTGATGTAAATGGAAATTGTGAAGGAGGAGCTGGGGACTGTGATGTAACAAGGGTTTTGATGTTAAGGGTTGGCTGAAGACACTGATGTACGGGGTAGGTACTGTGATGTACAGGGGGGCTATGATGTGTTAAAGTGCTAACATGAAATTCAGACCTCTGCAGGAAGACAATTTTACTGACCAGACCTGCGTGATTTTAAATTCAAGACCACTGTACTAGCAGATTTAGATACACTAGCAAACTGAAGATTCCATCTAATACTGTATAAGTGGTAACAGCAAACTTTTTCTTTCCTTTGGGGATAAAATCTGATCCTTGTAAGTACCCCAGTCTTTAGCAAATCGTTTATCTCAATACTCTAACTGCTACATCTGTGGAATAGCTTATTCTGTTGAAAAACAACAGTCTTACTTTTGGGACAGACTTACTTAATTCAGGGAAGCAGCACTGAAAGTTGTAAACTGCATATGCTTGGGTAAGAATTTTAACTCCTTCCTGCCCGTCCTATAGCAGAATCACGACCGGGCGGGGGCCCAGCAGGATAAACTGTCTGCGCACACCAAGGGCCTGCAGTGCGGTGATCGCTGGTGCCGTGTGTCGCTCTGACACACTGAATCTCTGATCTTGGTAAAGAGCCAATGACGTAGGCTCTTTACCATGTGATCAGCTTGTCCAATCACAGATGATCACGTCATAACCAGGAAGTGACGGTTATCAGCTTTCCTCTATTAGTGCTTGAGATGGCACGACTAGAGGAGAGCTGATAAGAGGCTCTCCTGACAGGGTGGGGTCTGTGCTGATAATCAGCGCACTGACTATCAGTGATGGTCCTTTAGGGATTCCCACCAGTGATGCCCAGCAGTGCCCGCCTGTGATGCCAACCAGTGCCTCCTGTGCCTACCAGGTGTGCCAATCAGTGCAAATCAGGGATGCCAATCAGTGCCCATCATTAATGCTTGTCAGTGCCTCCTCATCAGTGCTGCTTATCAGTACCCATCAGTGCTGTTCATCAATGACTATCAGTGCCACTCATCAGTGTTGCCCACCAGTGCCCAACAATTCCACCTATCAGTGCTGCATATTAGTGCCGCCTATCAGTGTTCATTAGTGCCACCTCATCGGTGCATGCTTCATCAGTGCAGCCTCATCAGTGAAGGAGAAAACATACTTATCTACAACATTTTATAACAGAGACAAAGAAAAACTTTATTTTTTTCAAAATTTTCATTTTTTTTTTTTTAATTGTAGCGCAAAAAATAAAAACCTAGTAGTGATCAAATACCACTAAAAGAAAGTTCTATTTGTGTGAACAAAATGATAAAAATTTCATATGGGTACAGTGTTGCATGACCGCAGAATTGTTATTCAAAGTGTGAGAGCACTGAAAGCTGAAAATTGGCCTGGGCAGGAAGGGGGTAAAAGTTTACAAACAGTTTAGTATGGAGTTTTTATTTTATTGTGCTCAATGTGTTAAGCTAAAAACACTGAGGGCTTAATACTCACTTAGCAGTTATGAAGCGTTGTCCTGGATTCAGATACCCACCTGCCCAGCGGATCCAGTGTTACGATCGGCCCATCAGGTGCAGCAGACCTGGGTCCTGCGCCATCATCTTGGTCCACCTCAATCATCATCCGATGATGTCTGCAGCTCTGCCCACCAGCTGCCTATAGTCCCTAACTCCTGCAGCCTCCTGGGATATGTGACGTGGGATCCCAGGAGGCTGAAGCAGCAGGGACGTGTCATTCTCGCCTAGGTGAGAATGGCAGCAGGTGGGTGGGGCTAAGCATAATTTTTTTTTTAAATAGCGGAGGTTAGCGGCAGTTTTTGAGCCTTAAACGAGCTTTAAATACTTACCTTTGTCCCGGTTACGGCAATTTTTACTGTGTGGCACGCCCCAGCACCCTTTCTCCCGAAAGTGTCCCTGACAGCTCATTTCCTTAGTTTGCAGGCCCCATTAAAGTGGATGTAAACCTTTACATCCTGGCCTCAAGGTTATACACAGAGATGAAACAAATCCTCCTACATACATGGTACCTGTTAATCTTCCTCCTACATTAATCTGCTGTCTTCTCTTCTCTGAATCCATTCAAAGTCCATAATTTATAAAGCTTGTCTGAATGGTCAGAAAAAAAGGGGATGGAGAGCTGAGACACTCTGCAGAGCTCATTGGGGAGAGGTCTGAGAGCTGATTAGAGGGAAGGGACACACCTCCCTCCATACAGCACACAGGAACAGAGCTGAGGCTGTCAATCTGCTAGAGGCCTCTCCCCTGTAACCATCTTTTTGCCAGAAGTGATTCATGCAGACAGCAGAGGAAGAAGGCAGCAGACAAATATGATGATTAGTGCTGGACTGAGACACTATAGAGCAGGGATCTTCAAACTACGGCCCTCCAGCTGTTGCAGAACTACACATCGCATGAGGCATTGTAAAACTCTGACATTCACAGACATGACTAGGCATGATGGGAATTGTAGTTTCTGAACAACTGGAGGGCCATAGTTTGAAGACCCATGCTATAGAGGGATATGCTTTGTTCATATCTGAGGTTTACAACCACTTTAATTATTTTGTGTGATTATAGAGACCAGTTTACTAAAGGTGAACTTGTCCTTTAAGTTCCCTGTAATAACTGGACATCTGAGAGGTTTCTGATAACCAGAAGTACCTTTATGATGGGTACGTTTGAATATCAGGATCTGCAGTTGTCTTTGAGATAAGTGTGGGTGTGGATGTGTTCCTGGTGTCTCCGTCAATAGGACTACTACCAAGACTGAAGGACCCACCAGAGGTGAGGAAATCTGGAATTTGGTCAAGGGTGTTCCATATGACAGATAGGATGTCCTTTTATTTGAGTGTGGTGCCATGGTTTCCATGTGATTTTTGTTCTGCTGCATCACCTCAGAAAAAGCTGCAAGCTAAATAAAAAGCTGCACCAAGCTCCAGAAAGCCTGCCTAAAGCTGAGCCCTCAGCACAGCCTCCATCCTGATCAGATGGCTTCCTCTGACAAGACCCCTAACATTGCTTACCCATATGGTGTTCGCTCAGCATCTCCTCATTATCTGTATCCGCCTCCTGGACGTTCAGCCAGAAAGGTTCGGCGTCGCTCTCTATGGTGACGGAGATACCCGATCCTGTCGGGACATAAGAGGAGGGTCTCATCACCCTGAGATGCATTTCTTCTGCGCACCCCGATATTGGCTTTGGAGGGACCAGCCCACCCTGAAATTTTAGTTCTTGGTGGATGCTGGAGAGATGAACCACCCACAAGTTTCTTTTATCTCTTGGGCACTCTGTTGGGTGTAATTTTGAACTACATTGTGACCATTATGAGGGACTCCCACCATCCTTGTGCCAATTTTCAGGGTCTGTACAGCTGCTGTACCCATTATGAGGGGTTCCCTCCATCCATGCTGAGTTCCCAGGTCTGCTTACCTACTGCCCATTATGAGGGGTTCTTACAGTTGCTGGGTCTGAACAACTGCTCTGCCCATTATGGAGGAGCTCCCACTATCCCTACACCGAGGTCCTAGCTTTACACACCTGCAGTAGCCATTATGAGGCATCCCACCATCCCTACACTGAGGCCCTGGCTTTACACATCTGCAGTGGCCAATATGAGGAGCTCCTACCATCCCTACACAGAGTTCCTGGCTTTATAAACCTGCTGTGGCCATTCTGAGGGACCCCACCATCCCTTCACTGAATTAATGGGACTGTACACCCTCTGTGGCCATTATGAGGGATCCCACCATCCCTGTGCTAAGTTTCCAGGTTTGTACACCCGCTATGCCCATTATGAAGGAGCTCCACCATCCCTGTGCTGAATTTCCAGGTTTGTACACCTGCTGTACCCATTATGAGGCGCTCCCACCATCCATGCGCTGAGTTCCCCGGTCTGCTTTCCTGCTGTGCCCATTATAATGGGTTCCACTATCGCCGTGCTAAGTCCTGGGTCTGCATTCCAGCTTTGCCAATTATGTTCCCCCACCATCCCAGATGAAATTTTAAAGCTGAAGTTTAATCTGCTGATATGTTGCCTTTCCTGGTTCCTCCCTCCCCCATCATCAACATGCTAATGACATTTTCTAATTAACACCCTTTTCGTTTTCTTTCTTTTTGTTTCATAAAGTTTCATTGAATGGGCAAAATTAACTAGGTACATATAAACTGTTAGCGTAAGAACATGGCATTGTCCATTATCATTGTAATTTCATGATGTCATCAGTGGGTTTCTGGGCTTCTCTCTATATAGCAGGCAGATCATGGCAAGATGGAGGGGGGGGGGGGGGGGGGGGCTTCCCTGGATGAACAAATCCCAGTCTGGAGCAGTAGATATAACTAGGAAGATTACATTTGAATGCAGACCATCCTAGGTTATGCCCACATGTGATTCTGAAATCCATGTGAATGAAGGGCAATCATGGATGGAGGTCCCTTTCATTGCGGTAGAGCTTCCATCACCCACCCAGGTTCAGCCTCTCCTGGTTTGAAGGCAAAGTATCATTTCTAATCCCATCATATCTACGGCTGGAAAGTATTGTTAGCAGAGTGGGGAAGGGATAGAACTTCTAACAATGTTTCTATTGACATATGGAAACTTTTAGGCTGCCTTGGATCCTTTGATTTAGTTTTATATAATTCTGAAATCTATAAAGCCTGACAAATGGATCTAAGATAGGGAAGAAAGGGATCTCTAATAATTTAAACAACAAACTTTCCACAACTCTAAAATGTTTTAAAGGACGGTCAGGAGTTTGGTTTTAAATTTTTTTGGGTTGTTAACAGAGCCAGGGATTAGGTCAGGAGGATTCAGTGCTGGAGTCACCAGGAGATAATAGAAACCAGGGGATGACTGAGCCCACCCAACTCCACCTATATTTAAAATATATCTAAGCTATCCCCTTGAACGGGCAGTTAGTCACTTTGGCCTGACCACGTACCAGCCTCGTTGTCGGTATCCCCGGGCTCCGGATCCGGACAAGCCTCAAAGACCAGCTCATCCGGCTTTATTCTCAGACAGATATCCGGCTTCAGGATGGGGATCTCTGTATAAAACACAGCACATTCTATAAACATATCATATTGCTCTGAGAGAATTACCTAGCTCTCCTGCACCTAACGTCCTAAGGCTGTCATGGTAACAGTGAAGAGAGAAAAACGCTGAAGTTAAAGGGGTCGTAAACCCTCAAGGTTTTTCACCTTAATGCATTCTATACATTAAGGTTGAAAAACCTTCTGTACTGCAGCAGCCCCCCGGAGCCCCTATTTTACTTACCGGAACCTGAACGTTCCAGCTCCAGCCGCTGTCTCCGGTCCTCATTGGATAGATTAATAGCAGTGGGAGCCATTGGCTCCCGCTGCTGTCAATCAAATTCAGTGACACGAGAGCTGGGGGCGGGGCCGAGCCCCGCTGTCTGTGTCAATGGAAGCAGCAGCAGGACTCGGAAACGCACCAGCACGAGTGCTCCCCATGGAAATCGGCTCTCCGCGGGGGCACTCGGGAAGAGGAGGAGCCAGGAGCACTGCTGAGGGACCCTAGAAAAGGAGTATAGGGCCACTCTATGCAAAACCCTTGCACACAGAGCAGGTAAGTATGACATGTTTGTTACTTAAAAGAAAAACGAACCCTTACAACGAATATTCACCGCCACTGACCACCAATGTAGGTGGTCATGGCAATGAAAGTTCACCCCCCTATTGATCATCACAGGCCTCCATGCCACTCTCATTCCTCCACCCCCCCCTCGGTCAGGCAGAGATAACTCCACCCACAGTACAGTCTCCCTTTCATCCCTTTCAGTGGTGGGTGCTAGAAAACAAAGAGCATTCCAGTGCTTGCCATCCCACTGCCACTTTCTTGACTGAAAGCCTAAAGGCCACACGCAGGAGCCTAGACGACCAATGGCTCATAAGTACTGCTCAATCTCCGTACAGAACTGCGGTATACGTCATATCAATAATAGTGTGCGATTGTCAGAGCACGTTAAAGTGTAAGCTCCTCAGATGTCAACAGCCCAGTGTTTGCGGCACAGTACAGCACTGTCGTATATGTCGGAGCTATATAAATCTATAATAATAGTAATAAAGTGTGAGTGTGGGTGGGGGGAGGCAATGGAGTGTAAGCTTCTCCCGGTACAGAGACTGATGTGACTGGCTCAGTGTTCTCTGTACAGCACTATGAAATATGTCAGAGCTACTATATATAAATGTATACCTAATAATAATAGTGTGTGACTGTGGTGGAACATTAGAGTGTAAGCTCATCTGGTACAAAGACTGATGTGACTGGCTCTCTGGCTCTGCAATGTACTGCGGTATATGTCAAAGATATATAAATGTATAATAACAATAATAGTGTGCGACTGTGGTGGAATATTAGAGTGTAAGCTCATCTGGTACAAAGACTGATGTGACTGGCTCTCTGGCTCTGCTCTGTAATGCACTGCGGTATATGTCAGAGATATATACATGTATATACATGTATAATAATACTAACAGTGTGTGACTGTGAGGGGACAATAGATTGTAAGCTCCTCTGGTGCAAAGTCTAATATGAACAGTTGTGTTCCATGCAGAGCACTACGGTATATGTCAGAGATATATAAATAACAATAATAACGAGTGACTGTAATGGGACAATAGAGTGAGGGCTCCTCTGGTGCAGATACTGTTGTCAATGGCTGAATATTTTCTATACAGCATTTCAGAATATGGCAGAGCTATGTACAGTATCTCACAAAAGTGAGTACACCCCTCACATTTTTGTAAATATTTTATTCTATCTTTTCATGTGACAACACTGAAGAAATAACACTTTGCTACAATGTAAAGTAGTGAGTGTACAGCTTGTATAACAGTGTAAATTTGCTGTCCCCTCAAAATAACTCAACACACAGCTATTAATGTCTAAACCGCTGGCAACAAAAGTGAGTACACCCCTAGAGTGAAAATGTCCAAATTGGGCCCAAAGTGTCAATATTTTGTGTGGCCACCATTATTTTCCAGCACTGCCTTAACCCTCTTGGGCATGGAGTTCACCAGAGCTTCACAGGTTGCCGCTGGAGTTCTTCTTCCACTCCTCCATGATGACATCTCGTCTGACATATTCAGTCTGTCTGTTTGTATTCAGTCAATACTTTGTAGAACCATCTTTCCCTGCAATTACAGCTGCAAGTCTTTTTGGGTAAGTCTCTACCAGCTTTGCACATCTAGAGAGTGACATTTTTGCCCATTCTTCTTTGCAAAATAGCTCAAGCTCTGTCAGATTGGATGGAGAGTGTCTGTGAACAGCAATTTTCAAGTCTTGCCACAGATTCTCAATTGGATTTAGGTCTGGACTTTGACTGGGCCATTTTAACACATGAATATGCTTTGATCTAAATCATTCCATTGTAGCTCTGGCTGTATGTTTAGGGTCGTTGTCCTGCTGGAAGGTGAACGTCCGTCCCAGTCTTTTGCAGACTCTTAACAGGTTTTCTTCTAAGATTGTCCTGTAATTGGCTCCATCCATCTTCCCATCAACTCTGACCAGCTTCCCTGTCTCTGCTGAAAAAAGCATCCCCACAACATGATGTTGCCACCACCATGTTTAACGGTGGGGATGGTGTGTTCAGGGTGATGTGCAGTGATAGTTTTCCGCCACACATAGCGTTTTGCTGTAAGGTAAAAAATTTCAATTTTGGTCTCATCTGACCACAGCATCTTCTTCCACATGTTTATTGTGGCCCCAGCATGGCTTCTCGCAAACTACAAACAGGACTTCTTATGGCTTTCTTTCAACAATGGTTTTCTTCTTGCCACTCTTCCATAAAGGTCAGATTTGTGGAGTGCACGACTAATAGTTGTCCTGTGGACAGATTCTCCCAACTGAGCTGTGGATCTCTGCAGCTCCTCCAGAGTTACCATGGGCCTCTTGGCTGCTTCTCTAATTAATGATTCCTTTGTCCAGCCTGTCAGTTTAGGTGGACGGCCATGTCTTGGTAGGTTTGCAGTTGTGCCACACTCTTTCCATTTTTGGATGATGGATTGAACAGTTCTCCGTGAGATGTTCAAAGTTTGGGATATTTTTTTATAACCTAACCCTGCTTTAAACTTCTTCACAACTTTATCCCTGACCTGTCTGTTGTGTTCCTTGGCCTTCATGATGCTATTTTTTCACTAAGAGGTTTGTTAGAGAACCTGAGGGCTTCACAGAACAGCTGTATCTATACTGAGATTAAATTACACACAGGTGGACTATTTACTAATTAGGTGACTTCTGAAGGCAATTGGCTCCACTAGATTTTAGTTAGGGGTATCAGACTAAAGGGGGCTCAATACAAATGCACACCACACTTTTCAGATATTTATTTGTAAAAAAAAAAATTTAAAACCATTTATCATTTTCCTCCCACTTCACAATTATGTGCCACTTTGTGTTGATCTATCACATAAAATCCCAATAAAATACATTTATGTTTTTGGTTGTAACATGACAAAATTTGGAAAATGTCAAGGGGTATGAATACTTTTTCAAGGCACTGTATGTCAGAGTTATATAAATGTATAATAATAATAGTGTGTGACTGTGGGGGGACAACAGAGTGTAAGCTCCTCTGGTGAAAAGACTAACATGAACAGCTCAGTGTTCCACACGTAGCACTGCAGAATATATCAGAGCTATATAAACATATAACAATAATATATTGAGTGACTGTAATGGGACAATAGAGTGTAAGCTCCTCTGGTGCAGATACTGTTGTCAATGGCTGAGTATTCTCTATACAGCATTTCAGATTATGTCAGAGCTATGTAAATATAGAAGAACAATAGTGAGTGACTGTGGGGGGACAATAGATTGTAAGCTTCTCTAGTGGACAGACTAATATAAACAGCTCAGTGTTCTATGCGCAGCACTGTGGAATAGGTCAGAGCTATATAAATGTATAATAATAATAATAATAATAATAGTGTGTGACTGTGGGGGGACAATAGATTGTAAGCTCCTCTGGTGCCCTGCTCTGTACAGCACTGTGGTATATGTCAGAGCTACTGTATATAAATGTAAAATAATATAGTGTATATAATAATTGTGTGTGACTGGGGGGGGGGGGGGCAATAGATTGTAAGCTTCTCTGATGCAAAGACTAAAATGAACAGCTCAGTGTTCTATGCGCAGCACTGCGGTATATGTCAGAGCTATATAAATGTATAATAATATTAGTTAGATGACCAGTGGCTCATAAGTGCTGCCCAATCTCTGTACAGAACTGCGGTATATGTCATAACAATAATGGTGTGCGATTGTCGGAGGACGTTAAAGTGTAAGCTCCTCAGGTGCAGATCCTGATGTCAACAGCTCATTTTTTTCGGCACATTACAGCACTGTTGTATATGTCAGAGCTGTATAATAATAATAATAATAATAATAACAACAACATGTGCGGGGGGACAATAGAGTGTAAGCTCCTCAGGTGCAGATCCTGATGTCAACAGCTCAGTTTTTTCGGCACAGTACAGCACTGTCGTATATGTCGGAGCTGTATAATAATAATAATAATAATAATAATATGTGTGGGGGGACAATAGAGTGTAAGCTCCTCTGGTACAGAGACTGTTGTCAGTGGCTCAGTGTTCTTTGTACGGCATTTTGGAATATGTCAGAGCTATATAAATATATAATACTAACGTTGCGTGATGGTGGAGGGACATTAGAGTGTAAGCTTTTCTGGTGCAGAGACCCATGTGCCTGATGAGCGGTTTCCTGTACAGCACTATGGAATATGTCAGCGCTATATATTAAAATAATATTAAAAACAGAAGTATTTTCATCCTTTGAAATATACCTGGGCTGGGACTCTCCCACACCACTGACCGCTCCGGCTTCTCTAGTTGGGTCACGTCCTCCTCCACCACCTCACGGATCCATAGGGAGATGTCAGGGTTAAACATCGGGGCTCCTAGGAAGGACAGATATATATATTGGTCTGATTGTGGGCAGTAGTGATAACAGAAGTATCCTGGTACAGCCGTGTCCATATTAAAGCATAGAAAGCTCTTAGTTTGCAGTGTATGAGGTGTAATATTGAAAAGGTTAAAGGGTTGTGGGTTATCACAGACCTATAATAAAGCTTTACCGGCTGTGATGACATTATGGTTCTTGTGTTCTGGGATCTTCCCTCCGGCCGGTGAAGACTCTTTCACCCCCTCCACTCTCAGCAGCTGCTCTGGGTTCAGGATGGCGTATCCTGGGGGGAGGGGGGCAGAGATTGAGAGATATATTATATTTTGCAGTATAAACCAAAGAAAACCTGTATAATCAGCCATCCTGGAAATAGAGACCTGTGAGAAATGAATAGGCATGGGTCAAGTGTTCTCACCTCGAAGATCCTGGATTGTTTGACCCAAGTCATTCAAGTCACCCATAATGGCGGAGACCACATGACTAATGGCTGGACAATGGTCACATGACTGGGTCAGACATATACGGGGCTCTGGAATTTCCAGCCTTGGCCTGGACCGCTTATTTTGCCAATTGACTTGCCAACCTCTGTGTATTTCTGACCTTGATTCTGCATTTTAGTGCCTCCCAGCTTGACTCTTACCCAACCCGGCTGGTGACTCCACTCCACTAACAACTGAACTTAGTGTATCCTCCGTGTACTACCAGCTATACATCCGCTCATCTGATACCAGCGCCCCAAATTTCAGTCTTCAGTTTCTGCACCTTGGAACTTACACCCTTCCATCGCCCCTATCTCAACTTCCAAATTGTGCTCAGATTGGAATAGTGCAAGAAGCCGCCCTCGTCACCTCATACAGGTACATACACACCTAACCGAAATGTATAGCCAGGTGCTGGACCTCCACATCCCCTTGGTCAAGAACAAGCCCCCGGCCTGCTGACTGGACAGTGATAGAGCAGAACCCGATTCTGCCTCTTCTCTGCCGTGAGTTACTACAGGCCAATATCCAGACAAAATCTGATTCATTCAAAATTTCCTGATTTCTCTAACAAAAACCTAAAACTTGGCCGATTGGTGTTTTTCTATATCTACTCGAAGTTTAAAAGGAACAAAAAATCCTGGCAGTTGTCAAGTACCAGTGCTCAGACCCCCACTCCTGCAATGGAAGCGCTCTCACCCATGGACAGCAGGGCAGCGTGAATCTCCCTCATCACATTCTTGTACAGCTCCTTCTGCCAGTCCTCCAGAGCACCCCACTCCTTAGCCGAGAAGCAGGCCGACACATCATGGAAGGTCACCAGGGCCTGGAAAGGGAGAAAAAAATCCAAGACCGTCAGCGGAGACACTGAGCAGACTTCAGCTACTCACCAATGGTCATTTTCATGCAGAATTCAGGGACCATTCAATCCAGGTGCCATTAGACAAACAGCTCACCATCAAAGGTCTACTGAGGGCCGCATTAGGTATATTCAGAGACCTATTAGGTCTACTCAGAGCCCCATTAGGTCTACTCAGAGCCCCTTTAGGTCTACTCAGAGCCCCTTTAGGTCTACTCAGAGCCCCTTTAGGTCTACTCAGAGCCCCTTTAGGTCTACTCAGAGCCCCATTAGGTCTACTGAGGGCTCCATTAGGTCTACTGAGGGCTCCATTAGGTCTACTGAGCGCTCCATTAGGTCTACTGTGCGCTCCATTAGGTCTACTGAGCGCTCCATTAGGTCTACTCAGAGCCCCATTAGGTCTACTCAGAGCCCCATTAGGTCTACTGAGGGCTCCATTAGGTCTACTGAGCGCTCCATTAGGTCTACTCAGAGCTCCATTAGGTCTACTGAGGGCTCCATTAGGTCTACTGAGGGCCCCATTAGGTCTACTGAGGGCTCCATTAGGTCTACTGAGAGTCAGATTAGCAATACTGAGGGCCGCATTATGTCTACTAAGGGGTCGCATTAGGTCTAATGAGGGATACATTAGGTCTACTGAGGGCCACATGTTTACGGAGATTCAGATAAGCTCTACTGAGGGCCACAATATGTCTACTGAGGACCGCATTATGTCTACTGAGATTCAGATTAGCTCTACTGAGGGCTGCATTTTGTCCACTGAGGGCCACATTATGTCTACCGAGAGTCAGATTAACTTTACTGAGGGAAGCATTATGTCTACTGAGGGATGCATTTTGTCTGAGGGCCACATTATGTCTACCGAGAGTCAGATTAACTTTACTGAGGGCCGCATTATGTCTACTGAGAGTCAGATTACCTCTACTGAGGGCCGCATTATTTCTACTGAGGGCTACATTATGTCTACTGAGAGTCAGATTACGTCTACTAAGGGCCGCATTATGTCTGTTGATTGCCACACTGTGTCTATTTAGGGCCTCGTTCGGTCTACTGAGAGCTGCATTATGTCTGCTGAGGGCCACACTGTGTCTGTTTAGAGCCTTGCAGGGTCTACTGAGGGCCGCATTATGTCTCCAAAGGATCGCAGCTACTTACTTCCAAAAACGAATAATGCAACTGTAGTATTTTGGAACTTTAACCCTTTAAACTGTGCTTAAAACGGGTTGTGGCGCCTTGAGCCGGTGGGCGGGGCTCCTGATCTCACCACACTATGACTGGCTGCACAATGCTGCATTAGGTCTGAGAGCCACATTAGGTCTACTGAGGGCTGAATTAGGCTTGCAGAGAGCCACACTGTGTCTATGGAGGGCCGCATTAGGTCTGCTGAGGGTCGCATCAGGTCTACTGTGGGCCATACCTACTTACTTCCAGAAATGGATAATAGTATCTTGGAACGTAACCCCCTTTACACCAGGTGGAGCCACGCTTTAAATGGGCTGTGCTGCCCCAAGCCGGTAGGTGGGGCTTCCAATCTTGCCTGGGATTGGCTGTAAAATGCTTAAGTCATCGTAAGCCCTGCCTACCAACTCCCGATGATCAGTAGTTGAGTGTGAACTGTCAGTAAAAGCTCGGTCACAGTTCTTCGGGCTCTGATGTAGCGATCCCAGAACAAGACAGTGCCGCATATATGTGGCCCCCAGGGCTTTAAAGGAGAAGTTCACCTTCGGAACACCTTACATCTTCTACTCGAATTTAGGGTGAAACATGTTTCAGCCACAGCTGCCTCTCCCTTGGGGGCAGAGGGAGCAGAAAGTAGAACATGTGGGTGCGGGGAACAGCGGATGCGGGGCGCTGAACCCCTGTCTGCTCTTTTTTCTTTATTTTTTTTACTGTTGTCTGTTTTCCAATTAAGTCCCTCTCACTGTCCTGTGAAAACATGCAGCATGTTCATTTTGATTTGAAATGTTCTTTTGGATATCTGGGTGTAAAAATAAAAAAATAAGAGGTAAACCATTTTCTATGACTGCTCATACATACTCCTTATACAGCCTATCTAGATCTGCCTTCATAAAAAGAACTCCAAACACCTGAGCACCTGTTCCAGAAGAATATTGGTGCCGTGACTCAGGGAACTTCTCGTGTGTGAATAATGACAACATACGCATTGTTATAGAACGGCACAAACAGGCAAACTGATGGCACTTATGAGTTTCCTTACCCGGACTGAGACCTGCTGGGGGAGGATTGCCGGGTCCAACGGACAGGGATCAGGATCCGCCAACTCCGACATGACAGCCAATGTGATGCTGAGGGAACAAGTGTCTGTTAGATCTGTCTGTCCTGGGGAATCCAATACTGCATCATACTGACACCCACAGCATCACCTCTTTCCAGGTTTGGGGTTCAGTTGGGTGTTCTGCGGTCTATGGTGTTGGGGTGCAAGATGTAGTGGGGTGTTATGGGGTGTAGTAGGGGGCTGTGTAGGGTGCTATGGAATGTCAGTCAGGCGTTGGGGTATCAGCTGTCACCTCTCTCCAGATTTGGGGTTCTGGGGAGTAGGAGGGGGTTTTGAAGGGTGTAAAGGGATATCATGGTTTTGGGGTGTCATCTGTCTAGGAAGTAGTGGGGTGTAGTAGGGGGCTGTATAGGGTATAATGGGGTATGTCAGTCGGGTGTTAGATGTCACCTGTCTCTAGTTTTTAGGTACAGTCGGATGTTGGGGTGTCAGTTGTCACCTCTCCCCAGGTTTGGGGTTCAGTCGGGTAGGAGAGTGTTGTGAAAGGTATACCATGATCTTGGGGTGTCAGCTGTCTATACTGTTGGGGTGCAGGATGTAGTGGGGTGTTTGGGGGTGTAGTAGGGGGCTGTGTAGGGTGCTACGGAATTTGTCAGTCGTGCGTTGGGGTGTCAGCTATCACCTCCCTCCAGGTTTGGGGTTCAGTTAGGTGTTCTGGGGAGTAGGAGGGGGTTGTGAAGAGTGTAAAGGGATATCATGGTTTTGGGGTGTCAGCTATCACCTGTTTAGGGTGTAGTGGGCTTTATATGGGGGCTGTGTAGGTATAATGGGGTATGTCAGTCGGATGTGAGCTGTCACCTCTCTCCAGTTTTGGGGTACATTTGGGTGTTGGGCTTTCAGTTGTCATCTGTCTCCAGTTTTGGGGTGCAGTTGGGTGTTGGGGTGTCAGCTGTCACCTCTCCCCAGGTTTAGGGTTTAGTCAGGTGTTCAGGGGTGTAGGAGAGGGTTGTGAAGAGTATACTATGGTTTTGGGGTGTCAGCTGTCACCTGTCTATAATGTTGGGGTACAAAATGTAGTGGGGTGTTATGGGGTGTAGTAGGGGGCTGTGTATGGTCTAATAGGGTATGTCAGGTGTTGGGGTGTCAGCTGTCCCCTCTCCCCAGGTTTGGGGTTCAGTCGGGTGTTCCGAGGAGTAGGAGAGGGTTGTGAAAGGTATACCATGGTTTTGGGGTGTCAGCTGTCACCTGTCTATACTGTTGGGGTGCAGAATGTAGTGGGTGTTATGGGGTGTAGTAGGGTGCTATGGAATGTCAGTCAGGTTTTGGGGTGTCAGCTATCACCTCTCTCCAGATTTGGGGTTCTGCTGGGTGTTCTGGGGAGTAGGACAGGGTTTTGAAGGGTGTAAAGGGATATCACGGTTTTGGGGTGTCAGCTGTCTAGGAAGTAGTGGGGTGTAGTGGGAGCCTGTATAGGGTATAATGGGGTATGTCAGTCTGGTGTTAGATGTCACTTTTCTCTAGTTTTTGGGTACAGTCGGATGTTGGTGTGTCAGCTGTCACCTCTCCCCAGGTTTGGGGTTCAGTCTGGTGTTCCGGGGAGTAGGAGAGGGTTGTGAAAGTTATACCTTAGTTTTATACCATGGGGTGTCCGCTGTCACCTTTCTCCAGGTTTGGGGTTCAGTTGGGTGTTCTGGGGAGTAGGAGGGGGTTGTGAAGAGTGTAAAGGTATACCAATGGTTATGGGGTGTCAGCTGTCACCAGTCTATATTGTTGGGGTGCAGAATGTAGTGGGGTGTAATAGGGGACTGTAGGGTGTAATGGGGTATGTCAGTCAGGTGTTAGGGGTGTCCGCTGTCCTCTCTTTCCAGGTTTGGGGTTCAGTCGGCTGTTCTGAGGTGTAGGAGAGGGTTGTGAAGGGTATACCATGGTTTTGGGGTGTCACCTGTCTATACTGTTGGGGTGCAAGATGTAGTGGAGTGCAGTAGGGGGCTGTGTAGGGTGTAATGGGGTAAGTGAGTCGGGTGTTGGGGTGTCAGCTTCACCCCTCTCCAGGTTTACGGTTCAGTTGGGTGTTCTGGGGTGTAGGAGGGAGTAAAGGGATATCATGGATTTGGGGTGTCAGCTGTCACCTATCTAGGATAGTAGTTGGCTGTGCAGGGTGTAAAGGGGGATATCATTCGGGTGTCACCTCTCTCCAGTTTTGGGGTACAGTCGGTGAAAGGAAACATATCTTTCACTGTCAGTTGTCATTGGTCTCCAGTTTTGGTGTACAGCAGGGGGCTATACAGGGTATGGGGTGTCACCTCTCAGTTTTGGGGTGTAGTAGGTTGTCATGATGATATGGAGGTGTCAGCTCTCAGTTTTGGGGTGTAGTAGGGTGTCATGAGGATATGGTGGTGTCAGCTCTCAGTTTTGGGGTGTAGTAGGGAGTCATGAGGATATGGTGGTGTCAGCTCTCAGTTTTGGGGTGTAGTAGGGAGTCATGAGGATATGGAGGTGTCAGCTCTCAGTTTTGGGGTGTAGTAGGGTGTCATGAGGATATGGAGGTGTCAGCTCTCAGTTTTGGGGTGTAGTAGGGTGTCATGAGGATATGGAGGTGTCAGCTCTCAGTTTTGGGGTGTAGTAGGGTGTCATGAGGATATGGAGGTGTCAGCCCTCAGTTTTGGGGTGTAGTAGGGTGTCATGAGGATATGGAGGTGTCAGCTCTCAGTTTTAGGGTGTATTAGGGTGTCATGAGGATATGGAGGTGTCAGCTCTCAGTTTTGGGGTGTAGTAAGGTGTCATGAGGATATGGAGGTGTCAGCTCTCAGTTTTGGGGTGTAGTAGGTTGTCATGAGGATATGGAGGTGTCAGCTCTCAGTTTTGGGGTGTAGTAGGGAGTCATGAGGATATGGAGGTGTCAGCTCTCAGTTTTGGGGTGTAGTAGGGTGTCATGAGGATATGGAGGTGTCAGCTCTCAGTTTTGGGGTGTAGTAGGGTGTCATGAGGATATGGAGGTGTCAGCTCTCAGTTTTGGGGTGTAGTAGGGTGTCATGAGGATATGGAGGTGTCAGCCCTCAGTTTTGGGGTGTAGTAGGGTGTCATGAGGATATGGAGGTGTCAGCTCTCAGTTTTAGGGTGTATTAGGGTGTCATGAGGATATGGAGGTGTCAGCTCTCAGTTTTGGGGTGTAGTAAGGTGTCATGAGGATATGGAGGTGTCAGCTCTCAGTTTTGGGGTGTAGTAGGTTGTCATGAGGATATGGAGGTGTCAGCTCTCAGTTTTGGGGTGTAGTAGGTTGTCATGAGGATATGGAGGTGTCAGCTCTCACCTCGCTCCAGTGCTTTAGCCTCCTAAGCAGAAAACATTGGGAAAGCAGCTCATATCTGCTGCGCATGCGCAGTGCCAGTCCGCCGGGCAGCTTGCCGATGGGCGCTTGGCGTTTCGCGCATGCGCAGTCAGGCCGGCGTCCGCACTGCCTCTCTTGGCCATATTTAATCTGGGCGGACTGATCTAAGTGGTGTGTGGGCGGAAGTCGTCTACCCGTCCCTGCCTTTACGCGTCCGCAGTGCCCCTGGTCCCCGCCTCTCTCTATTAGCATGTCAGCGCGGATCTCACAGGGGAATAAGCCGAGCTCCAGCTGAAGAATGACGGAAAAAAGAAATCAAAAATCTCTAAGCTCGGCTTCTCCTCTGAGAGATCCGGAGTCGGAGCATGCGCACATTGCGGCGGGGCGATCCTGCACCGGAGATCATACTCCTCCCCACAATGTATCGTCACGCGGAGGCTGTGCGGGTTCTCAGGGGGGGGAGGGGGTATTAATGTGGAATAATAGCAGGGGGGTCAGGGGTTGCTCTCCCGACCCGCCTCCTCCTCTGAGCATCCGAGGAATGTATTGTGATTCTCAATCCCTCCACCCCCAAAATAAAACCTCATAAACATCCTGCGCACAAGTGTCAGATTTGTATAATAATCTGTAGTGGTAAGGAGTATATAATGTACAACATAGTGTATAGGGTGTAGTGGTAAGGAGTATGTAATGTACAACATAGTGTATAGGGTGTAGTGGTAAGGAGTATATAATGTACAACATAGTGTATAGGGTGTAGTGGTAAGGACTATGTAATGTACAACATAGTGTATAGGGTGTAGTGGTAAGGAGTATGTAATGTACAACACAGTGTATAAGGTGTAGTCATATGGAATATGTAATATATAACACAGTAAATAGAATGCAATGGTGAGGAGTATGTAATGTATAACACAGTGTATAGGCTGTAGTGATATGAAGTATGTAATAGAATAGTATATAGGGCAAGATGCTATTGGAATATATAATATAGTATATGGGGTGCAGTGGTAAATAGCATATGTAAGTGGTATATAGAGTATACAGCACAGTATATAGGGTGCAGTGGTATATAGAGTATACAGTATATAGGGTGCAGTGGTATATAGAGTATACAGTATATAGGGTGCAGTGGTATATAGAGTATACAGTATATAGGGTGCAGTGGTATATAGAGTATACAGTATATAGGGTGCAGTGGTATGTAGAGTATATAGCACAGTATATAGGGTGCAGAGGTATATAGAGTATACAGCACAGTATATAGGGTGCAGTGGTATATAGATTGTACATAACAGTATATAGGGTGCAGTGGTATATAGAGTATACAGCATATAGGGTGCAGTGGTATATAGAGTATATAGGGTGCAGTGGTATATAGAGTATACAGCATATAGGGTGCAGTGGTATATAGAGTATATAGGGTGCAGTGGTATATAGAGTATACAGTATATAGGGTGCAGTGGTATATAGAGTATACAGCACAGTATATAGGGTGCAGTGGTATATAGAGTATACAGTATATAGGGTACAGTGGTATATAGAGTATATAGGGTGCAGTGGTATATAGAGTATACAGTATATAGGGTGCAGTGGTATATAGAGTATATAGGGTGCAGTGGTATATAGAGTATACAGTATATAGGGTGCAGTGGTATATAGAGTATACAGCACAGTATATAGGGTGCAGTTGTATATAGAGTATACAGTATATAGGGTACAGTGGTATATAGAGTATACAGCACAGTATATAGGGTGCAGTTGTATATAGAGTATACAGTATATAGGGTGCAGTGGTATATAGAGTATTCAGTATATAGGGTGCAGTGGTATATAGTGTATACAGTATATAGGGTGCAGTGGTATATAGAGTATACAGCACAGTATATAGGGTGCAGTGGTATATAGAGTATACAGCACAGTATATAGAGTGGAGTGGTATATAGAGTATACAGCACAGTATATAGGGTGCAGTGGTATATGGAGTATACAGCACAGTATATAGGGTGCAGTGGTATATAGAGTATACAGCACAGTATATAGGGTGCAGTTGTATATAGAGTATACAGTATATAGGGTGCAGTGGTATATAGAGTATTCAGTATATAGGGTGCAGTGGTATATAGAGTATACAGCACAGTATATAGGGTGCAGTGGTATATAGTGTATACAGTATATAGGGTGCAGTGGTATATAGAGTATTCAACACAGTATATAGGGTGCAGTGGTATATAGAGTATTCAACACAGTATATAGGGTGCAGTGGTATATAGAGTATACAGCACAGTATATAGGGTGGAGTGGTATATAGAGTATACAGCACAGTATATAGGGTGCAGTGGTATATGGAGTATACAGCACAGTATATAGGGTGCAGTGGTATATAGAGTATACAGCACAGTATATAGGGTGCAGTGGTATATGGAGTATACAGCACAGTATATAGGGTGCAGTGGTATATGGAGTATACAGCACAGTATATAGGGTGCAGTGGTATATGGAGTATACAGCACAGTATATAGGGTGCAGAGGTATATAGAGTATACAGCACAGTATATAGGGTGCAGAGGTATATAGTGTATACAGCTCAGTATATAGGGTGCAGAGGTATATAGAGTATACAGCACAGTATATAGGGTGCAGTGGTATATAGATTGTACAGCACAGTATATAGGGTGCAGAGGTATATAGAGTATACAGCACAGTATATAGGGTGCAGAGATATATAGTGTATACAGCTCAGTATATAGGGTGCAGAGATATATAGTGTATACTGCACAGGGTGTAGAGTTGTGTGAGAGAAGGCTGGCATACACAAGCCTTGCACCCCCGGGGAGGGGAGGAGTCATACATGACACACCTCCCGGTAGAAGATTCACTGACAAACTCTGCCCCTTCGGGTAACCCCGGCCGAGAGCATGCTGGGAGGTATACCTGAGGTGACGTCACTCCTCTGCTCTGTGCTGGACTCTGAGGGGAGAATGTTTGGACAGAGACTGAGGGAAGTGGCGTCGAGAGCCAGCGTTTATCTGGTCTCCGGGAAGATGGCTGCCTGTTCTGTTATTATTGACGCCCTCTATCAACAGCACATCGTACGGAAGATTCGTATGCGCATGCGCGAATGTTACCTCAAGACAGCATCTACGCATGCGCAGTTCCGTATGTGGCGCTGCTGGGCTAGTTTCTGAGTGCGGAGATCCCACCGGTAACCCTGAGGCCCCGCCCACACAGGTAGGTCATGTGCTCTGATAACGAAAGGTTGCCTGGGCGAAGGCTGGTGACTGATAAATGATGCATTGAGGGACCCCCTGCATACCCTACTACGCTGTGCTTTGTAGGTGAATATATTGGGGGTCCTAACACCAACTGGGGATGGCAACACTGAGCATACCAAACCAATCTGTAACAGTACAACACAGGCCATTCAGGGTGACGGTTCCCTCCGTTCCCTGTTCTGCAAGCTGCATTGAAGGTGTCCTGGGGGTGCTCACTGTACACTCCATAAACAAGCACGCCCCCACAAATTGGGGTTGCCACCTGTCCAGGATTTAGAGGCGGCTCACAGACGGAGAGGAGGACACCGGAGCAGAGAGGAGAGCAGATAGTAGGCTGCTGATGACAGGCATGTAAACTGACCACGATGTCCGGTCTCGGCAGCCTTCATACACCGTGGTCAGTTTACAGAGGGAAGGGTGGAAACTGGCAGGATCAGCCAGGTTTTTTTTAGGTGTTACAGGGGGCCAAATGACACAGGACAAGCACTGTGTTATATAACATGTTTTAAAGGTGCGGGATCCATTTTTTATTCCGGGTTAACAAACACTTTAAGGTGACAGGAGAATTGGAGAAGATAGTGAGTGTGTGGGGGGGAGGGGAGTCTGCAGCCTGTTTACAGCTGACAGGTACATACCCTCCGCACTCCTCTCCTGTACGTACATACTACCCCGTCATACCCTCCGCACTCCTCTCCTGTACGTACATACTACCCCGTCATACCATCCGCACTCCTCTCCTGTACGTACATACTACCCCGTCATACCCTCCGCACTCCTCTCCTGTACATACATACTACCCCCGTCATACCCTCCGCACTCCTCTCCTGTACGTACATACTACCCCCGTCATACCCTCCGCACTCCTCTCCTGTACGTACATACTACCCCCGTCATACCCTCCGCACTCCTCTCCTGTACGTACATACTACCCCCGTCATACCCTCCGCACTCCTCTCCTGTACGTACATACTACCCCCGTCATACCCTCCGCACTCCTCTCCTGTACGTACATACTACCCCCGTCACACCCTCCGCACTCCTCTCCTGTACGTACATACTACCCCGTCATACCCTCCGCACTCCTCTCCTGTACATACATACTACCCCCGTCATACCCTCCGCACTCCTCTCCTGTACGTACATACTACCCCCGTCATACCCTCCGCACTCCTCTCCTGTACGTACATACTACCCCCGTCATACCCTCCGCACTCCTCTCCTGTACGTACATACTACCCCCGTCATACCCTCCGCACTCCTCTCCTGTACGTACATACTACCCCCGTCATACCCTCCGCACTCCTCTCCTGTACGTACATACTACCCCCCTCATACCCTCCGCACTCCTCTCCTGTACGTACATACTACCCCCGTCATACCCTCCGCACTCCTCTCCTGTACGTACATACTACCCCCGTCATACCCTCCGCACTCCTCTCCTGTACGTACATACTACCCCGTCATACCCTCCGCACTCCTCTCCTGTACGTACATACTAAAATCGTCATACCCTCCGCACTCCTCTCCTGTACGTACATACTACCCCCCTCATACCCTCCGCACTCCTCTCCTGTACGTACATACTACCCCCGTCATACCCTCCGCACTCCTCTCCTGTACGTACATACTACCCCGTCATACCCTCCGCACTCCTCTCCTGTACGTACATACTAAAATCGTCATACCCTCCGCACTCCTCTCCTGTACGTACATACTACCCCCCTCATACCCTCCGCACTCCTCTCCTGTACGTACATACTACCCCCGTCATACCCTCCGCACTCCTCTCCTGTACATACTGCCCCCCGTCATACCCTCCGAACTCCTCTCCTGTACATACTGCCCCCCCGTCATACCCTCCGCACTCCTCTCCTGTACATACTGCCCCCCCGTCATACCCTCTGCACTCCTCTCCTGTATATACTGCCCCCCCGTCATACCCTCCGCACTCTTCTCCTGTACATACTGCCCCCCGTCATACCCTCCGCACTCCTCTCCTGTACATACTGCCCCCCCGTCATACCCTCCGCACTCCTCTCCTGTACATACTGCCCCCCCGTCATACCCTCCGCACTCCTCTCCTGTACATACTGCCCCCCCGTCACACCCTCCGCACTCCTCTCCTGTACATACTGCCCCCCCGTCACACCCTCCGCACTCCTCTCCTGTACATACTGCCCCCGTCATACCCTCCGCACTCCTCTCCTGTACATACTGCCCCCGTCATACCCTCCGCACTCTTCTCCTGTACATACTGCCCCCCCCCGTCAGACGCTCCGCACTCCTCTCCTGTACATACTGCCTCCGCACTCCTCTCCTGTACTTACTGCCCCCGTCATATCCTCCACACTCCTCTCCTGTACGTACATACTACCCCGTCATACCCTCCGCACTCCTCTCCTGTACGTACATACTACCCCCGTCATACCCTCCGCACTCCTCTCCTGTACGTACATACTACCCCCGTCATACCCTCCGCACTCCTCTCCTGTACATACTGCCCCCGTCATACCCTCCGAACTCCTCTCCTGTACATACTGCCCCCCCCGTCATACCCTCCGCACTCCTCTCCTGTACATACTGCCCCCCCCCGTCATACCCTCTGCACTCCTCTCCTGTATATACTGCCCCCCCGTCATACCCTCTGCACTCCTCTCCTGTATATACTGCCCCCCCGTCATACCCTCCGCACTCTTCTCCTGTACATACTGCCCCCCCCTGGTCATACCCTCCGCACTCTTCTCCTGTACATACTGCCCCCCCCTGGTCATACCCTCCGCACTCTTCTCCTGTACATACTGCCCCCCCCGTCATACCCTCCGCACTCCTCTCCTGTACATACTGCCCCCCCCGGTCACACCCTCCGCACTCCTCTCCTGTACATACTGCCCCCCGTCATACCCTCCACACTCCTCTCCTGTAAATACTGCCCCCCCCCCCCGTCAGACGCTCCGCACTCCTCTCCTGTACATACTGCCTCCGCACTCCTCTCCTGTACTTACTGCCCCCGTCATATCCTCCACACTCCTCTCCTGTACATACTGCCCCCCGCCATACCCTCCGCACTCCTCTCCTGTACATACTGCCCCCCGTCATACCCTCCGACTCCTCTCCTGTACATACTGCCCCCCGTCATATCCTCCGCACTCCTCTCCTGTACATACTGCCCCCCGTCATACCCTCCGACTCCTCTCCTGTACATACTGCCCCCGTCATAACCTCCGCACTCCTCTTCTGTACATACTGCCCCCCGTCATACCCTCCGCACTCCTCTCCTGTACACACTGCCCCCCGTCATACCCTCAGCACTCCTCTCCTGTACACACTGCCCCCCGTCATACCCTCCGCACTCCTCTCCTGTACACACTGCCCCCTGTCATACCCTCCGCACTCCTCTCCTGTACACACTGCCCTCCGTCATACCCTTCGCACTCCTCTCCTGTACACACTGCCCCCCGTCATACCCTCTGCACTCCTCTCCTGTACATACTGCCCCCCGTCATACCCTCCGCACTCCTCTCCTGTACATACTGCCCCCCGTCATACCCTCCACACAAGGGATGTGTGGCCAGGGATGTCGGTATACATACCATACATTCCTGGCCACACAACCATTCTTATATAATAGCCTATTGAATGTGTTCTGCAGGGGAGGCATCTGTCTATTGGAACAGGTGCATCCCAGCTACTACCTCCTGTACAATGCCTGGTGAACCTCGAGAACACAGCACTCAGCCTGTGAAGTCTCTGTAAACCTCCTATATAGCCCATGCAAAAAAAGGAGTAAGGCCGGTGCCATGAAAGTCGGCAAAAACATTGTTTTATTATTGCATGTAAACAATATTTTAAAAGAAAGCCAACACGTTTCGGCCATCAGGCCTTAATCATGGCTAACAAATAAGTGACACAAAACAGCAGGGCGAACTCTGTCTGTATACATCCCTGGCCACACAACTATTCTTATATAATAGCCTATTGAATGTGTTCTGCAGGGGTGGGCTCTGTCTATATACAGTACATTCCTGGCCACACAATTTTTCTCATATAATAGCCTATTGAATGTGTTCTGCATGGGCGGGTTTTGTCTGTACACATTCCTGGCCACACAACCATTCTTATATAATAGCCTATTGAATGTGTTCTGCAGGGGCAGGTCAGTCTATATACATCCCTGGCCACACAACCATTCTTATATAATAGCCTATCGAATGTGTTCTGCAGGGGCGGGTTTTGTCTGTACACATTCCTGGCCACACAACCTTTCTCATATAATAGCCTATCGAATGTGTTCTGCAGGAGCGGGTCAGTCTATATACATTCCTGGCGACACAACCATTCTCATTTAATAGCCTATTGAATGTGTTCTGCATGGGCGGGCTCTGTCTATATACATTCCTGGCCATACAACCTTTCTCATATAATAGCCTATTGAATGTGTTCTGCATGGGCGGTCTCTATCGGCGGTCTCTATCTATATACATCCCTGGCCACACAACTATTCTTTTTTTCAAATATTTTATTTAACCAAAAGAAGGCAGTAACCATGTCAACAGGACATCATTCGTATTGAGTCATACACCATAATACAGTAAATGGAATACAAACATGTGAAGGGTACAATCAATGATGGATATATCAAATTCACCTAAAACTCTCCATCCCCTTCCTAGGAACCTTTATATGGTGCAAGTCTGTAATAGCCTTTTGAATGTGTTCTGCAGGAGCGGGCTCAATCTATACATCCTTGGCCACACAACCATTCCTCTCAGTGCTCTGTAAACATGCACGCTCTGCTGGGCCACACAACCATGGAAGTGACTGCAAATAGGCTGCAGGAGATCAGAGGCCGATATGCAACACTAAAGCAGAATTCCAATCAAATAAGAAAAAAAAATATGAAGTAACCCATTAACGATATAATAATAAATCAGCTGAAATATTGCCCTTCAGTCCAGAGATTTCCCCTGTAGTACTTTTTTTTTTTTTTTTACCGCCAGATGCCCTCAGTCTGATAGCCAACATTATTCAACCCACTTCCTCTGAGCCCATGCCCCTTGGACCCACCCCTAACCTGCAACTGGAAAGTGAAAGGAGAAGCAGCACAGTGATGAGCTCATCTCTCTGTCATTCTGCTCTCTCGTCCTATCAGCATGCTTTTTGTCAGAACATGAACTGATTAACTCCTTGTGCTGCTTCCTCCTCTGACACACCAGCCCCACTGTACAAGGACTGTAATAGACTGATACCGGGTCATATTCAGTTACACTGCTTGCATTTAAAAAAATAAATTTATATTGATGCATTATTGATTACAGAGAGGCATTAATTCATGTCCTTTTATATTTAATCAGAGATCCGCTTTAATATTTTCCTCCCTCTGTGCTTTAGGTGGCACCAGCGCCTTCTGGGGAGAGTCCGGAGAAGAGCCTGTGGGGTCGGAGACTCAGGATGAACGCCTCCCAGCGGGTAGGTTACCTGCTGCCATCATGTTAGAGAGTGTTTTAGTGCCCGCCACCCCACAGGTGCCTGACAGGTAGCAGACCCAGCAGGCTGCACACAGAGTGCCAGTGGGCCGCAAGCCACCCGTGGGGCACCAGCGTAAGGTCATTGGCCATAGTAGCTGAATATGCCTGTGTATACTGGTGTACAGGGTGCAGTAGAAGGGAGTATGTAATGTACAACATACCGTAGCATAGAGAGTTCAGTGATCAGGAGTATGTAACATAGGATATAGGGTGCAGCGGTAAGAAGTATGTAATGTATACCATATAGGTGTATAGGTAAGGAGTATGTAATGTACAACAAAGCATATAGGGTGTAGTGGTAAGGAGTATTTAAATTGTAATTTCAGCTTTGCAGAAAACCTGTAAGGTGACCTCTAGCAGAGTTCACAGGCAGGGATTCCCAGATTACACACACTGTAATAAACATCGGGAGACCTGAACACCTATCACAGTATATACAGAGAAGGAACTCCCCCTGTGTGAGAGAAGTAGAGCAGACAGACATGTACCCTCCCTTGACTCATGTAGTGGGAGAACAGACTTGCAGGACATGCAGGGACAGAGAAGAGGCTGAACTGACATCGCTGGCCACACAGCCATACTTATATATTGGCCCATTGAATGCATTCTGCAGGGGCGGGCTCAGTCTATGGGCTACACTACCATTAATGTGTAATGGCCTACTAAAGATGTTCTCTAGGGGCGGGCTTAGGCTATACATCCTGGGTCACCCTACCATTGTTGTATATTAGTCCATTGAATGTGTTCGGTTGGGGCGGGCTCACTCTATATGTCCTGGGCTACACAACCATTTCTGTGTAATGGCCCACTAAAGATGTAATGGAATGTGTTCTGCAGGGGCGGGCTCAGGCTATACATCCTGGGTTACACTATCATTCTTGTATATTGGTCCATTGAATGTGTTCCGCTGGGGCGGGCTCAGTCTATATGTCCTGGGCTACACAACCTTTCCTGTGTAATGGCCCACTAAAGATGTGAAGGAATGTGTTCTGCAGGGGTGGGCTCAGGCTATACATCCTGGGCCACATTACCATTCTTGTATAATGGCCCAATGAAGGTGTTCTGTGGGGGTGGGCTCCGTCTGAATGCTATGTTAGACATGCATGCTCTGCTGGGCCACACAACCATGGAAGTGGCTGTAAAGAGGCTGAGATGCAGCAGCACTAAAGCAACATTCCAATCAAATAGGGAAAAAATATATAACCCATTATAGATAAAATAATAAAAACAGCTTTTGCTACAAAATTGCTCTTCAGTCCAGAGATTTCCCCCGCAGTGCTTTATTTCTACCATTTAGATGGCCTCAGTCTGATGGCCAACATCATCAGGTCCTCTGGACCCACCCTCAGCCTGCAACTGGACAGTGAACAGAGAAGCAGCACAGTGATGAGCTCATCTTTCTGTCACTCTGCTCACTCCTCCTATCAGCATGCTTCCAGTCAGCACATTAACTGATCCTTGTGCTGTTTCTTCCTCTGACCCCGCTGTGCAAGGACTGCAATAGGCTGGGTCATTTAGTTACACCGCTTGCATCTGAAAAATATATTAATGGATGTATTACTGATTAAAGGGCGGCATTCATTTATATACTTCATATCTAACCAGAAATCTCCCTCTGTGCATTAGGTGGCGCCAACAACAGATCCGGCTTATGGGGAAATGCCAGAGAAGAGCCTGTGGGGGTGGAGACTCAGGATGAACGCCTCCCAGCGGGTAGGTTATCTGGTGCAATAGAGATCATTTCTGCGCCCGCCACCTCACAGGTGCCCAACAGGGAGTGGACTTAGCCCAGGATCCAGCGGGCTGAACACAGAGAGGCAGGGGCCGTGGGCTACCTGGGAGCCACCAGCGTAAGCTCATTGGCTGTCATAGCTGAATGTATCGCAGTCACAAAGTTCATCCAGTCTCTATGGGCACTTTAAGGCTAGGTTCACAAGTTTGAAAAGCAGTTTGTTGTGTATCGCTTTTTTTTCAGAGGGCAGCTTAGCCGTGGCTTCCAGGCATTCAGGAGGCGATCCTGCATATATATATGTATATATATATGTGTGTGTGTATATATATACTTTTTTTTTTTTTTTTACCACTTCCCGCAAAATGACGCACCCTTATACGCAAAAAATTGCTTGCGCTCAGTCGCACCTCCTGGCCAGGTGTTTGATTTCAGTGGGCTTCCCAATGCATGTGGGATGTGCAAAAAAAAAGGTGTCAGCGCAATTAATTAGCTGCTGGATCGCTTACCACTTTTACCGGCGAGCCCAGGAAAGGAACTGACCATTCGAGCGGCTGGTCACAGAGATGAACAGAGACTAGATCAGATGATTTAGGAGGACTGGAGCAACATGACGTCACTTCCATTCTAGGGTGGAAGTAAACATTTAAAAAAAATTTTTTTTTAATAAAGCAAAAGATTTTTTTTTTTTTTTGATCTTCTGCTATCAAAGGTAGAATAAAGATTTGGGGTCTTACAGACCACAGATAACTCCATAAAGAAGACCTGTCAACCCTTATTTCTATTATAGGAATATTTGCATTCCTTGTGATAGGAATAACAGTGATTAAAAAGAAAAAATACATATACACACACACATATATATATATATCTCTATCTCTATCTCTCTGGGGAAAAAATCGATTTAAATCTTGAATCGAGTTGAGAGGTCAAATCGATTCAAAATTTAAGCAAATCGATTTTTTTTTTTTTTTTCTTATCGCGCCGGTCTCGAGGAGCAGAGTTTTTAGGCGAGGCCGCGGCTTCGGCCTAGACTGGGACTTTGGCCTAGTCCGCGAGACCGGATGCCACGGACTAGGCCGAAGCTGCAGCCTCGCCTAAAAACTCTGCTTCTCGGGACTGGTGCGGTGTGCACAAAAAAAAAAAAAAAAAAACTCGATTCAAATCGTGAATCAAGTTTTTTTTTTTTTCTTTTTTAGGAGAATCGCAGATTTTTTTTTTTTTAAGAAAATCTTCCAGCCTATATATATAATATTCTGTGTTTGGTAGTTTTCTAGTAAAAAAAAAAATACAGACTTTTCCTTGTAAACAAATAGTGCCAGAAAAGGCTTGGTCTTTAAGTTAAAGAATAACTCCACTTTTGTTGAGAAAAAAAAACTTTCCCCTCTGGGTGATCTATGTACATTGCAGGGATTTTAACAAACTTTGTTGCAGATTCCTATCTTTTTGTTATTCTGAAGGTATAGCTGTTTGTTTTTCTGTGTCCATGTGCAAAATGAATGTCATTAGGAGAGACGTTATTATTATCGTTCAGCTGCTGCACCTGCAGGGTTCTAATGAAGAAAATTGCAGGTGCAACGTGAGTTCCCTTTCAGAGTATCTCGCTAAAAATGACATTTTTGTTGCAGGGGATGCCTAATATCTGACGTATCTTAGTACAGAATTCTGGGAAAATCAGTTTCACAAGCAGGAAATAACATATCTGGGGGCGTTCTGTACACATTCTTTATACAGAACACCTCCAGGTAGCCATATTGCATTGCACTTTACAGAATATTACAGAGCTGTAGATTGAAAAAGAAAGGTCAATTTTTAATAACATTCAATTACTATATGACTTGTATAGCAATTGTATATGTTATATTATTATTTATTTTTTGCAATTTTTTTTTCCTACAAAAGTGGTTACCCTTTAACCACTTCAGCCCTAGAAGGATTTACCCCCTTAATGACCGGGCCATTTTTTTTTGATACGGCACTGCGTCAATTTAACTGACAATTGTGTGGTCGTGCGATGCTGTACCCAAATAAAATTTGAGGTCCAATTTTTTTTCCCACAAATAGAGCTTTCTTTTGGTGGTATTTGATCACCTCTGCGTTTTTTATTTTTTGCGCTATAAACAAAAAAAAGACCATTTTGGAAAAAAAGATTTTTTTTTTACTTTCTGCTATAATAAATATCCAAAAAAAAAAAAAAATAGATATAAGAAAACAAATGTATTCAACAGTTTAGGCTGATGTGTAGTATTCTACATATTTTTGTTAAAAAAAAAATCGCAATAAATGTATATTGATTTTGCGCAAAAGTTATAGCATCTACAAAATAGGGGATAGATTTATGGACTTTTTATTTTTTTTAATCTTTTTACTAGTAATGGGGGTGATCTGTGATAATATAAATATATATATATATATATATATATATATATATATATATATATATATATATATATATATATATATATATATATATATATATATATATATATATATATAAATTTTTTTTTTTTTTTTTTGCGGGACTTCAACATTGCGGCGAACAGATCTGACCCCAAGTGACACTTTTTGGGGACCAGTGGCATTATTACATAGATCAGTGCTAAAAAAAATTCACTGATCAATGTATAAATGACACTGGCAGGGAAGGGGTTAACACTAGGGGGCGATCAAAGGGTTAAGTGTGTTCTAACTGTGGGGGATTGGCTCACTGGGGACAACACAGTGATCGCTGTTCCTGATCACTGGGAACAGCAGATCTCCATGTTGTTCACTGTCAGAACGGGGATCCGCCTTGTTTACATAGCCAGATCCCCGTTCTGCCTCTCCGTGTAGTGATCGTGGGTGGACGCCAGGGATCGAGTCCGCTGGAACCGCGCACGCATCGGGCGGCGCGTGCGCGCCCACAGTATTTATTTCATGAAGCGACGTACAGGTATGTCGTTTTGCGCAATAGGGCCGACCTGCCGCAGTATATGTACTGGGGCTGGTTGGCAAGTGGTTGAGCCATACACTAAAAAATCTCTTCTTTAGAGGAGCAATGCATCAGTAGGATGTTGTTCTCCTCCCTGATTGTTATCCCTTGTCTGTGTCTCGCAGGCGGCGGTGCGGTTTGTGGATGTGGCGGCCTCGTTCTCGGAGGAGGAGTGGGAGCGCCTGGAGGAGTGGAAGCGGGATCTGTATGGGAATGTGATACGGGACATACACGCCATGCTGTTAGATCTTGGTGAGTATGAGGCGGGGATGATGTGATGAGCTAGGAGTGCAGAGATAGAATACACAGAGGATGAGCGCACAGGACCCCGAGTGCCTCTTATTGGGGGGGGATCAGCACACAATAAGGCAGAGGAGACCAGGAAGGAGAGGGAAAAAATGAAGCATACAAGGGTCCAACGATTCCCAAAATAGGAATCCTGGGGGGGCACCAACTCTGACAATGATTACATGTGTGTCAGGGGAGCACCACAAGTCCCAGTGTCCAGATAGCAGCGCACAGCCAATGCAGAACTACAAGTCCCAGCCATCTCAGTGCCCAGGTCACAACACAAAGCCAATACAGAACTACAAGTCCCAGCCATCTCAGTGCCCAGATCACAACACAAAGCCAATACAGAACTGCAAGTCCCAGCCATCTCAGTGCCCAGATCACGATACAAAGCCAATACAGAACTACAAGTCCCAGCCATCTCAGTGCCCAGATCACAATACAAAGCCAATACAGAACTACAAGTCCCAGCCATCTCAGTGCCCAGATCACAGCACACAGGCCAATACAGAACTGCAAGTCCCAGCCATCTCAGTGCCCAGATCACAACACACAGCCAATACAGAACTACAAGTCCCAGCTATCTTGGTATGCAAAAAGCAGCACACAGCCAATGCAGAACTACAATTCCCAGCCACCTCAGTATCAAAATAGCAGCATGCAGTCTACATAGAACTACAAGTCTCAGAAGTTCTAAGCTGCTTCTTTAAAGTGGTTCTTAAATCATAGCGCTGTTTGCCTTAAGGCATTCCCTGCATGAAGTTAAAAATGTCCCACTAGCTCTCTCCCTCCAACTGTTAAACTGTTATCTGCCTCCACTCACTGAGCCCACACTGCTCTCTCTTCCTGGTGTCACAGGCAGCAGTGGAAGTGCTGTCAGTCAAGTCCTGTAAGGAGAGAGTTGGGGGGGCGTGGCTTAGCTGCACTGTGTGTCTTTGGATGCACACAGCCCAGCTTGGGGGCGTGTGCCCATGGGTGGTCCTCAGAGGAGAGGAGGAGCAGGCAGCGCTGGCAGTGGACTTCAGAAGGGGAGGTAAGGGAGCGCACTGTGCAATATCATTGTACAAGGACAAAGTATATAGAATCCTGCGTCTCCGAACCCCCTGTGTACACAGGAAGCCATCGATCCTCCATGCAGATCAGACGACTGATTTACACACTTACTAGTCATGTCATGTAACATTCCTTTTATAGAGAATGCTGGCTTTACTTTACACTCTGAAGCTGGCCATACATTGTTTAAAAGTCGGCTGGTTCAGCAGAGGCCAGCTGAATTTCCATCTGTGTGAGGCTATCCCCGATTGTTTGACTTCTGTCATAGGGACATGGGAGAATGTTTCTTGATCACTGGCTGCAGCCAATTGACTGCAGCCTCTGATCAGTGTATTCTGACTAGATGGAGGAATCTGAATGAAAACAAACTTAAAGCGGAGTTCCACCCAAAAGTGGAACTTCCGCTCATCTGATTCCCCCCCCCCCCCCTCCGGTGCCACAATTGGCACCTTTCAGGGGGGTGCAGATACCTGTCTACTACAAGTATTTGCACCCACTTCCTGGAATAGACTCCCGCGGGAGTCACGCCCCTTCCTGCCCCCCCCTAACCCCCCCACCCTGCTGTCTCCTGGGAAACACACAGGTCCCAGGAGATAGCGGGGACCACTTAGGACGCGCAGTGCCACTCGCGCTTGCGCAGTAGGGAACCGGGAAGTGAAGCCGCAACGCTTCACTTCCTGATTCCCTCACAGAGAATGGCGGCGGCAGCAGCCGAGAGCCGAGCTATTGATCGGCTTCGGCTGCCGACATCGCCGGACTCCAGGACAGGTTAGTGTCCATTTATTAAAAGTCAGCAGCTGCAGTATTTGTAGCTGCTGGCTCTTCATAATTTTTTTTTTTTTAGGTGGACTCCCTCTTTAAGCAGTGTATGGCCAGCTTAGTAATACTGATCTGTGTCATAGTAGGGTAGGATGGAGCGGTCAATAACCACATCCGTGTTTTTCCAGGATTTCACATAGAAAACACAGAGGTTCTCTTTCGGGTTATAAGTGAAGACACGGCCTGTAAACTGGAGCTCTCCAAGAAAGGTAGTGGCCACGTGCCTTCCTTACATTTCTTCTACTTTTCTTTTTTATCTGTCTCCCCCCCCCCTCCATCCTTACCTTCCTTCCTTCCACCCTCCTTCCCTACTTTTTCTTCCTTACTCCCTTCCTTATTTACTCCATTCCTTCTATCCCTCCATTATTTCAGTCCTTCTACCTTTCTTTTCCTTTTTCCTCTCTTCCTTCTATTCTTCCTTCCTTCCTTCCTTCCTCCCTTCCTTCCTTCCTTCCTTCCTTCCTTCCTTCCTTCCTTCCTTCCTTCCTTCCTTCCTTCCTTCCTTCCTTCCTTCCTTCCTTCCTCTCTTCCTCCCTAACTTGTTCCCTAATTTTTCCTCCTTCCTCCACTCCTTCCTTCCCTCTCTCCTTTGTCACTCCTTCTACTTTTCTTTCCTTTTTACCTGTCTTCCTTTTTTTTTTCTCTCTCCTTTTCCTTCCTCCCCTCTATCCCTTACGTTATTCCTTCTACTTTTCTTTTCATTTTTTATCTGCCTTCCTTCCAGCCTTTTTATCTGTCCTTCTTCCTTCTCTCCCTTGCCTTCCTTCCTTCTTCCATCCCTTCTTTTCTTCCCTCCTTTCTTTCCTTCCTTTTTACCCTCTTTCCCTACTTTTTCTTCATTCCTCCCTTCCTTATTTCCCTCATTCCTTCTATCCCTCCCTTATTTCATTCCTTCTACTTTTATCATCCTTTTTCCTTCCTTCCTTGTTCCCTAATTTTTCTTCCTTCCTCCCTCCCTTCCTTCTTTTCTCCTTCCTCCGCTCCCTCCTTCCCTCCCTTATGTAATTCCTTCTACTTTTCTTTTCTATCTGCCTTCCTTCCCTCCCCCCCCCTTTTTTTTTCTTTCCTCCCTTCATCCTTCCTATCCTTCCTTTCCTCCCTTTCCTCCCTTGCCTTCCTTCCTTCCTTCCTTCCTTCCTTCCTTCCTTCCTTCCTTCCTTCCTTCCTTCCTTCCTTCCTTCCTTCCTTCCTTCCACCCTCCCTTATTTTCTTATCTCCTTTCTTCTCTTCCTTCTTTTTACCCCCCTCCCTTCCCTACTTTTTCTTCCTTCTTCACTTCCTTATTTCCCACAATTCCTTCTATCCTTCTACCTTTTTTCCTTACTTCTTTCCTTTCTTCCTCCCTCCAGTCCTTTCTTCCTCCCTCCAGTCCTTTCTTCCTCCCTCCCAGTCCTTTCTTCCTCCCTCCCAGTCCTTTCTTCCTCCCTCCCAGTCCTTTCTTCCTCCCTCCCAGTCCTTTCTTCCTCCCTCCCAGTCCTTTCTTCCTCCCTCCCAGTCCTTTCTTCCTCCCTCCAGTCCTTTCTTCCTCCAGTCCTTTCTTCCCTCCCTCCCTTATGTCATTACTTTTTCTTTCCTTTTTTACCTGCCTTCCTTTATTCCTTCCCTCCCTCCTTTGTTTTTCTTCCACCCTTCCTTCCCTTCCTTCCTTCTTCCCTCCTTTCTTTCCTTCTATTTACCCTCCTTTCCTACTTTTTCTACCTTTTTCTCCCTTCCTTATTTCCCCCATTTCTTCCAGCCCTCCCTTATTTCATTCCCTCTCCCCCTCCCTCCCTCTCCCTCCCCTTCCTTCTTACTTTTTCTTCCTTCCTTTTTTCCTAGCTTCCTTCTTTCTTCTCTCCTTTTTTCTTCATTTCTTCCTTCCTTTTTTTCCTTCCCTTCCTCCTTCCTTTCCCTCTCTCTTCTTCTCGTCCCACCATTTTCTTTCTTCCTTCCTCTCGGCCACATTGTGACTCTGTGGTTTTGGTTCAGGTCTGGGGCCGGATATCCTGCTAAAGATAAAGTACCAGGAGCCCAGTGCCCCCTCTGGTAGTGTGGAGGGCCCAGGGGAAGGGCCACAGGTGATAGAGATGGAGCCCGGTGAGTGTGTCATGTAATAGTGACTCCAGATTCCAGTACAGATCAGTGGTGTGATGGCCTGCTATTGCTGTGCGTTTTCTGGTCAGATTTCCCACCGCAGATCAAGCAGGAACAAGAATCGTATGATGATGTGGATGTCCATCACTCTTACCAGCATGAGGATAGCAAACGGTTCTCTACAGCGGGTGAAGTATGCTCTGCCCCCCACCCTCCTGCCACATTCTGCGGTGAGCTGGAACCAGCGGATGACACCCCCTCTCCTCATTTACTGGATTCTGCACTGGGATCAGCGTACACCATAGAGGTGAAGGAGGAGCGGGAGGACAAAGTTCCTGACAATACTGAAACCATTGGTATGTGTTATCTGAAGGTTTAAAGTATAACCAAAGGCAAAACTTTATTTTTTTTTTGTCTTTTGGATAGAGTGGAGAGGGATTAGAACACTTGTCAGGTTTTTATTGCTGTCTGTGTCCCCGTTAGGGAGATTCGCCCTCTCTATTTGTTCTGGTTACCATTATCATCAAAAGGGAAAGTAATAGAAAATCCCAACCAAATGTTGGGTTGTTCCCAGAACAGTAAAAGAGGGCAATATTTTCATCAGGGACTCTAGTTCTGGTGACCTGGGGGGGAGGGAGGCCTCAGTGGATTCCCTTAATTTGCAAAGATTTCCTTTCAGTTCCTGTTTTGGCTGTGGGGCAGGAAGTAAAGGTAAAGTGATGGTAAAACATTTTTTTACAGAGCTTAAAACCCTCCCTTATGCCGCGTACACAGGACCAGACTTTCCTGCAGAAAAGTTCTGACGGAATCATTCCATCGGACATTCCGATCATGTGTGGGCTTCATCTTTCTTTCTAAAATTCTGATGGACCTAGAAATAGAACATGTTTCAAATCTTTCCGACGGAATCCATTCCTATTGGGAAAACCGCTCATCTGTATGCTGTTCAGATGGACCAAAAACGACGCAAGGGCAACTATTGAACTTTGATTATACACATCAGGAACTGTTCTGCGGGTACCGATGTCCGCTGCCAACCCGCCGATCATTAGGCAGAGAGCCAGAATGGGGATCTGCCTATGTAAACAAGGCAGATCGCCGTTCTGTCAGTAGGGAAGGCATTGATCCTGTGTTCCTGCAAAGCAGGCACGTGGCTCAATGTCTTCCCCCTTTTTGGTCCCCAAAGAGTGTCAAAGTGTCCAACTGTCCACCACAATATCACAGTCTCACGATCAGTCACTGATTGCCAGCGTTACTAGTAAAAAAAAAAAATAAATAAATATATGCCATAGTTTGTAGATGCTATAACTTTTGAGAAAACCAATCAATATGCGCTTAATTGTTTTTTGTTTTTTTTTACCAAAAAAAAAATGTAGCAGAATACATATTGGCCTAAATTGATGAAGAAATTTGATTTAAATTTTTTTATTTAGAGGATTTGCATCAGTTAACAAAAGAATACATAACTGTATATAGGAGTCTGACAATTGTTCTGAAACATTTGCAAGGCAAATTTGCAAAAAAAGGTAAGGTCTTCCAATTGCTCGATATCATTCACCCTTGCGAGCCATTGTGTGACTGTTGGGGCAGATCGTTATTTCCACGTACCAGGGATGCAAGCGTCTAACAGGTGCTTGAAATTAGATTTTTTTTACATTTTTTTTTTTTTATTGGATATGTTTTATAGCAGAAAGTAAAAAATGTAGTTTTATTTCCAATATTGTCGTGTGTTTTTTTTTTTTGCTTTAATTTTTTTGTTACTATCGCAAAAAAAAAAAAAGACAGAGGTGATTAAATACCATCAAAAGAAAGCTTTATTTGACGGGAAAAAAAGACATCAATTTTATTTGGGTACAATGTCGCATGACTGTGCAATTGTCAGTTAAAGTAACGCAGTGCTGTATCACAAAAAATGGCTTGGTCATTAAGGGGGGTAAATCTTCCAGAGGTCACGTGGTTATTGTAAGCCTTTTGATTAAAGTAACGACATGTATCCAATATTATATTTAGTGAAAAGCAGATTATTCATATGCAAAGAGCATTTTTCAATTATACCACACATTAACCACTTCCATACTGGGTCTATTCCGGCACTCCTCTCATACATGTAAAAATCATAATTTTTTTTGCTAGAAAATTACTCAGAACCCCCTAACATCATATATGTTTTTTTAGCAGACACCTAGGGAATAAAATGGCGATCGTTGCAACTTTTTTATCTCGCACGGTATTTGCGCAACAATTTTTCAAACGCGTTTTTTTTTTGGAAATAAAACTGTTTCATGAATTAAAAAAACAACAAAACAGTAAAGTTAGCCCATTTTTTTTTTTAATATAATGTAAATAGATACCCAACATGTCATGCTTTAAAATTGCTTTAAAATTGCGCATATTCATGGATATACGCCAAACTTTGGTACTTTAAGCGGAGTTCCACCCTAAAGTGAAACTTCCACTCATCGGATACCTCCCCCCCCTCCAGTGTCACAATTGGCACCTTTCAGGGGGGAGGGGTATCTGCACCCACTTCCGGGTATAGCTAGCCGCAGCTAGCCGCAGACCCCCCGCCCACCCCTGTTGTGTTGTGGGAAATACACAGTTCCCACAACACAACGGGGACCAGTGTAGACGTGCAGCGCGACTCGTGCATGCGCAGTAGGGAACCGCAACGCTTCACTTCCTGATTCCCTCAGTGAGAATGGCGGCGGCAGCACCCGAGGGACGGTTCTGTCTCGGGTGCATCGCTGGACCCCGGGACAGGTAAGTGTCCTTATTTTAAAAGTCAGCAGCTGCAGTATTTGCAGCTGCTGACATCTAAAAATTTTTTTTTCTGGAAACTCCGCTTTAAAAATCTCCATAGGCGACGCTTTAAAATTTTTTACAGGTTACATGTTTAAAGTTGCAGAGGAGGTCTAGTGCTAGAATTGTTGCTCGCGCTCTAACGCACGTGGTGATACCTCACATGTGTGGTTTGAACGGCGTTTACATATGTGGGCGGGACTTGCATGTGCGTTCGCTTCTGAGCACAAGCTACCACATGGAAAATTGTCGCATAGAAATTTGGCGTTTTATATTGTAGGCCTGTAATTCTTAGGAATAACTCACTTAAATCTGTCCAAACCAGAGTCTAGTAGACATCCCGGGTATGATGAAGTTTGAAACACGAAATCATAAATTATAATAAATAACTATAAATAATAATAAAAATTATTCAATAATGTAATCAAATCAAAAACACTAAAATTTGCTCAGTTGCATATTTGTCGTTACTTTCAGTGTTTGATGATGGATTTCCCCACAAATCACTATCGCTCATTTCTGCGAGTGATTCTAATTTATTATCGCTGTTTTCTAGCTGGTCTAAAACCACTTTTCATGTAAAGGGACACTTTTTGGTTGCTATGGACAATCTCCAGTTTCCAGGCAGAAACAACAGTATTTATAATATAAAACTGCTTGCAGGGCACTGGGGACAAAAGGGATGTGATTTGACACAGTAATGTCATTTGTAAGATCACAGTGTACTGTATGTGTTTTTCACTTTTTAAATTTGGTGCCGGGCTCCGCCCCGTGCGTTGCGACGCTTTTAGGGAACGGAGCCCGGCACAGTGATGGATCGAGCGGAGGACACAGCCCGCACACACAGCGGGGAGACATCACAGTATCCTGGGGACAAGGTAAGTAACTTTGCCTGGATCCTGTGATGAGATCCCGAGTCTGGCTCGGGGTTACTGCTTTTGGTAATGAAAATTCACCCCGAGCCACACTTGGGATTACCGCCAGGGGGGTTAATAACACTTAGTTAACATCTGCACTGCGCTGTCATCAAACTTTACAAATAAGTGATAAACTACACAATCTTCTCAACATGTGCAATAACAGAATCAGATTGATGAAATAATTATATAATGAATCCAAATGTCCTGAATGGATCCTATAAAGTCCCATCCATCCAATATGTGGCGCTTTATTGCAGTAGACAGAGCTCCAATAATATAACAGTGCGATTTCTTCTCAGTGCTTCATACAACACTCTGTGCTCTCCCCGCACTCACCAGATAATAATGACCTCATGGCTTTCAGTATAAAAGTCAGAATACACTTGTGGATTTCACCCTCCCAGGTAACGGCAGTAATAATCGGCCTCTCCTCCACTCCTATCTTCTCCTCCTCACTCCTCCTCTCACAGCGCCATTTATTATCTTCCTGGGAACTTGAATCTCTCAAAATGTAATATAAAGGGAACCAGCCTAGCATAATAACGTTTTATTTAAAAAAAACAAACCTATATTGTCAAAAATATTGGGACGCCTGCCTTTTACACGCACAATTGTTGTCGGATCTTCCGCAGACAAATGTTGGATGGCAGGCTTTGAAATTTTCCGTGAACAACGGTCTGTTGTCAGATTTTCCGATCGTGTGTACAAAAGTCCAAAGTACAAACACGCATGCTTGGGGTCAATGCTCACCAAACACAACATTAGCAGAAGGTGCACAAAGGGTGGCGCTAAAGAGCTGAAAAACCACGTAGTTTCGTTTTTTTTGGCCGACAATTGTGTGCTGTTTTCCAGCTTGTAAAACGCTCAGCTCTGAAGCTCCAAAATGCCCAACAAGCACAATCCCATTAATTTCAATGGCCCTTGTTCACATATGTGCGTTTTGTCGCCTGAAGCTCAAAAAAGTACATAAGCTTCTTTTTAGCAGATTACAAGCTTTTTTGAGCAGAGCAGAAAAAAAAAAAACACTCTTAAAATACTCAAATAGCAGCTCTCCACAACTAATTTCCCCTCCCTCTCCTCCCCCTAGTGCTTTTCTATTGGCTAAACAAAAATGCCCGAAACTGTAAAACGCTTGTAATACACTTTTAAAAAAAGCTTAAAAACTGCCAGTAATCGATACGCTCAGGTGTCAATGTGTACACACAGAAAAATCTTTTTTTTTGTTTTTGTTTTTGTCTTCTTTGTTTATGGTTTGACAACGCTGTGCGTAAGTAAAATTATTTAATTTACCCACCTGCGGAAAGTTTACCCCCCTTCAGGACCAGGCCATTTTTTGCAAGACGTAACTGACAACAATTGCGTGGCCGTGCGACACTACCCAAATTAAATGCATGTCGCCCCCCCCCCCCCCCCCCACACACACACACACACACAAATTGCGCTTTCTTTTGGTTGGATTTGATCACTACCTAGATTTTTTTTTTTTTTTTTTTTACATTTTTGAAAAAAAAACAAAAAATAAAATAACAATTACTTTCTGCTACAAAACATATCCAATAAAAATATTTCTTCATAAATTTAGGCCAATATGTATTCTGCTCCATGTTTTTGTTAAAAAAATTTTTAAAAAGTCCCAATAAGCGTATATTGATCGGTTTGCGCAAATGTTATTGTGTTTTCAGACTATGGGATTTATACTGAAATTTCTATTTAATTTTTTTTTATTTTTTACTGGCAGCGATCAACGACTTATAGCGGGACTGTGATATTGCGGCGGACATTCTGAAACTTTTTGGGAACCAGTGACACTAATACAGTGATCAGTGCTAAGAATATGCATTGTCACTGTACTAATGACACTGGCTGGGAAGGGGTTAAACATCTAGGGGCGATCAAAGGGTTAAGTGTGTGCCTAGCCAGTGTTTTGGTGTACACAGTGTGCTGATTTTACTACATGAAGTGATTAATTTTGGAGGGGGAAAAAAAAATCCATCACTTCCCCATTGACATACTTGTTTACATAGGCAGGGCTCTGCCCTCGGCAGGTGCCGGAAGTCATCCATTGGCCGGCACCCTCGGATCGGCTTGTGCTGTGTCTAATCTCAGCACAGCCGGGCGGCGGGGGGCACACACTTGTGCCCCGTACCCTTGCCGCCATATATGCATGTTATACGGTCAGCAAGCAGTTAATCATTTATTTTATACTAGAATCCTAAAATTATTTCAAAATAGATAAACCTCCGTGAGGTTTTAGCCCCATTTATATATTTTTTTACTTATTTTATTTTTTTATCATGAGTGACTTAATTTATTTTTATTTCCCTCTTCTTTATATATCACCATTTATATATATATATATATATATATATATATATAAAATTACCTTTAACATTTGAAACTTTTTATTCTTATAGGGCCTTATCATTTTTATGTGAAACATTGTGTTCTTATAAGGCCCCTTCATATAAGGTTTTTATAGTGTAGAGCTCATACCATTTTTGGACCCATTCCAGAGACTGGACATCACACTCTAGTTGACTGAATTGGTATCGGGTTCCAGTTTATACTGTGGAGCTTGCACTATTTGGACCCGTGCTAGAAACTGGACATCACGCTGTAGCTGACTGAACTGGTATTGCTTTCAAGTTTTATAATGTAGAGCTCACACTCTATATGGGCCTATTCCAGAAATTGAATATCACACTGTAGCTGACTGAATTGGTATTGGTTTCAAGTCGATACTATGGAGCTCACACTCTGTTTGGACCCATTCTAGAAACTAGACATTACACTGTAGCTGACTGAATTGGTATCGGATTCCAGTTTATACTGTGGAGCTCACTCTCTATTTGGACGCATTCCAGAAATTGGACATCACACTGTAGCTGACTGAATTGGTACCGGTTTCAAGTTTTGAATGTAGAGCTCTCACACTATATGGACCTATCCTAAAAACTGGACGTAACACTGTATTTGAATTGGTTTCCAGTTTATACTGTAGAGCTCACACTCTATTGAGTTGAGTTGCATCCTGATATAGCGGGGTCCTTTTACCCCGTAGGGTCCCTATGAGCTTACAAACACATACACATCATACTAGGGCCAGTTTAGAGACAGGATCTGATTAACCTACCAGCATGTCTTTGGAGTAAGGGAGGAAACCCACGCAGGCACAGGGAGAACATACAAACTCCAGGCAGATGGGGTCGGGGTTTAAACCAGCGACCCTATTGCTGCTAGGTGAAAGTGCTAACCACTACACCACTGTGCTGCCCGTGCTTTGGACCCGTGCTAGAATTATACTGTAGAGCTCACACTCCCACATTCCAAAAACTGGACATCGCACTGTAGTTGACTGAATTGGTATCGGATTCCAGTTTATACTGTGGAGCTCACTCTCTATTTGGACCCATTCCAGAAACTGGACATCACACTGTAACTGACTGAATTTGTATCCGTTTCCAGTTTAGACATCAGATTACTACAACACAGTTAGTCAGTCACAGTTACTTTTGCTGCTTGGTTTGCGTTTAAATCCCCTACAATATTACATGGTTTTTAATATGTATTTTTTTCCTTTTCAGCTGAAGAGACCAGTTCTGGCCTGAGTCCCAACAAGATGAGACCGCTGTCCAAGAGCCCGAGGGTCGGAGAGGCTCAGGAACTGGCCACCACAGACCGTTCTCGGAGGCGGAAAGGTATTGCTCATCATATCAAGCCTGTTGCTGCACTGCATGACTTTGACCAGAACGAACAGACTGAGCCCAAAGAGATTGGGGTACCGTGTGTCTTCCCTGATTGTGAGGTCAGCTTCTCCGGGGTACAGCGTTCCTTCCCCTTCGAAGAAATCTGTCCCTATTTGTCACCAGTGAATGTTTTCAGGGAAGACGCCCCCATCAGTTTCCAAGAGCGAGGACAGACATTTATGCTGTGCAGTGTGTGCAGCAAGACCTTCTGCAATAACTCCAGCTTCCAGGTCCATATGCGGAGCCACACGGGGGAACGGCCTTTTAAATGTACGGACTGTGACAAAAGCTTCATCCGCAGCTCTCACCTGAAGATTCACCTGCGTACCCACACCGGAGAGCGCCCCTACAAGTGCACCGAGTGCGAGAAGAGCTTCCGTGACAACTCCAGCTATGCCCGCCACCAGCGCATTCATACAGGAGAGAAACCTTACCAGTGCTCCATCTGCGGGAAATACTTCCGCAAAAAGTCCAACCTGATGGACCACTACAGGACGCACACTGGGGAACGCCCCTACAAGTGTCAGCACTGCGACAAGAGTTTCCACCAAAGATCCAACCTACGTGTCCACCAGAAGAACCATCATGCTGACAGCTGCTGAGCGTTCTGCAAACTTTATGGAGAAAGGTGGGTGTTCTCATCCCACCCCCAACAATCAAGAGACTAAGGATTTTTAGAGGCATTCATCCCCCCCCCAAAGGGTCATGTTTCCAGCCCCTTGAGGATTCTGGGAATGGCTGGGATGTGGAGTTTGATTCAACCCTCCAAACACCTTTCCAGCTGTTGAGTAGCTTCTTTAGGAAGAGGTTTTCAGTCCACTCCCTTTATCAGGTCATATTTTCAGTCTCTGCGGATTCTGGGAACTCTTGGGGAGAAATATCTTCTCCATCTCCTCCTAGGCCTCGTTTCTAAATGTTTGGGCTGTGCGGGGGAAAAACCTGTAAATAGGACACAAAAGAAAAGAGGGAGAGCGACGTCTAAATGTAGCAACAATTGGCCACTCATGTGTCTCTTCATGATAAAACCACTGGCACCTGTATCCTGTGTCCGTCTCCCTGCTGATGGTATTGGTGCAGCAGACCTGGTGCTGGCCCCTGACTAGCCTCTCTACTACCTCCAGAACCGCTCTGGAACGCAGTGGTCCATTGGGCGGAAATAATGTCACAGTGACGTGGCTTTACAAAAGAAGTGTGCATACTCTGAAACGCGTAGCCACGCTCTGCTATCCTCCCACCATGACATCACTTCCGCCCGATGGACCAGTGTGGTTCCGGAGGTAGTAGAGAGACCAGGTCTGCTGCACCAATACCACCAGCAGGGAGACGGACACAGGATACAGATGTCAGTGGTTTTATTCTGAAGAGCGTGTATTTCATGCACACATGTGAGTGGCCAATTGTTTTTAACCAATTGCTACACTTAAAATGCCTTCTCCCTCTTTTTTTCTTTTGTGTCACATCTACAGAGTCTGTTTCTAACTCTCGGGTCAGTGGCCATAACTGTGGCCGGTATTTTTGGGGCTATTCCACCAGAGACATTATGATTGGACGTTTATCTTTATTTTAATTACCATTATTCTTTGCTATACCATTGTCCCTGGGGGTACCTACCTGCCTGAGTGTGCCATTCACTTGTCTTGTTTTATGCAGGTGAAAAACTGTCCACTCTGTCCCTGGCAGGCCGTATGACTGGTCATAATGGGCTTCAAAACAGCGAGTGATCTCCATAGAACCTGATAGATGTCACCTGTCTGAACAGCCAGTACTGGGCAGTGATTACAAATATCAGTCACATTGGATGTTCTCTGGTGGCTTCCATTGCCCAACTCTTGAAAAGGGTGCTAGTCCGGGGCAAGATGTATGTGATGGTACTGATTCTCAGAGCTAGGCAGTGGTGGCCTCCTATAGGGATTGACCAAAATGATGACTCTGGGGAGTGTAGGTCTTTTTATTGAGCACCATGGGGTTGATTAAAGGCAAATAGACTGTGCACTCTGCAGTTGCTCCAGGGTTTGGTAGATGAGGTGAAGCTTCCCTTTGCAAAGAAAATCCAATCACATGCAAGGAAAATTAAACAAAAAACAGCATTTTTGCTTGCACATGATTGGATGATGGAAGTCAGCAGAGCTCCCCCTCATTTACTAAGCTCTGGAGCAACTGCACAGTCTATTTGCATTTAGTAAATCTCCCCACCAGAGTTGAGGTAACACTCAGGTGATGCAGGAATTAGCCATACACAGCTTGAGAATAAACCAGCCAGGTAGAGCTGAGTATGCAGAGAACAGGCTGTATAGCGAATGAGAAGATTTATACAGCCAGGCCATTACTAAATAAGAGGCAGATTGAGGCTTCCGAAATGTTGGAATGCCGGGGGGCCCTTTTTGGCCTGACGGAGGTTATAGACTTGAAGATGGAATCAACTTTATATAGCATTGTCTGGGAGTGTGCACTTTGTCTATAGGGGTGTCTTGTGCTGTGTTCTTCAAAATATCTGTGTTTAGGGTTCCCAGCACAGTCACCCCAACTTCCATAGTAGCTTGTGCCTCTAAGATGGAAAGCGCCCCCTTGTGGGTGTATTTTGTGCAATACAATTAGTCTGTTCTGAGCAATAATCATTGAACATAAGCTTCATTCTCACAGGTGATTCTATTTAACAACACACATAAAAGATGTTACAAAGCACTTGTTTGTAGTGGGCTGGTGATTAAATGACCAATTTTAAGGTCAACACACTTTCAAGTGGTAATAAAGGCTCAAGGTTTTATATCTTCATGCATTCTATGCATGAAGGTTAAAAAAACGTCTCTGTGCAGGTCCCCCCTCAGCCGACCCTAATACTTACACGAGCCCCATTGCAATCCAGCTATGTGGGGTCTTCACTTCCTCATTGGCTGTCAATCACAGCTAGTTAGCCAATGAGAAGAGAGAGGGGTGGGGCCGAGCCACAGCTCTGTGTGTGAATGGACTCGCAGAGTAGCGGCTCGAGAGCAAGCCTGCCTTGGTGCCCCATAGCAAGCTGCTTGCTCTGGAGGCACTCAGCAGCAGGGAGCGGGCCAGGAGCGCCAGCAAGGGACTCGAGAAAAGGACGATCGATGCTGAGCTATGCAAAATCACTGCACAGCGCAGGTACGTATAACATGTTTGTTATTTAAAGAAAATTGCCTTTAATATCACTTTAATAATGAATTATTTTTCATAATAAAGAAATTTGAAAATGTTCATTCTTTGTGCCGTTCCACTTTTGTTTTAGTTTACCGATCAGAGTTACAGGATACCGCACCAACGCATGACCTGCCTGTAATTCTGTAATCAGTTTGCTGCCCGCGCCTTTCCCATCCCTGCTCTGCCTGACATATTTACATATTCACTGACTTTAACATGATCCTGTGCTTTGCTCATAGAGGACAAAACAACAGGTGACCTTTCAGGAGACTCTGTCACCTTGCCCCTGTAGAGGTGGCAATGTTTCTGCAACGGGCACCCAACAACCCTCTTATACCCACTTTACCTGCTACCCGCTCTCCTTCTGCAGCTGGCGAGGAGGCTCTGGAGTCACTGGGTGACACAGTGTGCTCTGAGGTCATGGGTAACACAGGAATGCACAGCGGTCACAGAAGGCACTGTGGATGAGGATGGAGGCACAGAAGGGTTGGGGTTACTGGAATGCACAAGGGAATCAGAATCACTGGAGGCAGAGGAGCAGTGGGGTCACCAAGTCACTGTAGGCATATAGGAGCACAGAGTGGATGGAGGCACAGAAGGGTTGGGGTTACTGGAATGCACAAAGGAAACAGAATCACTAGAGGCACAGGAGCAGTGGGGTCACCAAGTCACTGTAGGCATATGGGAGCACAGAGTGGATGGAGGCACACATGTGTTGGGGTTACTGGAATGCACAAGGGACACAGAAGGCACTGTGGATGAGGATGGAGGCACAGAAGGGTTGGGGTTACTGGAATGCACAAGGGAATCAGAATCACTGGAGGCAGAGGAGCAGTGGGGTCACCAAGTCACTGTAGGCATATGGGAGCACAGAGTGAATGGAGGCACACATGTGTTGGGGTTACTGGAATGCACAAAGGAAACAGAATCACTAGAGGCACAGGAGCAGTGGGGTCACTGAGGACACTGGAGTCACAGGGTTACTGGAGTCATGGGAGCAAAGGGAACTTATAATCAATGGAGACACAGAAGTGCTGGGCTTTCTGACATACACAGGGGTCACAGATTCACTGGAAGCAGGGGGAGCACTGTGGTCAGTGGAGATTCTGGGGTTGCTGGTGTGCAAAGGAGGCAGTCACTGGAGGCACAGCAGAACTAGGGTCAGTCAATGGGGGCACAGGATTGCTGGGGTTTCTGGAGTGCACAGAGGTTCGCTGGAGGCAAGGGAGCACTGGAGCGCATGGGGGACACAGACACAGGAGTGCTGTGGTTGCTGGAGACACTGGGGTTGCTGACGTGCACAGGGGACACAGAGTCATTGGAGACACCAGGGTCACTGGATTGCGCAGGGGACAAAGAGCCACTGCAGGCACAGGAGCAATGTGGTCACTGGACACTAGATGGACAGTCACAGGAACACTGGAGTCATTGGAGTGCAAATGGGTCAGAGCCACTGGAGGCATGGGAGAACTGGGGATACAGAGTCACTTGAAGCAAAAGCAACAGGTGACTTTCACACAGATCCTGACACTTTGTTCCTGAAGGGAAAGGTGACATTGTCTCTGTACAGGGCGCTCCTCAAGCCTCTTATACTCGCCTTACCTTTGACCTATGCTGCTCCGTAGGAGGCGCTAATACCTGGCACTTCTGGGTTTGGAGGACCATGCAACCTGCTTTCCTGTGAGGGTGCTAAAAATTCAGAATAGACCTTTGCACACTGCTATACACCTTTTTGTAATACATGTTTAAGCTGGCCAACTGCATGAAAGTAATCCCTCTCTGGCCAGTCCCTACTCTACTCTACAAAATGCAAATGCCCCAGTGGATATAGTGACAATATGGGGCAAATAGGCACACTTTATAGGAGAGCTACAGGTTCAGGGGTCACTGACCTGCACTGCAATATAAATAAGATATACCTGTGCTCAGATCCTGCTAGCTTATACATGCTGTATATAATCCATCAGGCGCTAAAGGGGTGTGACCACATGGTAACACAAAAAATTCTGGATAAACCCTCTGCACACTGCTATACACCCTTTCTAGCAAACTTTGCACAAAAAACAGGGATTTTTAGGTAACGTACATTGCAATACATGTTTAAGATGGCCAACTGCATCAAAGTAATCCCGCTCTGGCCAGTCCCTACTCTACAAAATGCAAATCCTCCAGTGGATAGTGGAAGTGCCAATATGAGGCAAATAGACACAAGTTGTAGGAGAGCTACAAGGTCGGGTCTGGTCACTGACCCACAGCGTAATAAAAATTAAATATACCTGTGTCTAAAACCTATACATACAGTATCTCACAAAAGTGAGTACACCTCTCACATTTTTATAAATATTTTGTTCTATCTTTTCATGTGACAACACTGAAGAAATGACACTTTGCTACAATGTAAAGTAGTGAGTGTACAGCTTGTAGAACAGTGTAAATTTGCTGTCCCCTCAAAATAACAACACACAGCCATTAATGTCTAAACTGCTGGCAACAAAAGTGAGTACACCCCTAAGTGAAAATGTCCAAATTGGGCCCAAAGTGTCAATATTTTGTGTGGCCACCATTATTTTCCAGCACTGCCTTAACCCTCTTGGGCATGGAGTTCACCAGAGCTTCACAGGTTGCCACTGGAGTCCTCTTCCACTCCTCCATGATGACATCACGGAGGTGGTGGATGTTAGAGACCTTGCGCTCCTCCACCTTCCGTTTGAGGATGTCCCACAGATGCTCAATAGGGTTTAGATCTGGAGACATGCTTGGCCAGTCCATCAACTTTACCCTCAGCTTCTTTAGCAAGGCAGTGGTCGTCTTGGAGGTGTGTTTGGGGTTGTTATCATGTTGGAATACTGCCCTGCGGCCCAGTGTCCAAAGGCAGGGGGATCATGCTCTGCTTCAGTATGTTACAGTACATGTTGGCATTCATTGTTCCCTCAATGAACTGTAACTCCCCAGTGCTGGCCGCACTCATGCAGCCCCAGATCATGACACTCCCACCACCATGCTTGAATGTAGGCAAGACACACTTGTCTTTGTACTCCTCACCTGGTTGCCGCCACACACGCTTGACACCATCTGAACCAAATACATTTATCTTGGTCTCATCAGACCACAGGACATGGTTCCAGTAATCCATGTCCTTAATCTGCTTGTCTTCAGAAAACTGTTTGCGGGCTTTCTTGTGGATCATCTTTAGAAGAGGCTTCCTTCTGGGACGACAGTCATGCAGACCAATTTGATGCAGTGTGTGGCGTATGGTCTGAGCACTGGCAGGCTGACCCCCCACCCCTTCAACCTCTGCAGCAATGCTGGCAGCACTTGTACTTCTAATTTCCAAAAACAACCTCTGGATATGACGCTGAGCACATCCACTCAACTTCTTTGGTCGACCATGGCAAGGCCTGTTCTGAGTGGAACCTGTCCTCTTAAACCGCTGTATGGTCTTGGCCACCGTGCTGCAGCTCAGTTTCAGGGTCTTGGAAATCTTATAGCCTAGGCCATCTTTATGTAGAGCAACAATTCTTTTATTCAGATCCTCAGAGAGTTCTTTGCCATGAGGCGCCATGTTGAACTTCCAGTGACCAGTATGAGAGAGAGAGCGATAACACCAAATTTAACACACCTGCTCCCCATTCACACCTGAGACCTTGTAACACTAACAAGTCACATGACACCCGGGAGGGAAAATGGCTAATTGGGCCCAATTGGGACATTTTCACTGAGGGGTGTACTCACTTTTGTTGCCAGCGGTTTAGACATTAATGGCTGTGTGTTGAGTTATTTTGAGGGGACAACAAATTTACACTGTTATACAAGCTGTACACTCACTACTTTACATTGTAGCAAAGTGTCATTTCTTCAGTGTTGTCACATGAAAAGGTATAATAAAATATTTATAAAAATATGAGGGGTGTACTCACTTTTGTGAGATACTGTGTGTATATATGTGTATATATATATATATATATATATACACACCTCTAATGTACAAGAAGCTCAAGATGACAGGAGTGGCCTCTCACACAATTCCTGTCTGAGCCCCCCTGTAAATTGGGACAGGAGTGGCAAGGGCAATGGACAGGTGCAGGTGCCAGGAAGCTGGAACTGAAGACTTGAACTTGCGAACGTTGATGTCAAGTAAGGGAAGCACAGCAGTTAAGGCACCCAAAATCCACCAAATTCAGTAGAGATCAGCTCCAAGATTATCCAAAAAAAACAAAAGCCGGGTCAATAACAGAGTCAAGCAGGTTCAGGATCAAGGATAACAGGAATTCAAGCTGAAAGACCATTCAGCAATGATCTCATGCAGGGGTCAGGTTTAAGCCCTGGTTCACACAAGTGAGGCTTTGAAGCTGCACTACTTCAGAGCAGTGCGATTCCATGTGCAGCTTGCTGACTTCATTTAGCAGATTTCAATGCAAGTCACACTGAAATCACACAGAAATAGTGCAGGAACTTTTTTTAAGTCGCTGTGACTTGAGTTGTAGCGATTTGAAAGGTTCCATTGCCGCAAATGGGGTGCAGCTTGTCGCATGACAAGTCACGCTGGTGTGAACCAGAGCTAAATGCTGCATTGGATGTATTTGATGTTCTTAAAGAGGGAGTCCACCTAAAAAAAAAATATTAAAAGCCAGCAGCTACAAATACTGCAGCTGCTGACTTTTAATACATTGCCACTTACCTGTCCCAGGGTCCAGCGATGTCGGCAGCCGACGCCGATCACTTACTCGACTCTCGGCAGCTGCCGCCGCCATCCTAGGTGAGGGAATCAGGAAGTGAAGCGTTTCGGCTTCACTTCCCGGTTCCCTACTGTGTATGCGCGAGTCGCGCTGCGCGTCGTAACTGGTCCCCGCTCTCTCCTGGGAGCTGTGTGTTTCCCAGGAGACAGCGCAGAGGGACAGGAAGAGGCAAAGACTCCCGTGGGAGTCTATGCCGGAAGTGGGTGCAAATACCTGTCTTAGACAGGTATCTGCACCCCCCTCCCCCCTGAAAGGTGCCAAATGTGACACCGGAGGGGGGGGAGGGTTCCGAAAAGCGGAAGTTCCATTTTTGTGTGGAACTCCGCTTTAACCATAACATGTTTCAAAAAGTAATTTAAGTGAGATGAACTTTTGTACCAGGTGCTCCTTTTCGCTGCCAGGAGCCATTTCTCCCTCATCAACAGAATTTAAGGCAAATTGAAATTGGAGCAAGATGGAGACATCCAAACAGAGAAACACCACATCCCTATGAAAAATTTTCAAAATCGAAAAAAGGGGGGGCCAAAGAGGTGACAAACCTCGGGACTTTAGGTGTGTATAAGTCAAAGGATAGAAGATTGTCGGGTTACATAAAATCAGATAAATTTTATTAAAGTCAAAAGATAAAAAACATGAGAAAAAAATACATCTATATCACAGGAAAACAATGAATTTGTATAGCTTATAACAAGCACAGCACTACCACTCTCGACATGTTTCACTCGATAGAGTTTCTGCAGGAGATTTGATGGTGTGACTTTTGTTATTTACTAGAATGAAAGAGGCATGGATAAATTTCTCAAAAGCATAAATAAAAATGCATAAGTTAATCGCAAAAACATATAATTTGAGCATTGAATAGTCTATGCATAGGTTACTTAGAATTTTAGGACAAGAAGGACATCAAAAAGCATCAAAAAACACATGAGCACAAAAGAGAGGCAAGGCTTACCAGGACTGCTGCTATACACATTGCTAGTATGGATGTAGTGATAAGAACAAAACATATATCATCCTCGCTGTCCCGCTTGGGCACCTTGATTGTTTGCAGGGAAGCGCTAACAAGATAATATTTCTGAAAGGAAATAATATATACCAGGGACTTAATAAAAGATAATACATGTTAGCCAGTGTAAAGGGTATAACAAGATACCCTCTCATAAGCCACACATAAGAAATAAATTACCTTAGTATAATGGGAAGGATAGAATCAATAAAGGTTGATCTGGTCTTGATAGTAGTTAAAATACATTAACATTAGCAGTGATGCCCTCGGTGGAGGAAGTTACAAACAACCAGGAAGGTTCAGAGAGATCCCGGACCTCCCAGGACAGAGTGGACCTAATTAAATAGTATGGTATGACGTAAGTAGGATAACCAAAGAAGAAGCATCAAAGTAATATTATTAAATATTATTAATATAATTATATTATTAAATTATTATTTATTACTTTGATGCTTCTTCTTTGGTTATCCTACTTACTAGGAAATAAATAAGACATTGTTTTACTAAGCAGTGTATAACAAGATACCCTCTCATAAGCCACACATAAGAAATAAATTACCTTAGTATAATGGGAAGGATAGAATCAATAAAGGTTGATCTGGTCTTGATAGTAGTTAAAATACATTAACATTAGCAGGAAGGTTCAGAGAGATCCCGGACCTCCCAGGACAGAGTGGACCTAATTAAATAGTATGGTATGAAGTAAGTAGGATAACCAAAGAAGAAGCATCAAAGTAATATTATTAAATATTATTAATATAATAATATTATTTAATAATATTATGAATTATTATTTATTACTTTGATGCTTCTTCTTTGGTTATCCTACTTACTAGGAAATAAATAAGACATTGTTTTACTAAGCAGTGTATTTGTTTTCATAGCTAACCTTATATCATTGTGCTTATCAGAGTTTTAATAGACTAGCTAACTATGGGAATAGACAAGTTAATACATATATGCAATAAATGGAGGGAATCCGTAACCACCCTCGAATAATATTTATTGTACCAATTACTTCAGTGTCCATTCACATCAATGCAGCACAGCAAGGCGAGTTTTTGGAAAGGTGCGGGTGCTACTTTAGGGCGGTTGCTTCCCAATTCTGCACCCATATACTTTAGGTGAATCCAAGTTTAATCAACGATCCTACAAGGTCAGGCTGAAGGTACTCCACAAGGAACAAAAAAAGGCTTGGGTAGATCGAAGTGGCTCTCAACATCCTAGCTGAGCAGCAGGGACACCCCTATGGGCTAAAGTTGACACTATACTTGATCTTAGCCAAAAAAGTCATGAAGCCATGACGCAGAAATGTAAAGGGGGGTAGGGTATATCGCAGTCTTGATTAAGCTTCTAGAACCTGGTTGCAATTGCGACCTTTGTGACCCTGGTATTTCCACAATTGCACCACCCACCAAACCATAAAATTAAAAAAAGATAATCCACATTCTTAACCCCCAACAAAACATTCACAAAGGGATGAACTTCTTGCACAATCTGCACAATACTACGTCCCAGTAATGCATGCTCTGTTATCCCCACCTCTCCACACTCATCTCTTGGTCACATATCAGTGCTTGATAAATTCCATGCTTCCAAGATGGTCCTAGTCATTAAACACTCCTGGAGGGCAATCAAAGAGATTTGTTTCTGTTTGTAACTCCTGAGATCGAAAACGTAATCTAACACAGTTCCAGAAGTCTAGAATTCAAGCCCCAAATGTTTGCTACCGCTTCATCCTTTCTTATCCAGTTCACCAAGCAGGTCTTCTTCACTGCCCGAACCCCAAACTCACTCAACCCGTATTTCTTATAAAAATTACTACAGCCGCAAATTAAAGATGGGAGCCAATACAGAAAATGGTCTTGGTATGGTCCCTTCCACACCACCCCCATCTCATCAGAGACCATTCTGCTACACACCTCATAGGACTAGCTTCCTTGTCACCACCCAAAAAACACTTGTAATGGCTCAGTCAAAAATGCACACCCAGGGCAGTGACATCTAGGAAATTATATTCCCCCAACTTGGACCTCTTAATGTCCACCACGCCTGCCACCCTTTCCCAATCAGCCACCATAACATGAGAATCAAGATCAGCTTCAGCATTCATGTCTCCGCCAAAAGACCACAGACTGACGTGTTTTGCCCTGACCACTGGGGGCTTAATCGTGGGGTTGACCCTACGATTAAGCCCCTGGTGGACGGGGCGTGGTATTTTGGCAGAGACATGCAGGCTGAAGCTGATCTTGATTCTCATGTTATAGTGGCTATTTGGGAAAGGGTGGCAGGCTTGGTGGTCATGAAGAGGTCCAAGTCACTGTCCTTCTGTATCGCTCTGGATGGACATTTTGGTAGTCTACACTTCTCTTCCTGTGGACCTTGGAAATGTAATTCCCGGCTTGGAGAGGCCATCAAAGTCAAGTCTAAGAATGCCTTCCACCCTCTCCATATTTGCTCCCTAAAAGACAACAAACACCTGTCATCCTTTGCATTCATCAAGCCAAAATATAGGAACAAGGGCAACACAACGTAGGTCTGCGACTGGCCTGCGAGCAGGGGAACCAGTAGGTATTTAGGGAGGTCAGGAGAGGTACAGGAGGGGTCAGAAGATGTACTGGGGTTCAGCGGGTGTATAGGGAGGTCAGTAGATATAATGGGGTTTAAGAGATGTATAGGGAGGACAACAGATATATTGAGGGTCAGTAAATGTAGAGGGGAACCAGCAGGTGTATTGGGAAATCAGGAGATGTACAGGGAGGTCAATACATGTATAGAGAGGGGGGGTTGGGAGAGGCACAGGAGGGGTGAGTAGGAGATGTATGGGAAGGTCAGTAGGTGTATAGGGAGGTCTATACATTTATTGGGGGTCAAGAAAATGTAGAGGAGAACCAGTAGGTGTATAGGGAGGTCAGTAGATTTAATGGGGTTCAGGAGATGTATAGGGAAGTCAATAGATATATTGGGGCTCAGTAAATGTATAGGGGAACCAGTAGATATACGGGGAGATTAGGAGATGTATAGGGGGTTGGGTGATCAGATGTATTGGTAGGTCAGTAGGTTTATATGGAGGTCAACAAATGTAGAGGAGAACCTGTAGATGTATAGGGAGGGTCAGTAGGTGCATGGGGAGGTCAGGAGAGGTATAGGAAGGTAAGTAGGTGTATAAAAGGTTGGGAGAGGTACATGAGAAGTTAGAATATGTAAATGGGGTCAGCAGGTCTATAGGGAGGTCAGTAGATTTAATGGGGTGTATAGGGAAGTTAATAGATATATTGTGGGTCAGTAAATGTAGAGGGGAACCAGTAGGTGCATATGGAGGTCAGGTGATGTACAGGGGGTTGGGGGTTGTACAGCAGGTGTATTGGGGGGGGGGTGATCAGGAGATGTATGGAGAGGTCAGTAGGTGTGTATAGGGAGATCAGCAGTTCTGATGGAGATCAGTAGATAAATATGGGGGGGGGGATGTGTTGGGAAAGGTATAGAAGGGGTTAGAACATGTACTGGAGGTCAGTGAGTGCACGGAGAGGTCAGTAGGTATATAGGATGGGGATATAGATATAGATATATTAAGGGTTTGGCGATATATTGGCGGGAGGGGGGGTCAGGAGGTCAGATGACATGAGGGGATGTATAGGGAGAGTTCAAGAGATAGGTCTATATGGGTGTCAGTAGAAGTATAGGGGGGTAGGTGTATAGGGGGGGCAGTAGGAGTATAGTGGGGGTAGGTAGGTGTATAGGGGGAAGGTAGGAGTATAGGGGGTAGGTAGGAGTATAGGGGGGTTGTAGGTAGGAGTATAGGGGGGTAGGTGTATAGGGGGGGGGGGTCAGTAGGAGTATAGTGGGGGTAGGTAGGTGTATAGGGGGTAGGTAGGAGTATAGGGGGGAAGGTAGGAGTATAGGGGGGTTGTAGGTAGGAGTATAGGGGGGTTGTAGGTAGGAGTATAGGGGGGTTGTAGGTAGGAGTATAGGGGGGTTGTAGGTAGGAGTATGGGGGGGGGTAGGTAGGAGTATAGGGAGGGTAGGTAGGAGTATAGGGAGGGGTAGGTAGGAGTATAGGGAGGTAGATAGGAGTATAGGAGGGGTAGGTAGGAGTATATGGAGGGTAGATAGGAGTATAGGGGGGGAGGTAGGTGTATAGGGGGGGAGGTAGTTGTATAGGGGGGGTAGTTGTATAGGGGGGTAGGTAGGAGTATAGGGGGGTGGGTAGGTATATTAGATATGAGTAGATGGGGGTAGGTAGGTGCATAGGGGGGTAGGTAGGAGTATAGGGGGGGTAGGTAGGAGTATAGGGGGGTAGGTAGGAGTATAGGTGTATATGGAGGTAGATAGGAGTATAGGGGGGTAGGTAGGTGTATAGGAGGGGTAGCTAGGAGTATAGGAGGGGTAGGTAGGAGTATAGGGGGGTAGGTAGGTATATTAGATATGAGTAGATGGGGGTAGGTAGGTGTATAGGGGGTAGGTAGGTGTATAGGGGGGTAGGTAGGTATATTAGATATGAGTAGATGGGGGTAGGTAGGTGTATAGGGGGGTAGGTAGGAGTATAGGGGGTAGGTAGGTGTATAAGGGGGAGTAGGTAGGTGTAGATGGGGGTAGGTAGGAGTAGATGGGGTAGGTAGGAGTATAGGGGGTAGGTAGGTGTATAGGGGGTTAGGTAGGAATAGATGGGGGTAGGTAGGTGTAAAGTGGGATAGGTGTATAGGGGGGTATGTAGGAGTAGATGGGGGGTAGATAGGTGTATGGGGGGGTAGGTAGGAGTAGATGGGGGAGTAGGAGTATAGGGGGTACGAAGGAGTAGATGGGGGGGTAGATAGGTGTATAGGGGGGTAGGTAGGAGTATAGGGGGGTAGGAAGGAGTAGATGGGGGGTAGATAGGTGTATAGGGGGGTAGGTAGGTGTATGCGGGGGTAGATAGGTGTATGCAGGGGTAGATAGGAGTATAGGGGGGTAGGTGTATAGGGGGTAGGTAGGTATATTAGATATGAGTAGATGGGGGTAGGTAGATAGGAATAGATGGGGGTAGGTAGGTGTAAAGGGGGGTAGGTAGGTGTATAGGGGGGTAGGTAGGAGTAGATGGGGGGGTAGATAGGTGTATGGGGGGTAGGTAGGAGTAGATGGGGGTAGATAGGAGTATAGGGGGGTAGGAAGGAGTAGATGGGGGGTAGATAGGTGTATAGGGGGGTAGGTATGAGTAGATGGGGGTAGGTAGGAGTAGATGGGGGGTAGGTAGGAGTATAGGGGGTTAGGTAGGAGTATAGGGGGGTAGGTGTATAGGGGGGTAGGTAGGAGTATAGGGGGGTAGGTAGGTGTAGATAGGAGTATAGGGGGTAGGTAGGTGTATAGGTAGGAGTAAAGGGGGGTAGGTAGGAGTAGATGGGGGTAGATAGGTGTATGGGGGGGTAGATAGGTATATTAGATATGAGTAGATGGGGGTAGGTAGGAAAAGATGGGGGTAGGTAGGTGTAAAGGGGTGTAGGTAGGTGTATAGGGGGGTAGGTAGGAGTAGATGGGGGGTAGATAGGTGTATGCGGGGGTAGGTAGGAGTAGATGGGGGGGTAGATAGGTGTATAGGTAGGAGTAAAGGGGGGTAGGTAGGAGTAGATGGGGGTAGATAGGTGTATGGGGGGGTAGATAGGTATATTAGATATGAGTAGATGGGGGTAGGTAGGAAAAGATGGGGGTAGGTAGGTGTAAAGGGGGGTAGGTAGGTGTATAGGGGGGTAGGTAGGAGTAGATGGGGGGTAGATGGGTGTATAGGGGGGTAGGTAGGAGTAGATGGGGGGTAGATAGGTGTATAGGGGGGTAGGTAGGAGTAGATGGGGGGTAGATAGGAGTATAGGGGGGTAGGAAGGAGTAGATGGGGGGTAGATAGGTGTATAGGGGGGTAGGTAGGAGTAGATGGGGGGTAGATAGGAGTATAGGGGGGTAGGTAGGAGTAGATGGGGGGGTAGATAGGTGTATGCGGGGGTAGGTAGGAGTAGATGGGGGGTAGATAGGTGTATAGGGGGGTAGGTAGGAGTAGATGGGGGGTAGGTAGGAGTAGATGGGGGGTAGGTAGGAGTATAGGGGGTAGGTAGGTGTATAGGGGGTAGGTAGGAGTATAGGGGGGTAGGTAGGTGTATGCGGGGTTAGGTAGGAGTATAGGGGGGTAGGTGTATAGGGGGGTAGGTAGGAGTATAGGGGGGTAGGTAGGTGTAGATAGGAGTATAGGGGGGTAGGTAGGTGTATAGGTAGGAGTAAAGGGGGGTAGGTAGGAGTAGATGGGGGTAGATAGGTGTATGGGGGGGGTAGATAGGTATATTAGATATGAGTAGATGGGGGTAGGTAGGAAAAGATGGGGGTAGGTAGGTGTAAAGGGGGGTAGGTAGGTGTATAGGGGGGTAGGTAGGATTAGATTGGGGGGTAGATAGGTGTATGCGGGGGTAGGTAGGAGTAGATGGGGGGGTAGATAGGTGTATAGGGGGGTAGGTAGGTGTATAGGTAGGAGTAAAGGGGGGTAGGTAGGAGTAGATGGGGGTAGATAGGTGTATGGGGGGGTAGATAGGTATATTAGATATGAGTAGATGGGGGTAGGTAGGAAAAGATGGGGGTAGGTAGGTGTATAGGGGGGTAGGTAGGAGTAGATGGGGGGGTAGATAGGTGTTGATAGGGTTGAAATAATGACTTAGAGTTCCACTTTAAGTGTTTCTGTTTTTTTCTTACCTGTGTACGTATCAATTGTTCTATTTAAATTGTTTGTGCTCCTTTCTTACCTGTGTACGTATCAATTGTTCTATTTAAATTGTTTGTGCTCCTTTCTTACCTATGTACGTATCAATTGTTCTATCAATCTGTATCTAGATGGAATTTGGAACTGCTGAATAATCATTACATGTTCGCTGATGAGAAACTCTTTGTACCTTAACCTCATTTGGTAATGCCGATAAGATTACTGCTTTTGGAACTGCCTATAAAAGAAGTAAAGGGAGCAGTCCTTTTTTTGCTCAGAACTGTGATACAGACATACCTGACTCCGTGTCATCTTTCTTATAGAAGCAATAATTTGGCAAAGCAATATAAACTATAAGCAACTTGTTTAAAAGTTGAACCTAACATTTTGGCGCCCGGACGAGGGACTCACCGATGATACTACAAGAGGTGGACGAACGTGGCTGACGGAACAAAAAGACAGGCATTCCGGGAACCACAGATCAAAAAAAAAAAACCTGCGCAGGTAAGAAAAAGCTTTATTTTTCTTATATTCTGTGCTCCCCTGATTTGTGCCTATCCGTTCTGTCAGTTACGGTTCTCCTGGTTTTAAAACACCAGCCTCTGTAGTGGTGAGTCTAGAATTACTGCATATTTTAGTTTATATTGCTGGAATTATTTGTTTGTTTTGTTATCTGTGTTTGTCTTGTCTGTCTTGTTGAGAAAGTGAATGAGCCTTGTCAAGGATGGTATGAGTTAGAAGGGGATTGCCGAACTAGGCAACGGAATGCGCCTTACCTCACACGATTGGGAACCTGAGGGCTTGTGAGCTTGGGGGTCTGACGCTTATGCTTAACCTCACATCTAACTCATAAACCATAGACGGGTTGAGAGTATAAGCCCTGTCTGCTCCATAAAGCAGGGATAAGAGTGTATGAGAGGGATTCCCAGATACGGGGAGGGAATAAGGTCTCAACAAAGTCCCGAGATCTAGTCGGATACCTGGCCACTTAAAGTAATGCTTGTATATGTTGTAGCCGCATTTTTGTATATGTTGTAGCCGCATTCTGGTTTGTTATTGGGCTAGCATATAAAGTAATTATTTATTATTGGGCTAGCATATAAAGTAATTCGGTTTCAGAAATCTCATTCCGGAGAGGTTTCTAGAATTCTAGCACCCTAGGAGGAAGGCAACGAGGAATTAGTGTAACTTAGCTGGTTTGCTATTGGGCTAGCATATAAAGTAATTATTCATTCTTGTATATGTTGTAGCCGCATTATATTGTACACTAAGTGTCCCACACGCTACCTAGGCAGGACTGTTAGAATGGGCCAGAGGAACACACAACCCCATCAGGGAATTGTGGCGCACTATACAGTGCCACAGATAATTAAGAACATTTATGGGAAAACCGAAGCACAGGACTTAAAGGATGTCCTTCGTAAATTTAAGGTGAAAGGAGCAGCGGGCTTAGACCCGGATGTATGGAGTGAAATAAAAAAGGACAGACAAGGAGAGGTGTTAGAGAAGCAATGGATGCGTCAGGTTCAATGCTTAATTAAGGTCTCAAATAGAGCGAAAGAAGAGGGGTGGAAGTATAATCCAGATTGTGATGGTTGGGATATGAAAGACAGAAGAACAAAAAAATGTTGAAATTTTAAATAATCTTAGTTCAACCATCCCACCCCCATATACTGACATAGAACGTAAACCACACAAGATATATCCTGTACTTAAGGGTAGAGAATGTTTTTTTTTTTTTCAGGTTTGTGGAGTATAAGAATTTCATTCAGAAACTGTAGCTCCCGTACGCACTGATACATGCATTATAGTAAAGCCAGCTGTTTTCTGTAGATTTGTGACACAGTTAATGAATACACATGAAGCAACCTGGCAGGATGAGGAGGATTTATGCAGGCATAAAATGACTCTGACCCTGTTTAACCAGTTTATGACCAACCTGCAGACCAAGCTGAGGGGGATGGCAATTTAGAGATAGGACACATGTCAGACACATAGACTCAAGGGCCCCTTTTATTGCTAGATTAGAAGCTTTCTGTCAGGCAAAACAACAAGAGGGGGGGTCAATATCACCCATGAAACAAATGCCAGGACAGACTGTATCAGACTTTTACTTATCTATAGAAAGTATGATGGCAGATGAGGGAATGGATTTAGAGCTGCCAGTCACGATCTGAGCCTTCAATAGACAGTTTATGGAAGGATTAATTCCACAGATAAGTGGAAGACTGAAAGTCTGCACACCACCCTTAATTTGTTGCGATTTTTGGCAGAAAAAGTGCAAGGTTAATAAGAAAAAGTTACAAGTGTGTCAGGAAAAAGTTATCTTTTTGGGACATTGTATATCACAGGGTACGAGACATCCCACTGAGGAGAGGGTTCAAGTGATAAAGGGAATGTTACCCCCACGGAATTTCAAACAATTGCGTATGTTTTTAGGTATCGTGTCATATTGTAGACAGTGGATACCACATGCTAGCGCTTTGATGCAGCCATTATACGATTGTTTGAAAATTGTACCGTATGTGCTTACAGAAGTAGCTTATGAGTCGTTTATCACTTTGAAAAAGTTGTTGATTTCTGCCCCGGCTATTGGTATACCAGATTACACCAAGATATTTAATCTGTACATTGCTGAGATCACTGGACACGCCACAGGTGTTCTGACACAGGTACATGTAAAACAAAGATCAGTCGCTTACTTTTCAGCAGCATTAGATCCAGTATCTAGAGGTTCACCGTCCTGTGTACGGGCGGTAGCTGCAGTGTCAATTATCATAGATAAGTCATCAGAGATTGTTCTAGACAATCCAGTCGTAGTGCATACCACACATGACATACATGCAATCTTGTCTCAGGTACAGCCCAAACACATTTCAATGGCTAGGCAATTAAGATTACAGTGTACTTTACTCTTACCTCCAAATGTTACTTTTCAGCGCTGTACAACCTTAAATTTGGCCACCTTTTTGCCTCTTCAGTCACCAGATTTGGCAAGGGGGAATGATAGTGCTAATAGTACTAGTGAGAAAAGAAATAAGGACACTGACACTCTTTTGTTTAAACAAGTAGATGAACACGATTGTTTTCAGCTCATGGAACAGGAGACAATGGGATTCCCACACGTTACAGATACACCAATTTTAAATGCTGAGTACACCTTGTATATAGATGGCAGTAGGTTTGCTGATGACAAGGGTAAATATCACACAGGGTATGCTGTAGTGACTGATACGCAGGTAATTGAAGCACAGGCCTTACCAGCCCACATGTCAGCACAGGAAGCAGAATTAAAAGCTTTAGAACAAGCCCTAGAATACTTAAAAGAACGAGAAGGGAATATTTACACTGACTCTGCCTACGCTTATGGCGTAGCGCACGATTATGGCCACATATGGAGGGCTAGAGGTTATCTGACAGCAGCAGGTACACCTGTAAAACATGGTGAAGGGATTAAGAGAGTCCTGAACAATCTTCAAAAGGTAGCTCTAGGGGAAGGAAGCCCTGAGACCTTAGCAGCGGTAGAGGTGAGTATCCCAGAACCAACATGGCAGCAGCTGAGTAAATTACAGGAGCAAGCAGGGGAGAGCGAGAAAGATAAGTGGGTCAGAATGGGAGCAGCACCAGACCTTGACAATGTATGGAGGGAAGGGGGCAAAATATGCCTGCCTGCCTCTCTGTACCCAGAAATGGCAGCGGCAGTTCACCTACCCACACACGTCAGTTCCAATTCCATGTATAGGATTGTGAACCAAGGATGGCTCGCCCCTGGATTCAGTAGCACTGCAAGAAACTACTGTGCAGCCTGCCAAATCTGTCTCCTGAATAACCCAGGACAGAAAGTGAAAACCCCACGAAAACACCAGGTCCGGGCCCAATACCCCTTCCAGAGACTGCAAATTGATTACATACAAATGCCTAAGAGCGGCCCCTTTGAATTTGTCCTCGTGTGTATCGATTTATTCTCAGGTTGGCCCGAAAGTTATCCAGTAAAATCGGCTACAGCTAAAGCCACAGCTAAGAAACTGATCACTGAGTTAATACCTAGGTTTGGTCTTCCTGAAACCATAGAATCAGATAGGGGGACACACTTTACAGGAGAAATCATGCAGAATGTGATGACCATGTTAGGGGTTCAACAAAGTTTTCACACCCCTTACCACCCACAGAGTTCAGGATCAGTGGAGAGAGTAAATGGGACAATAAAGTTAAAAATACAAAAAGCCATGCAAGATTTAAACAAGCCTTGGCCAGAATGCCTGCCTTTGGCTTTGTTCTCTATAAGGTACACTCCAACAGGAAAGACAGGATTATCCCCATATGAGATACTTTTTGGGAATGCACCTAGATTGGGTTTATACTTTCCACAGAGTATGCAATTGCAATGTGATAGTTTGACTGCATATGTGATACAATTACAACAACGTCTAACTAAGATCCACAAAAGTGTGTATTCTTCTCTTCCAGACCCTAATTCAATAACAGGTACACATACTCTGCTACCAGGGGATTATGTATATGTGAAGAAACACACCAGAAAGACATTGGAACCCAGGTTTGAAGGTCCTTACCAAGTACTCTTGACCACAGCCACCTCAGTAAAGCTGGAAGGAAAACCTACCTGGATACACGCATCACATTGCAAGAAACAACCCGAGAAAACAACATGATGAAATATCTACTTACATATTTTTTGTTGAAGATTGTTGTTTTCCAATATATGCATGGACTCCTGGTATTAATGTACTTGAAGTAGAGGAAACAACAACTTTTGAATGGGCTATAGATGATCCTAAAGTAGCAAATTATTATTGACAAAGGTAGACTAGTACATCTTTCCTCACAGATACAACAGGATACTGCACCACATTGGTGGGATATATTTAGTGGAATGTCTTCTACAGCAACCAATACCTTTCACTGGTTGTTAAGTCCAATGGTAATTATTATTCTAATATTAATATCACTTACAATCACGAATATATGTGTATACAGGAAAATAAATAGGAAAATTAGGAGAATAGACAGGGTATACTGATAAATGTGTATTGACATCACCCTACTCCTATAAAACTCCTCTTCTTGAATTTTAAGATGTTGGTAATACCTAGGGGGATGGGTTCTACCCCTCTGACAACTCGCGGTCAGGGAAAGGACTCTGGGGAAAAACTGACTAGAACTTATTCATGAGGACCCAGGGGGAAGGAGAGGATGATGTCAAAGGGGGAAATTGATAGGGTTGAAATAATGACTTAGAGTTCCACTTTAAGTGTTTCTGTTTTTTTCTTACCTGTGTACGTATCAATTGTTCTATTTAAATTGTTTGTGCTCCTTTCTTACCTGTGTACGTATCAATTGTTCTATTTAAATTGTTTGTGCTCCTTTCTTACCTATGTACGTATCAATTGTTCTATCAATCTGTATCTAGATGGAATTTGGAACTGCTGAATAATCATTACATGTTCGCTGATGAGAAACTCTTTGTACCTTAACCTCATTTGGTAATGCCGATAAGATTACTGCTTTTGGAACTGCCTATAAAAGAAGTAAAGGGAGCAGTCCTTTTTTTGCTCAGAACTGTGATACTGTCATGAAAGGCGTCCTGTTAGCACAACCGCCGGCGGAAGATCGGTCAGCAGAACCACTGTTGGTAGAGCTAGAGGACGCGTTCGGAGGCGCGTTGGCGCGAACGGACGCGGGCGAGTGCGCGTTCGTACGAACGGGGCTACGCGGGTGCACGATGGTACGAACGGGCACGTACGGTCGGTACACGGGCGTGCACGAGTGCACGCGGATGCGCACGGACGTGCTGTGTGACAGTATTTGGCGCCATTAGGCCTATTTAAAGGAGTCTGTCAGCACGCTTCCTTGCTGTCCGGTCTACAGCGTTCCCTGTGACCCTAAGCTACCTGATTATCTGCCTACCTGCTTCCTGTTACCCGGCCTGTTCCTGACTATTCCTGTTTGCTGCCCGTCCTTGACCCCGGCTCGTTTGACTACTCTCCTGCCTCCTCCTTCGGTTATCTGTTACCTGCCTGTTGCCAACCCGGACTGTATCTGGACCATTCTCCTGCCACCGTTTGGTACCTGCCTGCTCGCCAGTGTTCCTGCCATAAGTTCCAGTGCACCTTCCTATAGCCTGCTGTTCCAGTTCTTCAGCCCAACTACAGAACACCTCCCTGCTGCCTGCTGTTCCTGAGTTCCTGCCTGCTACAGTGCTACTCCTCACGGCCAGTGGTTCCAGTGTTCCAGACAGTTATCCGGTGTCTCCTCTTACAGTCTGCTGTTCCGGTGTTCCAGTTGAACTCAGAGACATCTGCCACTTGCCAGGCACTTGTGGCCCCCTGCGCTCTTGAGTCCCTGTTTCCTCTATCAGGGGTTCTTGAGCCAGAGGCACACGAGAGGCCATTCCCTGCATTCTGGGCTCCGCCACCAGGTACGTGACAGTACCGGACAGCCATGTCCGAGCCCACGCAGGGAGCCTCTCCCATGGACGAGCTTTGCCGCCATCTTGCTGGACTTACCCAAGCAGTAAAGAGTCTACAAGAGGGCTATACCCAACTGGAAGGCCGAGTGCAAGCTTTAGCAGCCTCTTCACCTCCTGCTTCCGTGACTCCTGCTGCACCCTCAGTGGTGATGATGCCGCCTGAACCCAGGGTCCCCACGCCTGAAAGATTTTCGGGCAACCGGAGTAAATTCAGGACTTTTCGCAATTCATGTGAACTCTTTTTTGCTCTTCAGCCAAGGACTTTCTCTCTGGAGGCTACTAAGGTGGGGTTCGTAATCTCGCTGTTGTCAGGCGAGCCCCAGTCCTGGGCCCATCGTCTTCTAGAAAAGAAGGATGTTTCACTTGACACCTTAAATGACTTCTTCCAGGCCATGTCATTGCTTTATGAGGATCCCCAACTAACAGCCACTGCAGAGGCAGCCTTGCATACTCTACAACAAGGCCGCAGGCCTGTGGAGGACTACGTGTCGGAATTCAGACGTTGGAGCTCCGACACGAACTGGAATAATGCTGCCTTACGGTACCAGTTCCGTATGGGCCTTTCAGAACCTCTAAAAGATGAGCTGGCTCGAGTGGGCATCCCAGAGACTCTAGAGGGGCTTATAGATCTCTCTATCCAGATAGACAGACGCCTGAGGGAACAGCGTATGGAGCGATCCTCTGGTCCTTCTCGTCCTGTCTGGATGTTGCCCCGTGTGCCTAACTCTTCCCAATCTGCTTCACCAGCTTCAACCACCGTTACCTCAGACATTCCAGAACCGATGCAGCTGGGCCTCTTGCGCCCTTCCCTTACGCCTGAAGAGCGTCAACGCCGTCGGGCTGGTAACCTGTGCATGTACTGCGGGGAATCTGGACATTTTGTACGGACATGCCCGGCGAAGCTCCGTAAGTGCTTTTCTATTTCTCCCGCTCTTACTCCTGATGTACTAAATGACGTTTCTCATCTGGCTGTTCCGATTCTCTTACAGCTCCCAGGAGGGAATTTACAAACCAGCGCTATAATTGATTCCGGGGCCTGCAGCGGTTTCATAGACTGGTCCTTTGCCTCCAGACACCACATTCCTCTTCGGCCCAGAGTGAAAGGACTTTCTGTATATTTGGCCGATGGCTCCAACCTCAAATCAGGGCCAGTAACACAGGAAACTGTACCTTTGCATACCACCATTGCCGGCACTCATCAAGAGCTACTCAGTCTAGATGTCATCAAGTCTCCTCTATTTCCCATCATACTAGGCATGCCATGGCTAAAAGCACATAACCCGCAAATTGATTGGACCTCAGGGAAGATTGAGTTTGTATCCTCTTACTGCCAGCAACACTGTCTACCAGTAGCCACCGATGCCCCTTCTTCCCTACTCTGCATGGAGACTAACACCGAAACCTGTCAAATTGTACCCGAAGCCTACCACGGTTTCCTGGACGTTTTCAGTCAAAAAGGAGCTGAGATCCTTCCTCCCCATCGGCCATACGATTGCCCGATTGAACTTCTCCCAGGAGCAGAGATTCCTTTTGGGAGGATTTTCCCTTTGTCAGAACTGGAATTAGGGGCATTAAAGACTTACATTGATGACAATCTGGCAAAAGGGTTCATCCGACCTTCCACATCCCCGGCAGGAGCAGGAATCTTTTTTGTGGAGAAGAAAGACCATTCTCTACGCCCTTGTGTGGATTATCGGGCACTTAATAAAATCACAATTAAGAACCGATATCCTTTGCCCTTGGTGCCAGAACTTTTTCAAAGACTAGGGTCTGCAGCAGTGTTTTCCAAGCTGGATCTTCGTGGTGCCTACAACCTTGTCCGCATTCGTAGAGGAGACGAATGGAAGACTGCTTTCCGTACCCGATTTGGGCACTTTGAGTATTTAGTCATGCCCTTTGGACTGTGCAATGCTCCTGCTACATTTCAACACTTTGTGAATAACATTTTCAGAGACTATCTAGACCTGTTTGTTATTATCTATTTAGATGATATCCTGATTTTTTCTTCTTCTTTAGCTGAGCATCGTGAACATGTCAGAAATGTCTTGACCCGTCTACGGCTACATGGCCTCTACGCCAAACCTGAGAAGTGTGTCTTTGAACAAGAGAGTATCCAGTTCCTTGGTCTAATCATTTCTGTAGAAGGTATTAAGATGGACCCTCAGAAGGTCTCTGCTATTCTGGACTGGCCCGCTCCCACGGACAAGAAGGGAATACAACGTTTTGTGGGATTCGCAAATTTCTACAGGAAATTCATCAAAGGATTCTCGACCATCATTTCTCCTATCACAAAGTTGACCAAGCAGGGCCTTAAGTTTCATTGGTCCACGGAAGCTCAGGCAGCCTTCGCAACGCTAAAAAATCTGTTTGTTTCAGCCTCAGTCTTAAAGCACCCGGATCCCACATTACCATACACTTTGGAGGTGGATGCCTCAGAAATAGCGGTTGGTGCAGTGCTTTCCCAGAGACAGGGGCCTAGGGCTCTTTTGCATCCAGTTGCTTTCTTTTCTCGCAAATTATCCGAAGCAGAGAGAAATTATGACGTGGGCGATCGAGAATTGTTGGCAATCAAAGCCGCACTTGAAGAGTGGCGATATCTCCTGGAGGGAGCAGCTCATCCAATTCTTGTTTATACAAATCACAAGAATCTGGAATATTTAAAGACTGCCAAGATATTAAGACCACGACAGGCCAGGTGGGCACTTTTCTTTACCAGATTTTCATTCCATATAACCTACCGCCCCGGATCAAAGAACACCAAGCCTGACGCACTGTCCCGAATGTACAATGGCTCTGAAGCATCTCCATCCCCAGACACCATCTTATCCTCAGGAAACTTTCTGCTGCTCCAAGGGGGCCTACTCTCTCAGCTCAAGCAAGCTTCTAGGAACCCATCTGTTCCACTTGATTCAGCTCTACAGTCCAGAGATGAGCTTCTCTGGTTCAAAGATAGGATCTTCGTACCCCAGGAGTTGCGAGCGGCAGTTCTTAGTTCCTGTCATGACCACATGTTGGCCGGCCATTTTGGGGTGTACAAGACATCTGAACTCCTTCAGCGCACATTCTGGTGGCCGCAGTTAAGGAAAGATTGCAGGGACTATGTGGAAGCATGTGCCACTTGCATTCAAAACAAGGGCAGCAAGTGTAAGGCTTGGGGTCTGTTGAAGCCATTACCCGTTCCGGAGAAGCCATGGAGGATGATCTCCATGGATTTTATTGTCGAGCTGCCACCTTCTGAAGGCTATACTACAATCTTTGTAGTGGTGGACAGACTATCAAAGATGGCTCATTTCTTACCAATGAAGGGCACACCTACTGCTGCTGAAACTGCAAGGACATTTATCAAGGAAGTGGTGAGGCTTCATGGCATCCCTGCAAATATTACTTCAGATCGGGGGGTGCAATTTACTTCTAAGTTTTGGAGAGCACTTTGTGGAGCTTTGAAAATTGACCTTTCTTTCTCTTCTGCCTATCATCCCCAAACAAATGGCCAGACAGAAAGAACAAATCAGACGCTGGAGCAGTATCTGCGCTGCTTTTCTTCCTTCTCCCAGGATGATTGGGCTCCGCTCCTACCTCTTGCCGAATTTGCCTATAACAATTCTGTCCATTCCGCCACAAAGCAGTCACCGTTTTTTGCAAATTACGGTTTCCATCCTCTGTTCCTGTCCAGTAACATCCCGGAGTGCCCAGTACCAGCCGTTCAGGAGAATCTAAACTTCTTTGAGTCAAATAATAAACTTCTGCAGGAGACTATGGCTAGGACTCAGAATTACAACAAAGAGGTGTTTGACAAGAAGAGAAGGGGGGAACTTGACCTCAAACCCGGAGATCAGGTCTGGCTGTCCACTTTGAATTTAAAACTGGCATGTCCTTCCAAGAAATTGGGTCCTAAATTTGTGGGTCCCTTCCCAGTTCTAAGGAAAATTAATAACGTGGCCTATGAACTAAAGTTACCGGAGTCATTCCGGATTCACCCGGTCTTTCACGTGGCCCTACTCAAACCTACGGTTCCTGATCCCTTTGTCAACCGGAGGGGTGATCCCCCTGAACCTGTAATTATTGACGGAGAAACCGAATATGAGGTTGAGTCCATTCTGGATTGCAGGAGGAGACGTAACCAAGTCCAGTTTTTGGTAAAATGGAAGGGGTACGGGCCTGAGGAGAACTCTTGGGAGCCGGAGTCCAACATTCATGCGAGGAGGCTGATTCTTGCCTTTAAAAGGTCCCATCCAAGTAAGATGGCACAGTTGGGCATCCGGAGGCTGCCCCTTGGGGGGGGGCAATGTCATGAAAGGCGTCCTGTTAGCACAACCGCCGGCGGAAGATCGGTCAGCAGAACCACTGTTGGTAGAGCTAGAGGACGCGTTCGGAGGCGCGTTGGCGCGAACGGACGCGGGTGAGTGCGCGTTCGTACGAACGGGGCTACGCGGGTGCACGATGGTACGAACGGGCACGTACGGTCGGTACACGGGCGTGCACGAGTGCACGCGGATGCGCACGGACGTGCTGTGTGACAGTGTTTGGCGCCATTAGGCCTATTTAAAGGAGTCTGTCAGCACGCTTCCTTGCTGTCCGGTCTACAGCGTTCCCTGTGACCCTAAGCTACCTGATTATCTGCCTACCTGCTTCCTGTTACCCGGCCTGTTCCTGACTATTCCTGTTTGCTGCCCGTCCTTGACCCCGGCTCGTTTGACTACTCTCCTGCCTCCTCCTTCGGTTATCTGTTACCTGCCTGTTGCCAACCCGGACTGTATCTTGACCATTCTCCTGCCACCGTTTGGTACCTGCCTGCTCGCCAGTGTTCCTGCCATAAGTTCCAGTGCACCTTCCTATAGCCTGCTGTTCCAGTTCTTCAGCCCAACTACAGAACACCTCCCTGCTGCCTGCTGTTCCTGAGTTCCTGCCTGCTACAGTGCTACTCCTCACGGCCAGTGGTTCCAGTGTTCCAGACAGTTATCCGGTGTCTCCTCTTACAGTCTGCTGTTCCGGTGTTCCAGTTGAACTCAGAGACATCTGCCACTTGCCAGGCACTTGTGGCCCCCTGCGCTCTTGAGTCCCTGTTTCCTCTATCAGGGGTTCTTGAGCCAGAGGCACACGAGAGGCCATTCCCTGCATTCTGGGCTCCGCCACCAGGTACGTGACAGATACAGACATACCTGACTCCGTGTCATCTTTCTTATAGAAGCAATAATTTGGCAAAGCAATATAAACTATAAGCAACTTGTTTAAAAGTTGAACCTAACAGTGTATAGGGGGGTAGGTAGGAGTAGATGGGGGGTAGATAGGTGTATAGGGGGGTAGGTAGGAGTAGATGGGGGGTAGATAGGAGTATAGGGGGGTAGGAAGGAGTAGATGGGGGGTAGATAGGTGTATGCGGGGGTAGGTAGGAGTAGATGGGGGGGGTAGATAGGAGTATAGGGGGGTAGGTAGGAGTAGATGGGGGGGTAGATAGGTGTATGCGGGGGTAGGTAGGAGTAGATGGGGGGGTAGATAGGAGTATAGGGGGTAGGTAGGAGTATAGGGGGGTAGATAGGTGTATGCAGGGGGAGGTAGGTGTAGATCGGAGTAGGTAGGAGTATAGGAGGGGTAGGTAGGAGTATAGGGGGGTAGGTAGGAGTATAGGAGGGGTAGGTAGGAGTATAGGTGGGTAGATAGGTGTATGCGGGGGTAGGTAGGTGTAGATGGGGGTAGGTAGGAGTATAGGGGGGTAGGTAGGTGTATAGGGGGGTAGGTAGGAGTAGATGGGGGGGTAGATAGGTGTATAGGGGGGTAGGTAGGAGTAGATGGGGGGTAGATAGGTGTATAGGGGGGTAGGTAGGAGTAGATGGGGGGGTAGATAGGAGTATAGGGGGGTAGGAAGGAGTAGATGGGGGGGTAGATAGGTGTATGCGGGGGTAGGTAGGAGTAGATGGGGGTAGGTAGGAGTATAGGGGGGTAGGTAGGTGTAGATAGGAGTATAGGGGGGTAGGTAGGTGTATAGGTAGGAGTAGATGGGGGGGTAGGTAGGAGTAGATAGGTGTATGGGGGGGGTAGATAGGTGTATTAGATATGAGTAGATGGGGGGTGATCACTGGGTGTACAGTGCGGTGATATAACGGTCGGTATTCTAGCACTCCGCTCGGTATCGGTGGGGTTCTCACCACTTTCCCCCTCCGCTCTCCTCCATGTCACCCCAGCCGGTGTTCTGACATATACTGTCCTCCTATCGGATAGTGTCCGCTCCGTACTGCGCATGCGCAGCGCTTGCGCAGTACGGAGCAGAAGGAGATGCCGAAAGTGTCCGAAGTTGATCAGCTGACCATCAGCTGTACACGGCGCTTCGGCACGGCTGTGTAAGAGGGCCCCTCGCGGGCTCGCTTCGCTCGCCACGCTTCGGGCACGGCCTCGCTGCGCTCGGCAACTATTTATTCTCACTCTATGTCCACTTGGATAGTAGGGAATGAACCTGGACATAGGGTGAGAATAACAGCGCAGGCGCCGTGTACAGCTGATGATCAGCTGTTAAACTTCGGAGACTTTTGGCGTCTCGTTTGTCCTCCGTACTGCGCCTGCGCAGTACAGGGAGGACACTATATGATAGGGGACTGTATTTGACAAGACACCGGAGCTCCCCGTACAAATGGGCGTGGAGACATGACGTCATACCTAGCAGCAAACGAGCCGCTATCGAGCTGGTGGGAGGAACCCCTTCATCTCCCCGCCCTGCTGGAGACACGTGATCTCCATAGCCACGCCTGCCCTGTCGAATCTCCTGCTCGGTCATGGGATGGGGGGGGGGCTGGTTTGGCGCCGCATCCTAGCAACAGTGTGCAATCAGGTTGCTATAGTGATGTTTGATATCTCATGAAAGGATCCTGCAGTGGCGGCTGGTGCTCAATATTTTTGGGGGGGTGGAAACAAAATGAAAAATAATGAAAAAAAACCATCAATTGCAGCCTCACTGTGTCCATCAAATACAGCCACTGTGCCCATCAAATGCAGCCATTGTGCCATCATATGCCGCCACTGTGCCCATCAAATGCAGCCACTGTGCTTATCAAATGCTTCCACTGTACCATCATATGCCGCCACTGTGCCCATTAAATGCAGCCACTGTGCCATCATATGCAGCCATTGTGCCCATCAAATGCAGCCACTGTGCCCATTAAATGCCGCCATTGTGCCATCATATGCAGCCCCTGTGCCCATTAAATGCAGCCACTGTGCCATCATATGCAGCCACTGTGCCCATTAAATGCCGCCATTGTGCCCAGCTGTCGCTCACCTTTCATTCACAGTCTCGAATCTCTCACACTAATCGTTATATGTAGGTCAGTATTTGTGGATCTCTGTTACCTTCAGGATCCTGGCCATCCCCGACGATCCTCCTTGGTGCAGCCGCCACTCAGATGGGGTAAGTGCCGGATCGCCCCCCCCCCCAATAAAAAAAACAAACCAAACCAGCAGCCTCCACTGCTCTGACATATAACACCTGACATAAAGGCCACAACCACATGGTGCACACCAGCCCAGAAAACACACCTGCGCCATGTTTGCCAACGCAGTACATGGATAATACATTGGCGATGGGTTGCTTTAGTACATTGTGGTTCCATTTAGTACAATAAATCATGGCACACACATTACCGCATAGTGTATAGGTGAAGCTGGCCATTCGGGGGATACAGACTATACATGACCTCAGCACACGTGTGTTTTCACGCATTGAGGGAGCCTATTCATGGTTAGCCCCATAAGGACCCAGTCACACGTTTTCACAATAGTACATTACGGGAACATACACGTTATCATACATTTGGTTCGTTGTGGTGCCATTTATTATCATCGGCAACCCAAAGCATCGAATAAATACAGCACATGCCCAATTTTTTTAGGCTGAGGCTGGGTTCGGACTTATGCCATTTGAATGCAGCTTTCCCCACATCCAATTCCCATGACAGGCGAGTGTGACCGGCTCTCAATGGAGACAGTTCACACAGGTCTGGGGCCCGGATTGCAGGAGGGTCCTGTGCCGTCTTTGGGTCCGGTTCAGGTGCGAATTCAGGCAAAAATTCAGACCTGAATCGGTGTACAGAAACGCACCGGAACTGTGAACTGCGGCCGCACACACACTATATTACCAAAAGTATTGTGACACCTGCCATACATGGGTCGAATTTCTAAAGAATTTTCTTTCGTATTTCGCACCATGAGTGGGCTGCAGAAACAGCTGATTTTCACGCGGCCTTCGAATTTGAGTAATCGGGGCATGTTGGACATTTTTTTGAAAAACAAACGATTTTCTAATCAATGATGGGAGAATCCTGCGAGAAATGGAAAAAGAAATGCGCATGCGCAAGAAAAGAAAATTGCCGGAAAGAAAAGAAGATTCCCGGCCACGAAAATAATTTTCTGTAGCAACAGGAGGTGAAATTGAAGTTGTTGGTCGAATTTAGAAATCAATGGTGGAACCATCGGATCGCAAAAACGCACAAATTTTCTGATTTTCAAAAGAAAATTCTTTTGAAATTCGACTATGTATGGCCAAGTCTTAGTCCGTAGGGTTCAATATTGAACCCCAATGGATTATGTCAGAGACAAGAGCCACAAATATATCATACAAGATGTATTTTATGTAAGCATTTGGAAAATCTGTCATTTTAAATAAAGAATGAAAAAAAAAAAAAATCTGTAATTTTGACTGATTTTTTTTATTCTAGGATATGAACATTTTTACAGAGAATGTGATCTGTAGGAATTGGTATCAGGAGGTATTCATGTTTATTAGGTACATCTAGTCATCAAATCATACATTACACATCTGGTTTGCTGGATTTCGGAAACTACAGTTTTATTACAAAAAATTTAACGGTGTACATGCTTTTATTTATTTTTTTGAGCCTATAAAATCATTGAAATAAAATATTTCAGAAAAAAAAAAATGTGTTGCAAGGAATAGATTATTTTTTAGAGTTTTATTGACATTGAACATTTTTGTTTGTAGAAGATTTGTGATGCATACTTAGTGGTTTAGTTTTAACCCTCCTCAGGCTCCAACAGTGGCGTCGCTAGGGGGTGGCTTTTGGGGCTATAGCCCTGAATATGGGGCCCATAGCCCCGAGTCTCTGCAGGGGTCCCCAAGGGGAGGGGAGGCTCTCTGGGGAACCTGATGTAAGTTGGGGGCTCTCTGGGGACCCTGATGTAAGTTGGGGGCTCTCTGGGGACCCTGATATAAGTTGGGGGCTCTCTGGGGACCCTGATGTAAGTTGGGGGGCTCTCTGGAGACCCTGATTTAGGGGGAGGCTCTCTGGGGACCTTGATTTAAGGGAGAGGCTCTCTGGGGACCCTAATGTAAGGGTGGCTCTCTGGGGACCCTGATGTAAGTTGGGGGCTCTCTGGGGACCCTGATGTAAGTTGGGGGGCTCTCTGGAGACCCTGATTTAGGGGGAGGCTCTCTTGGGACCTTGATTTAAGGGGGAGGCTCTCTGGGGACCCTAATGTAAGGGCGGCTCTCTGGGGACCCTGATGTAAGGGGGGCTCTCTGGGGATATATATATATATACACACTCACACACTTACACACGTATATTATATACATGTGTATGCCCGCCCAAGCGTATGACTTTACTTCGCTGCTATGGGCTCTAGCCCCAGATCTTTTGTAGACCTAGCAACGCCCCTGGGCTCCAGTAATATTTTTACGTAATAGAACCACCATTCCCATGCCATACCTTTTGGTTTGGGTACGGCGTTGTATGAACGCGCAATTGTCATTCAAAGTGCAACAGCTCTGAAAGCTGAAAATTGGCCTGGGCAGGAAGGGGGTAAAAGTGCCCAGTATTGAAGTGGTTAAAAAAGCATGGATCACAAACCCAGGGTGGTGTCTTGCACTCTCTCCGTGTAGCTTTGTTTAGTCCCAAATATGTAGGCACACCCCAAAATCCACAGAAGCCTGAAGCCTGAATGTGGTCAAAGACGTCAATTAGGATGAATCTACGACTTGTAACCATCACTCCAACCCAGAACATGCTTCAGAGAACACTTGGTTGGTAAGAAGCCATGTATGAGGTGAAAACTTATTGGTCAGATAAACGATGTATAAAGTGAAAAAATTTTTGGCTCTTTCTTAATTATTAAACACAAAGGAGAAATTCTGAAATCTGGAAGAGGAGGAGCTGGAAGTGGGTCAGATACGTTTCCTTCACTAACCTCCTTAGCAGGGGCGTTGCTAGGTCTACAAAAGATCTGGGGCTAGAGCCCATAGCAACGTAGCAAAGAAAGTCATATGCTTGGGTGGGCATACACATGTATATACAGTAGTATACGTGTGTGTATATATCCCCAGAGAGCCCCCCTTATGTCAGGGTCCCCAGAGAGCCCCTCCTTACATCAGAGTCCCCAGAGAGCCTCTCCCTTGCATCAGGGTCCCCAGAGAGCCTTTCCCTTGCATCAGGGTCCCCAGAGAGCCCCCCACTTACATTAGGGTCCCCAGAGAGCCTCCCCCTTGCATCAGGGTCCCCAGAGAGCCTCCCCCTTGCATCAGGGTCCCCAGAGAGCCTCCACCCTGCATCAGGGTCCCCAGAGAGCCCCCCCCCACTTACATTAGGGTCCCCAGGGAGCCTCCCCCTTAAATCAGGGTCCCCAGAGAGCCTCCCCCTTGCATCAGGGTCCCCAGAGAGCCTCCACCCTGCATCAGGGTCCCCAGAGAGCCCCCCACTTACATTAGGGTCCCCAGAGAGCCTCCCCCTTGCATCAGGGTCCCCAGAGAGCCTCCACCCTGCATCAGGGTCACCAAAGAGCCTTCCACTTACATCAGGGTCCCCAGAGAGCCTCCCCTCCCCTTGGGGACAACGGCAGAGACTCGGGGCTATGGACCCCATATTCGGGGCTATAGCCCCAAAAGCCACCCCCTAGCGACGCCACTGCTCCTTAGATCATTTTTACCAGCAATACTTGGTTGAAAAGATGGTTATTTAACCACTTGCCTAGCACAATACGTATATATACACTATATTACCAAAAGTATTGGAACACCTGCCTTTACATGCACATGAACTTTAATGCCATCCCAGTCTTAGTGCGTAGGGTTCAATATTGAGTTGGCCCACCCTTTGCAACTATAACAGCTTCAACTCTTCGGGGAAGGCTGTCTACAAGGTTTAGGAGTGTCTATGGGAATGTTTGACCATTCTTCCAGAAGAGCATTTGTGAGGTCAGGCACTGATGTGGACAAGAAGGCCTGGCTCACAGTCTCTGCTCTAATTCATCCCAAAGGTGTTCTATCGGGTTGCGGTCGGGATTCTGTGCAGGCCAGTCAGTTTCCTACACCCCAAACTCACTCATTCATGTCTTTATGGACCTTGCTTTGTGCACTGGTGCACAGTCATGTTGGAACAGAAAGGGGCCATCCCCAAACTGTTCCCACAAAGTTGGGAGCATGAAATTGTGCAAAATCTCTTGGAATGCTGACGCCTGAAGAGTTCCCTTCACTGGAACTAAGGGGCCAAGCCCAACCCCTATAAAACAACCCCACACCAAATTCCCCTCTCCATCAAATGATTTGGACCAGTACTCAAAGCAAGGTCCATAAAGACATGGGTGAGCGAGTTTGGGGTGTAGGAACTTGACTGGCCTGCACAGAGTCCTGACCTCAACCCTATAGAACACTTTTAGGATAAATTAGTGTACATTGAGGTCTGAAAGTGGTTTAACAGGGTTATGGCTGAAGATATCAGCTGTGACCCCCACCCGTTTTTTTTAAGCAGACAGCCGGCTTTCTCATGAGACCAGTCTGAGCAGCTCATGAGCCACTGGGCCGGTTTCCAAAGTGGCGGGAGGAGGTCTCCCCCGTTACCGTTACCGCCAGTTCGCTTGAGAAAAGAAATACACTCTTTAAATGACTCTATGGGCTTGGAGGACCGGAGTGACATCATGATGTCCCTCCCAGTCCAGGCTGGAAAAAATAAAAAATAAATTAAAAGCGAAAGATCAAAAACATTTTTTTTTTTGCTTTTAAAAAAGGTACTTTTGACCCCAGATCCCTCCCTAAAGAGTACCTGTCAATGCCTGTCACAAGGGATGTTAATATTCCTTGTGACAGCAATAAACGTGATCAGATTTTTTTTTTTAAAGTGACAGTGTAAAAAAATAAAAATAAAAAAAAAACGTAAAGCGCCCCCGTCCCTGGGTGCTTGCACTCCAAAGAAAACATATATGTA